>VWZI01000041.1:2006-31256 GCA_013396835.1 Psilopogon haemacephalus
GGCCACAAAGATGCTCAGAGGGCTGCAGCAGCTCTGCTATGAGGACAGGCTGAGAGTTGGGGCTTGTCAGCCTGGAGAAGAGAAGGCTGCCAGGAGACCTTAGAGCAACCTTCCAGTATCTGCAGGGGGCTACAGGAGGGCTGGGGAGGGACTGTTCACAAGGTCTTGTAATGACAGGAGGAGGGGGAATGGGTTCAAACTGGCAGAGGGGAGATTTGAATGGGATGTTAGGAGGAAGTTCTTCAGAGTGAGGGTGGTGAGACACTGGAACAGGTTGCCCAGGGAGATTGTGGCTGCTCCCTCCCTGGATGTGTCCAAGGCCAGGCTGGATGAGGTCTTGAGCGACCTGATCTAGTGGGAGGTGTCCCTGCCTATGGCACAGGGGGGTTGGAACTGGATGATCTTTCAGGTCTTTTCCAACCTAAACCATTCTATGGTTCTATGATTGCCACGGGGGGAAAAACCAGACTGCAAAAATGGCAGAAAAATGCATCTTGGACCTCTTCCTTAAACATATTTATCAACCCCTGCAAGAGAAGGAATAACCTTACCTCAGTAAGGAGCTGCTGGAGTGCTGATAGCTCTCTGTCCTCTTGAGCTTGCCGAGCAATCTGCCGCAGTCTGGAGACTCTTCTCCCTCCAAACCCCAAACCCTACCTGCCAGGGTCACCTTTCACATGCAGGGCTGGGAGGACACGAACACATCAATATGATGAAAGAAGTTGAGCCCTTTATTAGTGACAGGAGAGTCCTTTTATGGTGTTAGCTTATCAGCTAAGGCAACGTGCCCAAGCCTGGTTGGTAACATGAGCTCTGCAGGACGCTGTCTGTCCTAATCAGAAGCATACTAATTGGTTGGCGTAATTAAGCACAGTCCCATTCATTAATACTCATGATAACCTGTTATTCTCTAACCAGATGTTTCACTGTCTCTTACTCTTGTGGGAGGTAGCTGTCACGTTGTGGGAGCCAGAGGCCCATGATAAATTGTTTTCCCCAACTGCCTGAGAACCAAGGCCAGGTTCCTCATTATCTCACATCCCACACCTACCTTGTCTCAAACAGAAGTTATGGTGTAAAGAACAAAAATGGGGTTTTAGTGATGGACATCTCTGCAGCTTCACTTAAGGTTCCTGCTGCCTGCTGAACATGCATGGCAAATGGCAGACCTCTGGCTTTGGTGCCACAGGCTTGCAGAGCATTGTGTGATCACCACTGCCTTGCTGATTTACTTTTCACAGCCACTGCTGCCCACGTAAAACCTTCCTCTGATATGCTGAGTCTCCCTCAGTTTTGTGCATGGATTGCACAGTGCCACAATCAGATGTGACAGCAGATGTAAACACACCTCATGGTTGTGATGTTGTGTCCTGATTGTGTGTGTCCATCACCTCTGTGTGTCCATCACCTCTGTCACCCCAGTGTGTGCCTTTGCTGCATAGAATTATAGAACCATAGAATCAGTCCTGTCACTCCCTGAGAGCCTCAGAAACTCCCTCCCCAGCTTTTCTGTAGCCCCCTTCAGATCCTGGAAGGCCACCAGAAGGTCACCTGGGAGCCTCCTCTTCTCCAGCCTGCACAGCCCCAACTCTTTCAGGCTGTGCTCACAGCAGAGCTGCTGCAGCCCTCTGAACATCCTTGGGGCCCTTCTCTGCACACCTCCAACATGCCCATAGAATCCTAGAATCAGTCAGGGTTGGAAGGGAGCACAAGGATCAGCCAGTCCCAACCCCCCTGCCATGCCCAGGGACACCCTACCCTAGAGCAGGCTGCCCACAGCCTCTGCCAGCCTGGCCAAAAACACCTCCAGGGATCTGGCCCCAAACACCTCCCTGCAGGGGCAACCCATTCCAGCCTCTCACCACTCTCATGCTCAGCAACTTCCTTCTCACCTCCAGCCTCAATCTTCCCACCTCCACCTTTGCTCCATTCCCCTGTCCTGTCACTCCCTGACACCCTCAAAAGTCCCTCCCCAGCTTTTCTATAGGCCCCCTTCAGATGCTGCTCCTCCAGCTAGGAGCTATTAGCCCCAGCAGCAAGGTTCTGGAGAGAGGTTTGTTCAGCTTTGCAGAGGGGCTGGGGTTGCACCATTTGATACAGATATGATCGTAAAGGATTAACCCCTCCTGGGGTGTGGGGGGGAGACGGATGGAGCCTGACCTCAGGCCATCCTGACTCCTTCCTGGGGGGTGGCCTGACCTGCCCCCAGGTGCAGTGGTCAGCCCACTCCCACTTTCTGCCTGGACTCCCTGTACAAAGCAGGCGAACTTCCTGTTTCTCTCTCTTGCTCTTCACTTCCTCCCTCTACCTCATCAGCCAGCAACATCCTGCCTTTCCTGATGCTCCTGATTTTTTTAGCACGTGGTGAGACCATTCAGCATCCACCAGCATCAATCAGCATCCACCAGCATCAATCAGCATTCACCTTCATCCACCATCACCCACCTTCATCCACCTCCATCCACCATCATCCTCCTCCATCCACCATCATCCTCCTCCATCCACCTCCATCCACCATCATCCACCTCCATCCACCGTCATCCTCCTCCATCCACCATCATCCTCCTCCATCCACCTCCATCCACCATCATCCACCTCCATCCACCGTCATCCTCCTCCATCCACCATCATCCTCCTCCATCCACCTCCATCCACCATCATCCTACTCTGTCCACCTCCATCCACCTCCATCCACCATCATCCTCCTCCATCCACCTCCATCCACCTCCATCCACCATCATCCTCCTCCGTCCACCTCCATCCACCTCCATCCACCATCATCCTCCTCCATCCAGCTCCATCCACCATCACACACCATCATCCTCCTCTGTCCACCTCCGTCCACCTCCATCCACCTCCATCCACCATCATCCTACTCTGTCCACCTCCATCCACCTCCATCCACCATCATCCTCCTCTCTCCACCTCCGTCCACCTCCATCCACCTCCATCCACCATCATCCTCATCCGTCCACCTCCACCCACAATCATCCACCATCATCCACCTTCATCCACTTCCATCCACCATCATCCACCTCTATCCACCTCCATCCTCCTCCATCCACCTCCATCCACCATCATCCTCCTCCATCCACCATCATCCACCTCCATCCTCCTCCATCCTTTTCCATCCTCCTCCATCCACCTCCATCCTTCTCCATCCTCCTCCATCCACCTCCATCCTCCTCCATCCTTTTCCATCCTCCTCCATCCACCTCCATCCTTCTCCATCCTCCTCCATCCACCTCCATCCTCCTCCATCCTTTTCCATCCACTGCTTGTGTACATACATTTTGTATTTTGTTTCCCCTTCTCTATATTTTTGTAGCTCCCCTTACCCAAGGTACCCTTTTATTTATTGTTAAAGTTTTCTTGTTAACTTCCAAACGGAACCAAGGCTGCTCTTTGTGCCTGGGGCTCTGGGAAGCTAACTGGAGCCAATACAATGATCAAGGGCAAAATCCTGTGGTTTCAGGCAGAGCATGCAGGGTATTGTGCTGTGCAGGGCAGGGTGCAGGCACTTGTCCACTGTTGCTCTGCCTGCTGGTCACTGTGGCTGGCAGATGTCCACAAGCAGCACTAACACACAGGGACTTCTTTCAGCCCAAATCTCTCTGCCTCCTGTTTTCATGTGAAGAGGTTCTCAGAGGTACAGAGCAGTCTGGCTCCAACCATAGCCTGCAACACAGCCCCAAGAGGAGAGGCTGAGGGAGCTGGGGGTGTGCAGCCTGCAGGAGAGGAGGCTCAGGGCAGAGCTCATTGCTCTCTGCAGCTACCTGAAGGGAGGTTGTGGCCAGCTGGGGTTGGGCTCTGCTGTCAGACACCCAGGGACAGAAGGAGGGGACAGAGGCTCAAGGGGTTGGAACTGGCTGATCCTTGTGGTCCCTTCCAACCCTGACTGATTCTATGATTCTTTGATTCTAAGCTGTGTCAGGGCAGGTTGAGGCTGGATGTTAGGAGGAAGTTGTTGGCAGAGAGAGTGATTGGCATTGGAATGGGCTGCCCAGGGAGGTGGTGGAGTCCCCATCCCTGGAGGTGTTGAAGCAAAGCCTGGATGGGCACTGAGTGCCATGGTCTGGTTGATTGGCTGGGGCTGGGTGCTAGGTTGGGCTGGCTGAGCTTGGAGCTCTGTTCCAGCCTGGCTGATTCTGTGATTCTCTGGGTTTGACACAAGGAACTGCTGGCATTTTGCTTGTTTGGGTATGTCACTGGGGACTAAGTTAAAGTCCTCAGGAATGAGGACTTTGCCCTAAACACTGAAATCTGAATTGGTCAGGGTGGAACAATGCCAAAGTAAGAAAAAGAAAACAGAGCAGAAAAAAGAGCAGATAAAAGCTTGTGGGTACCAAGGTAGGGGCCTTCAGGAGATCCTGGCTGAGCAGGTAGACCTCTAGGTCTGGGACTTGCTGGCCTGTAGGAGGACTCGATGGTCTCTGCTCCTCAGAGAAGAGTCTGAACACATTCAGTCCTAGAGCACAGACCCTACCAGTGCTTTATTTCTGAGATCTAGTAATTAGCTACTTTTAAGCCCTTTTTTTTCAGTGCATGCTTCAGTGGCTCAGTTAAATGTTTTTAATCAGGATCTGGCACTGTGTCAGGAAAATAACCTGCAGAGATCTAAGTGTATTATGTCAGCTGTCACTTTGTGTTAACTAAGCTTGTCAGGAAGGCAGGCAATATTTCAGTGTTAAATGCTAACATTACAAAGCTGACACTTAGCAGGGCTGTTGTTGTTTCCACTGAAGAGTGCTGGGAGCGTTCTTCATGCTCACACCAGACACTCACAGCATTACAGAATGGGCTGGGCTGGAGGGCAACTCCAAAAGCTCACCCAGTCCAACCCCTCAGCACTCAGCAGGGACATCCTCCACTGGAGCAGGTTGCCCACAGCAACTTCAAAAGCTCACCCAGTCCAACCCCTCAGCACTCAGCAGGGACATCCTCCACTGGAGCAGGTTGCCCACAGCAACTTCAAAAGCTCACCCAGTCCAACCCCTCAGCACTCAGCAGGGACATCCTCCACTGGAGCAGGTTGCCCACAGCAACTTCAAAAGCTCACCCAGTCCAACCCCTCAGCACTCAGCAGGGACATCCTCCACTGGAGCAGGTTGCCCACAGCAACTTCAAAAGCTCACCCAGTCCAACCCCTCAGCACTCAGCAGGGACATCCTCCACTGGAGCAGGTTGCCCACAGCCCCTGCAGGTACTGGCAGGTTGCTGTTAGGTCTGCCCTGAGCCTTCTCTTCTCCAGGCTGCACACCTCCAGCTCCCTCAGCCTGTCCTTGTAGCAGCTCCACACCTCTGAGCGTTTTTTGTGGCCCTCCTCAGGACCCACTCCAAGATGAGGGACTTCTTCTTGCCAAGACCAAGGCAGGCAGCATCTGGAGGTAGCTCTTTCATGAGTGCAAGAAGATCCTGTGGTGACTCTACAGCCTATTGTCACAGGTGAGAAGCAGATCCTGATGGATGTCAACATTCCTGCTGACTCCAGCACCTCTCTGTGGCACTGCAGTGGCCTGGGCAGGCAGATGGACACCAAAGCCATGGGGATGTGCCACAGGATCCCCATGGCACTCAGAGTCAGAGAAGTGTAGCATCATAGAATGGGCTGGCTTGGAAGGGACCTCCAAAGCTCATCCAGTCCAAACCCCCTGCANCACAGCCAATCTCAATCTGCTCTGCTCTGCTTTGCAGCCATTGCCCTCGTCCTGTCCCTGCAGCCCTTTGCAAACAGTCTCTCTGCAGCCTGCTTGGAGCCCCTGCAGGCCCTGGCAGCTTGCTCTGAGGTCTGCCTGGAGCCTTCTCCTCTTCAGGCTGCACACCCCCAGCTCCCTCAGCCTGTCCCCAGAGCAGAGCTGCTCTGACCCCTTGAGCATTTTTGTGGCCCTGCTCTGGCCCCTCTCCATCAGGTCCATGTTCTTGCTGTGCTCTCCAGAGCTGGCCCCAGCAGTGCAGGTGAGGTCTCAGCAGAGCAGAGGGGCAGGATCCTCTCTCTCCATCTCTGGCCACACTGCTCTGGATGCAGCCCAGGCTGCCCTTGGCCTTCTGTGCTGCAGGCTCACACTGCCTGCTCCTGCCCAGTTTCTGCCCCACCAGCACCCCCAGGTCCTTTTCCCTCAGGGCTGCTTTCCATCCCCTCCTCCCCCAGCCTGTACTGACAGTGAGGACTGTTGCAGCATTCTTCTCCAACAACCTGGGCCATGCTCATTCGTTCCCCTGATTTGGCCTGGGGTCAGTGCTAAGCTTACAAGCCTGCAATCAGCCACCCCAATACTTTTTAGTCCTGAGAGCCTTTGCCCTCCAGTGCTGCCTTCAGCTGTTGTTAGAGCTGCAGCTGCCATTGTGCAGCATCAAGAGCAGAGTCTGTCATCAGAAAGATCCCTCTTGGTGAAGGTTATGTAGTTCTGCATGCAAGATACTCAGCTCTCCCAAAAGCACCTAGGAGTGCTTTTACAGATAGAGTAAAGATAAACACAGCATAATCTCTACATTTTGATGCAGCCTCTGGCTCCTCACTCCCACAGCTAACAGAAGCAGCCAAGGTGTGCCCGGATCGGTTAATATTTGCACAGCGCTTGGAAGATGCCAGCTATTGATGTCCTGAGTGGGATTCAGACCTGCAGAAAGCTGCTGGTGAAACAGAAGTAGGGGCCAGGCTGTAGCTGTGGCTCACAGCTGGTTGCTGCAGTGTGACATTCAGGGTCCTGCTTCACTGCCAGCTCCAGGAGCACACCTCGCTGGCCACTGGCGGAGCACCGTGGGGTGGCTGCCAGGGGAAGGACAGGCAATGACACTGAGCAATTGAATTAAATATGCTATAAAATAACAGCCCTAAAATAGTAAACGTTGCAATGAATTATTAAAGTTGCTTATTTTAACATTTTATTTACCGAATTTTTGCATTATTAAAATTACAGACCGTCAGCTGACTTTGCGTTGTCATTGGACCTGGCCTCCCTCTCTTCTCCCTCAGTCTACCCAGCCTGTTAATGTGCCCTTGCCTCCTGACCCTTGTCTCACCACACCTTGAAGACTTCTGCCACTGCCTCCCTTTTGCCCTTTCCTCTCCATCTGAGATTCCTCAGCTGTGCCTGCAAAGCTCCTGCACGCCACGAATCTCTCATCATGTGTTTTCCCATATGCAGCACCTCTTGTCCCCCATGTCCCACAGTGCTAAGTTGCTGCCTTCTTTCATTTAATTTTATTCTTGGCACTCATCTCCCTTGCAATACTCAAATGAAAAAAAAAAAAATTAAATTTAAGTGGCTTGGTAAAATGAAATCCCTCATGAGATGCTCAGCATATGCCTGACAGCTTCCCTGTGATTGTTTTCATACTGTATAAATTTTCATGTACTTCTGCTAAAATATCCACCATGGTTTCATGTAGAGGTCAACCAAAGGATTCTTTAGCATGATGAGACCCCTCCTGTGGCATGCCCCAAATGGACCAATGCTTTGAAATCAAATTCCTTGAAGAGCCAGGGAACTTCAGGCCAGGCAGTGTCACCTCTGTGCCTGGTAAGATGATGGAGCAGATCCTCCTGGAGGCACTGCTGAGACAGGAGAAGAGTGCAGAGGTGATTGGGTCCAATCAGCATTGGCTGCACCAAGGGCAGATCCTGCCTGACAAACCTGGAGGTCTTCTATGGACAGGTCACAACATGAATAGATGAGAGGAGAGCAACTGCTGGCAGTGACCTGGAGCTGAGCAAAGCCTTTGGCACTGTCCCACACCACATCCTGGTCTCCAAGCTGGTGCCACATTGGTGTGATGGGTGCAGCACCAGATGGATGCAGAACTGGCTTGGTGGCCACAGCCAGAGAGTGGCTGCCAATGGCTCCATGGCCCAGGGGAGTCCCTCAGGGATCAGTCCTGGGCCCAGTCTTGTTCAGCATCTCTGTGGGTGCCATGGGCAGAGGCATTGAGTGCAGCCTCAGCAAGTTTGCTGAGCACCCCAAGCTGTGTGGTGCAGCAGCCAGGCTGGAGGGCAGGGATGGCATCCAGAGGGAGCTGGGCAGGCTGCAGAGGTGGGCACAAGCCAAGCTCAGGAGGTTCAACAAGGCCAAGGGCAAGGTCCTGCAGCTGGGTGGAGGCAATGGCAAGCACCAATGCAGGCTGGGCAGTGCTTGTCTGGAGAGCAGCCCTGAGGAGAGGGACTTGGGGGTGCTGGTGGAGGAGAAGCTGAAGCTGAGGCAGCAGTGTGCACTTGCAGGGCAGAAAGGCAAGCAGAGGCTGGGCTGCAGCAGGAGCAGTGTGGGCAGCAGGGCCAGGGAGGGGATTCTGCCCCTCTGCTGTGCTCTGCTGAGAGCCCACCTGGAGTAGTGCATCCAGTGCTGGAGCCCCTGGGACAAGAGGGATGTGGAGATGCTGGAGGTGTGCAGAGAAGGGCCCCGAGGATGCTCAGAGGGCTGCAGCAGCTCTGCTGTGAGCACAGCCTGAAAGAGTTGGGGCTGTGCAGGCTGCAGAAGAGGAGGCTCCCAGGGGACCTTCTGGTGGCCTTCCAGGATCTGAAGGGGGCTACAAAAAAGCTGGGGAGGGACTTTTGAGGCTGTCAGGGAGTGACAGGAGTGGGGGGAATGGAGCAAAGCTGGAGGTGGGGAGATTGAGGCTGGAGGTGAGGAGGAAGTTGTTGAGCATGAGAGTGGTGAGAGGCTGGAATGGGTTGCCCCTGCAGGGAGGTGTTTGGGGCCAGATCCCTGGAGGTGTTTTTGGCCAGGCTGGCAGAGGCTGTGGGCAGCCTGCTCTAGGGTAGGGTGTCCCTGGGCATGGCAGGGGGGTTGGGACTGCCTGATCCTTGTGGTCCCTTCCAACCCTGACTGATTCTAGAATTCTATGTTTGGTTAGCAGTTTGTGCTTCAGCCAGAGGACACAGGTGAAGTGGGATGCAATTGCTGCCTTTAGCTACCTGCCAGGGATAGAGGGAAGGCAGCCACCTCCTCCCCCAGGTGAGCAGTTAATGGCAACCATCCCACACTGCCTTCCAACCTTGACTGATTCTAGGATTCTATGATTATAGCTGTTTGGGGTTTTTTTTTGCACAGCATCAACCTGTCCTCTAGGCAGCCTATAAACCCAAGAAAGTCCTCTTTATAGTATTTGGAATTAAGCACTGTGCAGATACTTTGCTAACATCTGCCTGTCTCAGTTTGAGGGGCAGAAGCTGATTCATCTGAGGGAGCTGCTGGCAACTGGCAGCCAGAAAAGCTGAAGTACATCCAGCATCAGAATCGTAAAGATGCACTGTTTTGTAGAGAGGGAAGAAGTTTGCCATTAGCCGTGCCAAAGCCTGCCTTTGCTGGCAGAAATGGATGAGCATGACTTGTCTTACCTCAGGATCCAGTTTACCAGGTCACACTCTGGCAGAGTCCTTCTCGCATCCCTGATCCTGCCGAGATGACAAAGCCAAGTTTGTCCCTGGCTCAGAAGGAGCTTCTTTGCCTGCAGGTCTCTGAAAATGAGCCATGTGGCTTCCCTCTCCCATGGCAACAGGCAGCCCCTTCAGAGAGCCCCTGTGATGGTACCACCCTGCTCTTCATCCCACTTTGGCAGGGCTCTGCTGTTGAGGAGATGATATCTGCAGACAGCAGCAGCAACTGCTACCAGCCCTATGCTACACTGCTAGTCATGGAATCATGGAACAGTCTAGGGTGGAAAGGAACTCAGAGCCCAGCCAGATCCAAACTCCCTGTGCCATAGGCAGGGACACCTCCCACTAGAGCATGTCACTCAAGGACTCATCCAGTCTGGTCCTGAGCACTCCAGGGAGATTGTGGAGCACAGAATCACCCAATGTGATCTTTGATCTTTGATCCCATTGGGTGATTCTGTGCTCCACAATCTCCCTGGGCAACCTGTGCCAGTGTCTCACCACCCTCACTCCAAACAACTTCCTCTAACATCCACTTTCAGTCTCCCCTCTCACACTTCGAACCCATTCCTCCTCCTCCTCCTCCTCCTCTCATCCCCAGCCCTTGTCAATAGTCCCTCCCCAGCCCTCCTGCAGCCCCCTTCAGATCCTGCAAGGCCACTCCAAGCTCTCCTGGCAGCCTTCTCCTCTGCAGGCTGCAGAGCCCCAACTCTCTGTGCCTGTGCTCAGAGCAGAGCTGCTGCAGCCCTCTCAGCTGCATCTTGGTGGCCTCCTCTGCACTGGCTCCAACCCTTGCATGTGCTGCTTGTGCTGGGGGCTGCAGAGCTGCAGACAGTGCTGCAGGTGGGGTGTGAGGAGAGCAGAGCCAAGGGGCACAATCCCCTCCCTTGCCCTGCTGCCCACAGCTGCTCTTGCTGCAGCCCATAGTCAAGCCCTCCTTGGACAGAAATGCCCATTTGGGGAGAGCTGAGCTCCCAGGAGCAGCCAAGGGCAGACCTGCTCAAATGCTCTGTAGCTAAGGATGAGAAGGTTTTAGGGCAGGATTTTTGTGCACAAAGGTGAAGCAGAGCATTGGGCTCCTCTCCAGCAGAACAGCTGCCACAGAGATCTCTGCAGAGGGCACAGCTTGGGAGTCTGCAGAACATTAATTTCTTCTGCACACTTCTAGAGTGTTGTGAGAGGGTTTTTTTTTTCTGACTCGTGAGTTCTTAGGCCCTAGCAAGTAACCCTGCAAGTACTGAAATGAGAACAAAGGAGGGAAAGTCACCTCTCTCCTTTTTTGTGCTTTCTCAGCTCCAAAGTTGCCCTGAAGGGTTTTTTTTTTTCTCCCTCTCTGTAAGTTGCTTATACCTCCCAGGAGAGATTCTTAACAGAGGAAAACCAACCTGATGGCTCTGGGGATGTCATCAGGAAAATGCTCCCTTCTTTTGGTGCCTGGAGAGCAAGTGTGCAGCTGAGCCTGCTAATGTGGGCAGATGCTTGAGCAGCACCTCCAGCACGTGATTGAAACCACTCAATAGCTCCAATATCTACTCTAATCATTAGCTTAATTATTATCCCCCAGCGATGAGGTATTTTGGAGTGATAGGCAAAGAGCTTCAGCTGGAAAAGAATAACAGTAAAAGCAATGTGAAGCTCTGTCAGCCTTAGGAGAACTTTACTGCCTGCCTTTGTCACTGTGTCATACACATAAGCCACCCTCACACCCCAAACTTGCAGAAATATCAAAGACCTTTGCAAGAAGCTGTGAAGGAAATAAGAACTTCAGGAAACCTGCAGCCTATGTGGTACTGATGAATTAAGCAGGTTGGAAAAGATCTCCAGGATCATCGAGTCCAACCTAGCACCTAACCCTTTTCACTCTTCACATGGCACTAAGTGCCTCATGCAGCCTCCTCTGAAACACCTCCAGGGATGGGGACTCCACCACCTCCCTGGGCAGCCCATTCCAATGCCAATCACTCTCTCTGCCAACAACTTCCTTCTAACATCCAGCCTGAACCTGCTCTGCCACAGCTCAGAATCATAGAATCATAGAATCAGTCAGGGTTGGAAGGGACCACAAGGATCAGCCAGTTCCAACCCCTTGAGCCTGTGTGTCCTCCTTCTGTCCCTGGGTGCCTGGCAGCAGAGCCCAACCCCAGCTGGCCACAACCTCCCTTCAGGTAGCTGCAGAGAGCAATGAGCTCTGCCCTGAGCTGACAGTGATGGAGAGACAGGACACTACTTGATGCAAGTAAGATGTCTGCTTATTGAGTGCAAAGCACCAGCTTATATATTCTAAAAATGAAAGCTTTTACATTGTGTGAAATAATAATTGGTCAGTGCAGCTGTGTACAGCAGCTGTTGGTCAGTAACATCTTGTCAGGACACAACTACTTATATGGACAAAGCTTACATTCTGTTTACTTGGCATAGAATCATAGAATGGCTTAGGTTGGAAGAGACCTCAAAGCTCAGCCAGTTCCAACCCCCCTGTGCCATAGGCAGGGACACCTCCCACTAGAACAGGTCGCTCAAGACCTCATCCAGCCTGGCCTTGAACCCCTCCAGGGAGGGAGCAGCCACAACCTCCCTGGGCAACCTGTGCCAGTGTCTCACCACCCTCACTCTGAAGAACTTGCTCCTAACATCCCATTTAAATCTCCCCTCTCTGAAGTTCCCTGAAGGGAGATTGTGGCCAGCTGGGGTTAGGCTCTGCTGCCAGGCACCCAGGGACAGAATGGGGGGACAGAGGCTGAAGCTGTGGCAGGGCAGGTTCAGGCTGGATGTTAGGAGGAAGTTGTTGGCAGAGAGAGTGATTGGCATTGGAATGGGCTGCNCTCAGAAACACTGGAAGCTGATAAATGGAGCTTTATATTTACAGCAATGCACAATATACAAGCAGATATTTACAAGGTATAACAGATATTTACAGATAGATACAGTGAAAAGGTAATACAGAAACACCACAGCCCTGCCAGAGACCCAAATCCCCAAGAGGGGTAACCAACCACCCCCTACCACCTTTCCCCCCTTCCCCAGTCTTATCTCACCACCTGTTGATGCTGAAGATAAGCTGAAGTAGATCAGCCAGGGGAGGGTTAGTAGTAGAAAGAAGTTAGTAGAATTACTGAGAATTAGCTACCAAGGCAAAGACAAAGGAGACCATGCAAGAGAGGCAGCTGTAGCCAGAGTGGTCAGAAACCATCTGATATCTAATGTTTTGGGTACAATGCTTTAAAACCAAAATTTTTTCTTTCTCAGTGAAGCTCTGGGTGCAGTGCCATCCTGTGTTTGCCTCTCTCAGCCAGTAGTCTAATTTCTCACTCAAATTCTCCAATTATTTCAAACCAGCACAAGCTGTCTTCCAACCTGTCTGATTCTCTGATTCTAATTGCAATAACACCTTATCCACCCACATCCTTCAGAAGCTCTCTTAGAGAAGTGTGAAGCTAATCTGTATTTCTCCCAAGCATTTCAGAGAAGCTTCAGCAAGAGGAGTCACATTGTGCTGTCCCCGTGCTCAGGTGGCAGCCTTGCCCAGACGTGCTGCCAAATGCCTGCCAGCATGTGCTGGGGGTACAGAGTGTCCTTAAATGGTGAGCCTGAGCAGGGACCAGGCAGTGCAGCCCTGCACTCTGCTCCTTGGGTGTCTTCTCGGGAGGTGGTCTGTTGGGGAACGCCTTGAGGACAGTGTGGGTCAGGCTTAGCAGCTGGCAAGCTGACTGCTCTCTGAAACAAACTGCCCATCTCTGGGTGTTTTTTAATTTGTTTTGTCAAACACTGCCAAAAGGAGGCAGCTCCCAAAGGAGCTTGGTGTTATTAAAGAGCTGAGGCATGGGGACGTTGCTGCTCTAATTAGGGAAATATGAATAAACAGAGAGGACACAGCATAAAGTCAAGGGTTGAATGCACTCTTCAGAAGTCTCTTACTACCAGGCAGAACCACAGATGATGTCAATTATTGACTTCCCTGCTAATGATCTGAAGCTCATTTGTTGCAAAATGCCCTGTGACACCCTTCAGAAGGATGCTGTGTACAGTGCAGTCACTTGAGGGCTTTGTGGCAGGCAGGTTTTGGCTGTGGCATTTCATTTTCTCCATTACAGGCACTATGTGGCTATGGTTTGGGTTTGTGCTGGAGACTGTGATGGGTTAGAGTGGACAGAGGCATTGAGTGCAGCCTCAGCAAATCTGCAGAGGGCACCAAGCTGTGTGGCACAGTCGACTTGCCAGAGGGCAGGATCCATCCAGAGGGATCTGCACAGGCTGCAGAGCTGTGCCCAGGCCAAACTCAGGGCATTCAACAAGGCCAAGTGTAAGGTCCTGCACCTGGGTGGGAGCAATCCCAAGCACAGCTCCAGGCTGGGTGGGGAATGGCTGAGAGCAGCCCTGAGGAACAGGAGCTGGGGGTCTGGGCTGGTGCAAAGCTGAAGATGAGGCTGCAGTGTGAGTGCAACCCAGACAGCAACTGTGTGCTGGGCTGCAGCAAGAGCAGCTGTGGGCAGCAGGGCAAGGGAGGGGATTGTGCCCCTTGGCTCTGCTCTCCTCACACCCCACCTGCAGCACTGTCTGCAGCTCTGCAGCCCCCAGCACAAGCAGCACATGCAAGGGTTGGAGCCAGTGCAGAGGAGGCCACCAAGATGCAGCTGAGAGGGCTGCAGCAGCTCTGCTCTGAGCACAGGCACAGAGAGTTGGGGCTCTGCAGCCTGCAGAGGAGAAGGCTGCCAGGAGACCTTGGAGTGGCCTTGCAGGGTCTGCAGGGGGCTGCAGGAGGGCTGGGGAGGGATTATTGACAAGGTCTGGTGATGAGAGGAGGAGGAGGAGGAATGGGTTTGAAGTGTGAGAGGGGAGATTGAAAGTGGATGTTAGAGGAAGTTGTTTGGAGTGAGGGTGGTGAGACACTGACACAGGTTGCCCAGGGAGGTTGTGGAGCACAGAATCACCCAATGTGATCTTTGATCACATTGGGTGATTCTGTGCTCCACAACCTCCCTGAAGGTTTTCAAGGCTGGGTTGGATGAGGCCTTGAGTGACCTGTTCTAGTGGGAGGTGTCCCTGCCTATGGCACAGGGGGGTTGGAACTGGCTGAGCTTTGAGCTCCCTTCCAACCCCTATGATTCTATGATCCTTCCTTCAACAACTTTTTATAACCCTGCCCCAGAGAGAGTTAAGTTCACCACAACTCAGAATTTGGAAAGTCAGCAAAAATGAGATCTTATTTTTGCCTTTTAAACTCAATATAACAGCACAGAGAGATTAAACTACTGCAGGATGCAGGAACCCTGGAGAAGGTGAGGATGGGGCCAGGGCAAGGCAGCAGCTGAGGCTGCAGCAGAGAGCAGTGAGTGTAGCAGAAGCAGCAAAGGGGCAGGTCCAAGCTATGCTTCCAGGCATAAAGCTTTTGATACTCCAATGAAATCGTATTCACCCATCCCTTGTTGCCATTTTATGGCCTGTCCCTGGGATGTTCTCCTCTCCAATCAGAGACTTCTGTACTCTTCCACTTCCAAGTTTCTCTGGTTTTTTTTTTTTTTTTTTTTTTTTTTTTTTTTTTTTTTTTGTATGTTTGTTTGTTTTTTGTTATATCTGAACTATAAATGCAGCTCAAATGGCCACACAGTGTTGATTCAACAGGGAAGTTTTTTGTTACTGCTGAGCAGAGCTTACAGAGAGGCAAGGCAGTGAGCAGGCTGGGGGTGCACAAGCAGCTGGGAGGTGACACAGCTGAGCCCAGCTGCCCAAAGGGTTGTCACACCCAGCACACAGAGCTGGGGGAAGGAGAGCCTGAGGGAGCTGGGGCTGTTCAGCCTGGAGGAGCCTGAGAGGTGACCTCAGCAATGGGTATCTATATGCAAAGATGAGTGCCAGGAGGCTGGAGCCAGCTCTGCACAGTGATGCCCATGACAGGCCAAGGGGCAATGGTGGGAGCTGAGGCATAGGGAGTTCCATGGCAAGGGAAGTGTCACACAGTAGTAGGTTATTATCACAGCACTGTCAGGGTTGGAAGGGATTTCAAGGATCCTCTCCTATGCCCCTGGGTTGCTGCATCTGGAGCAGTGTCCAGTTCTGGGCCCCCCAGTTCAAGAGGGACATAGAACTGCTGGAGAGAGTCCAGCACAGAGCCACAAAGATGTTGAAGGCAGTGGAACAGGTCTGTTAGGAGGAGAGCCTGAGGGAGCTGGGGCTGTGCTGCTTGGAAAAGAGGAGTCTGAGAGGTGACCTCAGCAATGGTGATAAAGATGTGCAGGTGAGAGGCAGGAGGCTGGAGCCAGGCTCTGCTGGGTGATGCCCAGGGACAGCACAAGGGGCACTGGTGGAAGCTGAGGCAGAGGAAGGTTCATTTAAACATGAGGAGGAATTTTTTCCCTGTGAGGGTGCCAGAGCCCTGGCACAGGCTGCCCAGGGGGGTTGTGGAGTCTCCTTCTCTGGAGATATTCAACCCCTCTGGATATGTTTCTGTGTGATCTGCTCTGGTGGGGGGTTGGTGTAAAGGGTTAAGCCCACCTGGAACCTTCTGACTCCTCCCTGGGGGTGGTCTGACCTGCCCCCAGCTGTCATGTTCATCCCCCTCCCGCTTCCTGCCAAGGACTGCTATAAAAGGAGAGGGGACACACACACACACACACACACATATATATATATCTTGTCTTCTCTCTTTCTCTGGTCCTCCCTCCCTACCCACCTGCCCAACTCCTCTGCCTTGCTGCTGAACCCCATCTGCTCTCCAGCCAACACCTGGGGATAACAACCATTTTCTTTGGAACTCTGACTAACTGCATCTCAGCATCAAAATCCTGCACCCTGCCTCATCCACCATCCAATCATGAATCCCAGCACCTGGACTCAACTCCCATTTCAGGGGTTGTATTTTGACTTTGTGGGTTTTGCTCTTTTTCCCCTTTACCATCTGCAATCCCTCTCATTCTCCATCCCCTGTATTCTGGTTCCCTTTTTTCCCCACCTTCTGTAACTCCCCTTACCTCCTATTTATTGTTAAAGTTTTAGATCTCTTTACTTTCAAATCAAACTGAGTATTTGTTGAGCTTTTTGAGCTAAACCCAGTACAGTCAGACTGGATGAGCTTTGGAGGTCCTTTCCAGCCCCTGACATGCTGTGATTCAGTGATTCAGTGGAGGAGGGGAGCAGGAGGGCAGCTCTGGCATTCTTCTGCCCAGGTGCTGGCTGCTGTGCTGGAGTCCTGCTCTCTGGAGATGCCATGGAAGTGGGGAACAAGCCCCTTGGTGTGCACTGCTGGCAGCTCTTGCTTTGCCTGTCCAACTGTCTGCAGCTCAGCCCCTGGCTGCTCTCACTCCTGCAGTTCTCTTCTCCATCCTCCTGTGAGGGCAGTGGGGAGCAGCTGTGTGAGGCTGGGCTGCCAGCTGGGTTAAAGCACAACCTGTTGCAGCAGGGGATAGAGCCAGGGGGGTTATGTTGCTGCTGAGTGGCAGTTTCATAAATGAGCCATTATGACCATAAGTGAGACCTGGAAACTCAGACAGAGAGGAACTGTTGTCTGCAGGCAGTGAATGCAGCTTGAGTGGGACGTGGCCATGATGTGACCTTACAAGATCAAAGCAAGCACACAAAAGTTTGGCAGCCTTAAAGCAAAATGGCATTTTGCCCTCTGCCTTCCACGGTTTGGCATCAGAAAAGAGTAACCTATAGGTGGCATTCAAGGACAGCAAATTACTCTGATTTTGCACACAGGTGTAGTGCTCCCACAGCTGGTCACAGCTCCCTAAGGATTTGGCTGTGAGTGTTAGGGGTCATTGTCAATGGCTAGGATGGGAAAAGTGTTTGCCTCAGGCACTTTCTAGCTCCCAAGAGCTGTCAGCTGCCTTTCCCCATGCTACAGACTCTCCTCTGTGTGCTGGTTTGATCTAATTTGAATGAGAAATTAGACTATTGGCTGAGAGAGGGAAGCACAGGATGTCACTTCAGCAGAGTTTCACTGAGAAAGAAAAAAAAAATTTGTTTTTAAGTATTGTACCCAAAACATTAGAGATCAGACAGTTTCTGACTGCTCTGGCTGTGGCTGCCTCTCTTGCATGGTCTCCTTTGTTTCTAGCTTGGGAGCTAATTCTCAGTAATGCTACTAACTTCTTTCCTACTACTAACCCCCCCTGGCCAATCTACCTCTGCTTATCTGCAGCATCAGCAGGTGGTGAGATAAGACTGGGGAAGGGGGGAAAGGTGGTAGGGGGTGGTTGGTTACCCCTCTTGGGGATTTTGGTCTCTGGCAGGGCTGTGGTGTTTCTGTATTACCTTTTCATAGTATATATTTACAATATATAAGAGATATTTACGTATATATATATATATATTTATAAAAGAGATATTTACAGTGAAGGGCTGGAGGAGGTCCAGGGAAGGGCAACAAAGGTGGCGAAGGGTCTGGAAAGCAGGGCTGGGGAGGAGCAGCGGAGGGAGCTGAGGGGTGTATGGCTTTTAGCTAGCCCCCCTGAGCTCAAAAGCTCAATAAAGAGACTTAATTCAATTTGGAAGTGAAAAATAAACTTTAACAATAAATAAGAGGTATTTTATGTAAGGGGAATTACAAAGATGTGGGGAAGGGAAGCAAAATACAAATCATACGACCAGTAGATGAGAATGGATGTAGCTGGATCCAGGTGGTGTACCTGGAGTAGTGCATCCAGTGCTGGAGCCCCTGGGACAAGAGGGATGTGGAGATGCTGGAGGTGTGCAGAGAAGGGCCCCGAGGATGCTGAGAGGGCTGCAGCAGCTCTGCTGTGAGCACAGCCTGAAAGAGTTGGGGCTGTGCAGGCTGCAGAAGAGGAGGCTCCCAGGGGACCTTCTGGGGGCCTTCCAGGATCTGAAGGGGGCTACAGAAAAGCTGGGGAGGGACTTTTTAGGGTGTCAGGGAGTGACAGGACTAAGGGGAATGGAGCAGAGCTGGAGGTGAGGAGATTGAGGCTGGAGGTGAGGAGGAAGTTGTTGAGCATGAGAGTGGTGAGAGGCTGGAATGGGTTGCCCCTGCAGGGAGGGGTTTGGGGCTAGCTCCCTGGAGGTGTTTTTGGCCAGGCTGGCAGAGGCTGTGGGCAGCCTGCTCTAGGGTAGGGTGTCCCTGGGCATGGCAGGGGGGTTGGGACTGGCTGATCCTTGTGGTGCCTTCCAACCCTGTTTGATTCTATGATCCTATGATCCTATGATCCAAGTTAAAATTGATGGTGGATGCAGATGGATGCAAAAATGATAATGGATGCAGAGTGAGGAAAGGAGTTCCAGAGTTGGTTGCTCTCCCCACATGTTTGATGGAGAGCAGGTGGAAAATGGCAGCAGCAGGAAAGCAGGACACTGGCTGATGAGGAGCAGCAGCAAGAGAGAGAGAACAGGGAGGTCACCTCCCCTTTATAGAGGGTCCCAGCAGGAAGTGTGTGGGGGGGCTAAACACGGCACCTGGGGGCCAGGTCAGAGCACCCCCAGAGAGGAGGCAGGATCCAGTTCAGGTAAACCCCCAGGAGGGGTTAACTCTTTACAGGGGGGTGTTAGTGTGGAGAAGAGGAGGCTGAGGGGAGACCTCATTGCTCTCTGCAGCTCCCTGAGAGGAGGCTGGAGCCAGGTTGGGCTCTTCTGCCTGATTTCAGATGATAGAAGGAGAGGACATAGCCTGAAATGATGCCAGGGGAGGGTTAGGTTGGAGATGAAGAGAAGTTTCTCTGCTGCAAGAGTGATCTGGGATTGACACAGGCTGCCCAGGGAGGTGGTGGTATCCCCATCCTTGGAGCTGTTCAGGAAACCTGTGGCCATGGCACGTGGGGACGTGGATCAGTGGCCATGGTGGTGCTGGGTAGATGGTTGGACTGGGTGACCTTAGGGACCTCTCCCAACCAAAGCCATTCTAGGATTCTAAGATTCTATGGTCTCAATGCAGCTGGAGATCCTCATTCAGAGCAAGGACCAGCCACAGCCTTGTTGCCCCCTAAGCACAAGTGTTTGGTTTGACAGCCTATGGAGTCTCTCTGTGCTGGTCACAGGCAAGGGCACAGGGCCAGCAGCTGAGCAGTGTGGAGGGCACTGCACTTGTCATGGGGCAGAGCAAGGCACTGCTGCCAGCCCTGCCTGCCTCTGCTGCCTTGGGTGGGCTGTGACACCCATCTGTGCTGGTGTGAACCAATTGGAGGATTTGAATGAGAAATTAGACCACAGGCTGAGAGAGGACAGCACTGATGGTGCTACTGCACTCACAGCTTTACTGAGAGAGATAAAAAAAAATTGTTTTGAGAGTTGTAACCCAAATAGAGATAAGTCAGAGGGTTTCTGACCATTCTGGGCTGTGGCTGCTCCTGCAGCTTTTGTAGCTGAATCTGAATAATTCCACTAACTTCCTTCCTGATGCTAATCCCCCCTAGTTGATCTGCCTTCACCTATTTGCTGCATAAACAGATGGTGAGAGAAGATTGGGGGAGGGGGGAAGGTGGTAGGGGTGGTTAGAGACCCCTCTTGGGGATTCTGATCTCTGGGAGGGCTGTGGTGTTTCTGTATGACCTTTTCACTGTCTATATCTGTAAGTATCTGTTATACATTGGAAGTCTCTGCTTGGCTGCATTCATTAACTTCCAGCCGACTGAGTCCTAGCCTGGGTTATTTCAGAGAGTGGGGAGGCAGATAACTGCCAAACCACCACAGCATTGTGTGCCACAAAGGGCTTCCTCGTGCTCTAGGGTTTGGATGTGGCTCAGGTGTAACTCCCAAGGTCAGACCTTGCTTTGCTGTGGCTGGGACATTCTGCTCTGCGTTAGCAACCTCTCTGCACAGGACTTGTCCTCTGCTGGCTCTGTGGAGCAGTGTGCAGGGGGTAATTAAAGCAGTCTGTTTCTCCAGCACGTTCTGTCTGTTTTCTCCTTCTCATTATTAGATGAGATGACACATTTGCCTGCGTGGCTCCCCACAGATGGCACCGAAATTTTGTGATCAAATGGTTGGGGGAAACCAACTGTCAGCTCCTATCACAGCTTCCTGTCTTGCACTGCTGCCCTAGGAACACTTCTTGCATAAAGGCTTGCAGCAAGGATGGGCTTCCAGAGCAGGGTGCCCAGTTTGATATTAACTCAGCCAAGGCTTTGTTAAGAAACTTGAACTTTTAATTATAGGTTTTTTAACAGAGTCATAGCATCACAGAGCATGAAGAAAAGCCTGTAGTTCCCTGCCCCTCTTGAACTGGGGAGCCCAGAACTGGACACAATACTCCAGACATGGTCTCCCCAGCAGAGAGTAGAGGGGCAGGAGAACCTTCCTTGACCTGCAGGACTGATCTGATTAATGCACTGCTGCAGCCCAGCCTCTGCTTGCCTTTCTGGGCTGCCAAGTGCACACTGCTGCCTCAGCTTCAGCTTCTCCTCCACCAGCACCCCCAAGTCCCTCTCCTCAGGGCTGCTCTCCAGCCAGGCACTGCCCAGCCTGCATTGCTGCTTGTTATTGCCTCCATCCAGCTGCAGGACCTGGCCCTTGGCCTTGTTGCACCTCCTGAGCTTGACTTGTGCCCACCTCTGCAGCCTGTGCAGCTCCCTCTGGATGCCATCCCTGCCCTCCAGCCTGCCTGCTGCACCACACAGCTTGGGGTGCTCAGCAAACTTGCTGAGGCTGCACTCAATGCCTCTGCCCATGGCAGCCACAGAGATGCTGAACTGATCCCTGAGGGACTCCCCTGGGCCATGGAGCCATTGGCAGCCACTCTCTGGCTGTGGCCATCAAGCCAGTTCTGCATCCATCTGGTGCTGCACCCATCACAACCATGTGGCACCAGCTTGGAGACCAGGATGTGGTATGGGACAGTGCCAAAGGCTTTGCTCAGCTCCAGGTCACTGCCATCAGTTGCTCTCCTCTCATCTATTCATGTTGTGACCTGTCCATAGAAGGCCTCCAGGTTTGTCAGGCAGGATCTGCCTTGGTGCAGCCAAAGCTGATTGGACCCAATCACCTCTGCACTCTTCTCCTGTCTCAGTAGTGCCTCCAGGAGGATCTGCTCCATCATCTTAGCAGGCACAGAGGTGACACTGCCTGGCCTGGAGTTCCCTGGCTCCTCCTGCCTAACCTTTTTGAAAATGGGAGTTCTGTGTCCCCTTTTGCAGTCAGTGATAGATTCATGGAACAGCAGGTTGAAAGGGCCCCCAGGGCTCAGCCAGTCTAACCTCTCAGGGTAAGGATGGAGTTGAAATGAGCTGTCCCAGCACCCTGGCAAGCTGAGCCTCAAAACTGCCTGCTGATGGGGGATCCATCACCTCCCTTGGGAGTTTATTCCAAGAGCTTAAGAAGGCTTAAAAAATATTCTGTGATAAAAACGAAAGGCTTTAATGTTTTGATGTTGTTTTTGAAGTATGTACCTCTGAACCAGCTTCATCTTATCATGTTTACACAATAGTGGTAAGTGGCCATTATTGAAGGCTGTGTTTGAGACCACAGGAAGTGTTCAGGGCATACTAAATAAAATACCAAGGAATTTAGGTGAAAAACAGTTCAAAAGCCTCAATTCAGAGTAACCAGAGGTACCATAATGCATCCACGCAAAAAAAAAAATAACAGAGGAAATATCAGCTGTGGTGAGTGGTGTTGAACCTCAGCAGGCTCAACAGGAGCAAGTGCAGGGTCCTGCAGCTGGGCCAGAACAATCCTCACTGTCAGTACAGGCTGGGGGAGGAGGTGACAGAAAGCAGCCCTGAGGGAAAGCACAGGGGGTGCTGGTGGGGAGAAGCTGGGCAGGAGCAGGCAGTGTGAGCCTGCAGCACAGAAGGCCAAGGGCAGCCTGGGCTGCATCCAGAGCAGTGTGGCCAGAGATGGAGAGAGAGGATCCTGCCCCTCTGCTCTGCTGAGACCTCACCTGCACTGCTGGGGCCAGCTCTGGAGAGCACAGCAAGGACATGGACCTGATGGAGAGGGGCCAGAGGAGGCCATGAAAATGCTCAGGGGGTTGGAGCAGCTCTGCTCTGGGGACAGGCTGAGGGAGCTGGGGGGGGTGCAGCCTGCAGAGGAGAAGGCTCCAGGCAGACCTAACAGCAACCTGCCAGTACTTGCAGGGGCTCCAAGCAGGCTGCAGAGAGACTGTTTGCAAAGGGCTGCAGGGACAGGACGAGGGCAATGGCTGCAAAGCAGAGCAGAGCAGATTGAGATTGGCTGTGAGGAACAAGTTCTGCAGCAGGAGGCTGCTGGAGCACTGCAGCAGGTTGCCCAGGGAGGTGTTTGAGGCCCCATGGCTGGAGATATTGCAGGTGAGGCTGCAGAGGGCTTTGGGTATCCTGCTGCAGTGGAGGATGTCCCTGCTGAGTGCAGAGGGGTTGGACTGGATGAGCTTTGGAGGTCACTTCCAACCCAGACAATTCCGTGTCGCTGTGATTCTATTTGGTTTGAAACCCAAAACTGGATTATGGAGAAGAGGGATTTTGGTTGGAGATGCCCATGCAGGGCTAAGCAAGGCAAGAGTGTGCCTGGCAGCAAGCAGCCCCTTGGCCCTGCTGCACAGAGCAGAGCTGGCTGCAGGGCAGGGATGTTTGGCATTTCACAAGTGGAGTAGGATTCCTGCTTGAGAATTCAGATGCTAAGGGAACAACAGAAATGGTGCAGATTGGAAGCTTATTTGCAGTTGTAGCTTTCCCTGCTATTCACAATTTTTCCACAAACAGAATCTGATTTTAACAGTTTTGTTCAAAATAGGCAGAGCACGTTGCAGGCTGTGCCTTGTTTGCAGATTATTTGTTTGCAGCAGGAGTGTGTCTTCAGCTGCTTGCTGAGTACTATCCCCTGCTGCTCATTGGAGGAGAAAAGGATTTTACAGCAGAGGACAGAGTGGCTGAGAGCAGCCAGGCAGAGAGGGACCTGGGGGTGCTGGGTGGCAGCTGAACAGGAGGCAGCAGTGTGCCCAGGTGGGCAGCAGAGCCAATGGCATCCTGGGCTGGAGCAGGAGCAGTGTGGGCAGCAGGAGCAGGGCAGTCCTTGTGCCCCTGTGCTCAGCACTGCTCAGCACACACCTTGAGTGCTGTGTCCAGCTCTGGGCCACTCAATTCAAGAGAGATGTCGAGGTGCTGGAAGGTGCTGAGAGAAGGGCAGCAAGGCTGGGGAGGGGCCTGGAGCACAGCCCCAAGAGGAGAGGCTGAGGGAGCTGGGGGTGTGCAGCCTGCAGAAGAGGAGGCTCAGGGCAGAGCTCATTGCTCTCTGCAGCTCCCTGCAGGGAGGTTGTGGCCAGCTGGGGTTGGGCTCTGCTGCCAGGCAGCCAGGGACAGAAGGAGAGGACACAGGCTGAAGCTGTGGCAGGGCAGGTTGAGGCTGGATGTTAGGAGGAAGTTGTTGGCAGAGAGAGTGATTGGCATTGGAATGGGCTGCCCAGGGAGGTGGTGGAGTCCCCATCCCTTGAGGTGTTGAAGCAAAGCCTGGAAGGGGCACTTGGTGCCAAGGTCTGGCTGTTTGGACAGGGCTGGGTGCTAGGTTGGGCTGGATGAGCTTGGAGCTCTCTTCCAAACTGTCTGATTCTATGAGAAGAGAAATTGAACTTCCCCCCACTAAGAATCCCCTTGCATGAGCAGCAAGAGGGCTCTGCCTGTGGGATCAAGGTGGAATGTTCTAGCAGAGAGGTGATGGAGGCAGATGGTAGTGGCAGGCCTCACCTGGGTGCTCTAGACACACAGACCTCTTCCTGTTCCCACCTTGCTGCTGCTTCTCCATTCTCTGTAGTTTTGCCCTCAGTCTCATTAAAATGTCCCAAAACAATTCCCACCCATGTGTGCAATCACTCCTTGGACTGCCCAGTGAGGGGAGGACTCTTCTTAGAAGCACAGAATGGTTTAGATTGGAAGGGAGCTCAAAGCTTTGCAGCACCCCAGACCCCCAGGTCCTGTTCCTCAGGGCTGCTCTCAGCCATTTCCCACCCAGCCTGGAGCTCTGCTTGGGATTGCACCAACCCAGGTGCAGGACCTTACACTTGGCCTTGTTGAATGCCCTGAGGTTGGCCTGGGCACAGCTCTGCAGCCTGTGCAGGTCCCTCTGGATGGATCCCTGCATCACCCCTTCCAGTATCTGAAGGGGGCTACAGGAGGGCTGGGGAGGGACTGTTCACAAGGGCTTGTAATGACAGGACGAGGGGGAATGGGTTCAAACTGGCAGAGGGGAGATTTGAACGGGATGTTAGGAGCAAGTTCTTCAGAGTGAGGGTGGTGAGACACTGGAACAGGTTGCCAAAGGAGGTTGTGGCTGCTCCCTCCCTGGATGTGTTCAAGGCCAGGCTGGATGAGGTCTTGAGCAACCTGTTCTAGTGGGAGGTGTCCCTGCCTATGGCACAGGGGGGTTGGAACTGGATGATCTTTGAGGTCTCTTCCAACTTAAACCATTCTATGATTCTATGATTCTATGATCCCATTCTGTGCCTCTGTGCTCCACGACCTCCCTGGAGGTACCCAAGGCCAGGTTGGATGAGGCCTTGAGCAAACTGTTCTGGTGGGAGGTGTCCCTGCCTGTGGCACAGAGGGGTTGGAACTGGATAATCTTTGAGCTCCCTTCCAACCCAAACCCTTTAGTCCTTCTGTGATTCTGTGTAAACCCAGTACTTGATAATTTTCTTCTGGAACTGTTTTCTATGCCAGTGGCATTTGGTGCTCTTACCCTGGCTATCAGCCATGTGATTTACTTTTCCCCCAGCTTCTCTAATCCCCCTGGCTGTGGAGGATGCTGTGTCCCTGGAGCCCTGCACGGAGAGAGGTCGAGACCACAGGAGATATTTGGAGAGACTCTGCACCTGGAAATGCAGCATGCAGCAGGCTGCTCCTGTTCCAGCTGTGCAGAATGAAGTGTCTGCTGTTCAGCAAGACCAGAGCAGCTTCCTGAGGGCCTTGTTAAGCTGTGTTCCAGTCGGTGTGCACTGGCACTTGTCCCATCACAAGACACCACTGGGCAGAGCCTGGCCTCTTCCTCCTGACACCCACCCCTTAGATGTTGACAGACATTGCTCAGATCCCCTCTCAGCCTTCCCCTCTCCAGACTGACCAGCCCCAGGGCTCTCAGCCTTCCCTCATCACACAGTTGCTCCAGCCCATTATCCTCCTAGCCTCTTTTGGACTTTCTCCACTACATCCCTGCCCCTCCTGACCCGAGGAGCCTGGAACTGGACACAGCACTCCAGATGTAGTCTCCCCAGCACAGAGTAGAGAAACAGGAGAGCCTCCCTTTCCCACCAGCTTCTCTAATCCTCCTGGCTGTGGGGGATGCTGGGTCCCTGGAGCCCTGCACAGAAAGAAGTTGAGACCACAGGAAGTATTTGTGAGAGATGCTGGACCTGAAAATGCAGCATGCAGCAGGCTGCTCCTGTTCCAGCTACCCAGAACAGTCTCTGCTGCTCAGCAAGACCAGAGCAGCATCCTGAGGGCCTTGTTAAGCTGCTGAGTGTAAATTGTGATTGGAATTGACTGTTAAAGATCTTGGTGGGGCAGGTTAAGCATCTGCTGGATTTATTGCAGGTTGATTTTTGTCGCTCATCTGTGACTGGTACAATGAAGCCAATCAGGGTAAGCAAATCCAATCCAATTAGCTCCTTAATGGACCCAGGAAGGGGAGGAATAAACACAGCCCTGCTCAATCCCAGTGATTAAACACATCTCGGGGGTATTTCCCCACCACCACCCCTCCTCTTTCAGCCTAGCAGGATCAGGGTGTTTATGCTCTAGTTAATCACTAAGGTGTGATGCAAACTAGGCTGAGCCTTCCTTCATTTTTCATGGGGTTCCATGAAAATGCTAAAGGAAAACAGGCAAGGAAAGAGCTGCCACTGGAACTGGGTACTTTTATTCACACAGCCACCTACCTGGCAGCTTGGATGGTTACAGGGCAGGGACAGAGAGGTACATTTATCCCACTGGATGGAAATCTGCTGTGCCAGTCTGCTTCACATTGCCAGGTCCCTGGAAAGCAAAACTCAGCACACGTAGAAGCAGTGGTCCAAGATGCACGCTCAGGCTGCTTAGGTGAGCAGAAAAGTGGAAAGCTCCATAACCAGGATTTGATATTTGGTATTTTTTTTTTTTAAGCTGGCAAAAATCAAAGTGAGGGAATGCCTGTGCCCTGCACTGGACAGAAAGCTGCACACTGCTGGGCCTGGAGCTGTTACTTCTTGCCACCGCCAGCGGGAAGCAGGTTCAGCCAGAGGTGTGCTTGTCCTGCACCACATCAGAGTAGAGAATCACGGAATAGTTTGGGTTGGAGGAGACCTCAAAGCTCAGCCAGTTCCAACCCCCCTGTGCCATAGGCAGGGACACCTCCACTAGAACAGGTTGCTCAAGGTCTCATCCAACCTGGTCCTCAACACCTCCAGGGAGGTTGTGGAGCACAGAAGCACAAAATAGGATCTGTGCTTCTCTGCTCCACAACTTCCCTGGGCAACCTGTGCCAGTGTCTCACCACCCTCACTGCAAACAACTTCCTCCTCACATCCACTTGCAATCTCCTTTCTGACACTTCAAACCCATTCCTCCTCCTCTCCTCATCTCCAGACCTTGTCAATAGTCCCTCCCCAGCCCTCCTGCAGCCCCCTGCAGATCCTGCAAGGCCACTCCAAGGTCTCCTGGCAGCCTTCTCTTCTGCAGGCTGCAGAGCCCCAACTCTTTGTGCCTGTGCTCAGAGCAGAGCTGCTGCAGCCCTCTCAGCTGCATCTTGGTGGCCTCCTCTGCACTGGCTCCAACCCTTGCATGTGCTGCTTGTGCTGGGGGCTGCAGAGCTGCAGACAGTGCTGCAGGTGGGGTGTGAGGAGAGCAGAGCCAAGGGGCACAATCCCCTCCCTTGCCCTGCTGCCCACAGCTGCTCTTGCTGCAGCCCAGCACACAGTTGCTGTCTGGGCTGCACTCACACTGCAGCCTCATCTTGAGCTGCATCTCTCAGCTGCATCTTGGTGGCCTCCTCTGCACTGGCTCAAACAGTTCAAGATGCTCTTTGAGATGCTCCAACAGATGCTCTTTAAGGGCTTTTTACAAGGGCTTGTAGTGCCAGGGTGAGGGGCAATGGCTCTGAGCTGCAAGTGGAGAGACTGAGACTGGAGATGGAGAAGAAATTCTTGACAGTGAGAGTGTGGAGACACCAGCACAGGTTGCCCCAGGAGGCTGTGGATGTCCCCTGCCTAGAGGTGTCCAAGGCCAGGCTGGATGAGGCCTTTAGCAACCTGGGCTGGTGGGAGCTGTCCCTACCCATAGCAGGCAGAACTCCATCATCAAATTCCCTTCCAACCCAAGTAATTCATTGAATCTGTGAGAAAACCTCAGCTTGCAGCTGTTTGCTCACACTGCCAGCTGGAAAGAGGATTGCAGCTGAGACAAGGAAGAAGGAAAAAAATTAAACTCCAACTGTTTAAAGCATTAATCAGCAGAACACACTGCAGGGTTAAGCAGAACACTCTGAAGGGTAACCAGAACACAGGATGTCACTTCACCCCAGAGCTTTACTGAGAAAGAAAAAAAAAGTTGTTTTTAAGTATTGTACCCAAAACATTCGATATCAAACGGGTTCTGACTGCTCTGGCTGCAGCTGCTCCTCTTGCATGGTCTCCTTTGTCTTTCTGCCTTGGTAGCTAATTCTCAGTAATACTACTAACTACTTTCCTGCTACTAACCCCCCTGGCCAATCTACCTCTGCCTATCTTCAGCAACAACAGGTGGTGAGATAAGATTGGAGAAGGGGAGAAAGGTGGTAGGGGGTGGTTGGTTACCCCTCTTGGGGATTTTGGTCTCTGGCAGGGCTGTGGTGTTTCTGTATTACCTTTTCACTGTATCTGTCTGTAAATATCTGTTATACCTTGTAAATATCTGCTTGGATATTGTGCATTGCTGTAAATATAAAGCTTCATTTATCAACTTCTAATGTTCTGAGTCCTAGCTGGGAGTTTATTTCAAAAGGTGGAGGGGGCAGGGAACTGCTAAACCACTACAGGTGCCCAGTGACAGGACAAGGGGCAAAGGGTACAACTAGAACACAGGAGATTTCCCCCAAACGTAAGGAGAAATATCTCTGCTGTGAGTGTGCTGGAGCTCCAGCCCAGGATGCCCTGAGAGGTTGGGGTGGGGGTGGGGGGGTTCTCCTTTTCTGGAGACATTCCAAACCCTGGATCTTGTGATCCTGGGCAACCCCATCTAGGTGACCCTGCTTTAGCAGAAGGGTTGGGCTGGGATGATCTGCAGAAGTCCCTCCCAACCCCCATCGTTCTGTGACAAATAGGTTGGAAACAACAAATACATCGCAAAGGTGGACGTGTTCTATTCCCTGGTGAGACATCTGTGTAAACATCATTATTCTGCAAGCACCGAGAGCTTCCACAACCTCCTCGAGTCCTTTGCCAGGATTTTCTTAGGGCACCTCTAGGTTGGAGATGAAAGGCAGGTCAGGAATCACTCAAACTGTGTAACCCGAACGCGCTTTGCTGGGGAGCTGCAAAGTTTCTTTGGCTGTTTAGCAAACAGCTGGAGATAAAAATAGCAGGGGTTAGGCTCGGAAGCTTTGCTTTTCACAGCTCAGCCTAGCAGCTTTCAGCCACTCACTGCCTTAACCAGCAGATGGGCAGTGACAGCTCCCAGCCTGGGCTTGTGCAGGTGTGAAGAGCCCTGGCCCAAAGCTGAGGCTGCAGAGCAGCACAGTCCTTGGCGCTGCTGTGTGGCTGCAGCAAGCTCTGCCCTGGCTGCAGCAAGCTCTGCCCTGCCTGTGGCACAGGCTGCAGCAGTGCTCCCAGAGCTCAGCAACACTTGAGGCTGTGCAAGAGGAGCCACCAAGATCATAGAATCATAGAATGGTTTAGGTTGGAAGAGACATCAAAGCTCAGCCAGTTCCAACCCCCCTGTGCCATAGGCAGGGACACCTCCCACTAGATCAGGACGCTCAAGACCTCATCCAGCCTGACCTTGAACACCTCCAGGGAGGTTGTG
>VWZI01000042.1:0-127724 GCA_013396835.1 Psilopogon haemacephalus
GTTCTAAAAGGTGGGGGGGCAGGTCACTGCAAACCCACCACATCTCCAAAGCAATCTGCTTCATAACTGGTTAAATGTAATTTAATAATGGATAAATGTAATTATTTTAAAAACTTTGTTCTTAGTATATTAAGCACATTTTTGAGGTGAGCACCCTTTGAACTTGGAGATTAAAAGTCTCATGCATAAAGCTTCATTCTTGGGAAGTATCTTCGTTTCTCATTCTGGCAAAAACATACGTATTCTGATTTTGTAGCCAGTTTGGGTTATCCTAAAATGATAGGAAACTTTGTGTAAATATGCTAGAAAATATCAACTTCTGTTTCTGTATCATTTTTGTATGAAATGACTGGATTTGGTTGTGTTAACATTATATGCCATAAAGCTCATCAGAATCTTTGGACTGAAGTTGTCTCAACAGTATCTTGTATTTGAATATTGATTGCTTCATTAAGTGCAGATTTCGTAACAATTTGTGTGTAACCTTAATTTCTTGCCTGTTTCAGTGCTTTTGGAAAGGGTTAATAATGTTATAGGATTTCAACAAATCACTTGATGAGCTTTTTCTGGGTGGATTGGAAATATGTGGGTTTACAATGACATTTTGAATGATTAATATATCTGGAATGGGATCTTTTGAAGTAAGAGGTTTCCTTGCAGCCATTAGGGTTCTGTTCAAGGAGTTTCATGAGTATTTGACAGAATATCTGTACAAAAGAACGTGTAATGCATGGGAAGAATTTTTATGTTGACTACAAACTCTTAATACCTTCAAGTATACAGAAATCTCTTAACTAGCTTTCTGGAACTTAACTTCTTTTTTTTAAAAAAAAACTTTTTTAACACGTCTGGTGAGACATTTCATAGTCTATTCCTAGATGAAAACTGAATCAATGAAAAAAAAAAAAGTAGTTGTTAAAATACTTCTGAGAACCCTTGGAATGAAACACTTTTTAAGAGAAGAAATTAGGTGAGATATTATGTACTTGAAAATCATGAAATGGCTGGTTTTCTGAATCAAGCATAATAAGATATAATGACAGTGTTCCTTCCTTTCTTCCACCCACCTTTTTTTCTACTTTTGTTTTCCATATTAACGTTATCTTCTGTTTTACAGAATTCCGAATGTCAGTTGAATGAAGAAATTGTGGAGCACTCTAAGAGGGTGTTTCCCTCTGTGATAAAATACATCGTAGATATGCTTATATGGGAAGAAGAGAAGGAACTGCCTCCAGAACTCATAATAAGGTGGAGTATTTCTAACTTTTTTATTCATGGCATTAGAAACTTCGATCATTTTACCTGTGGTATTCTCATGCTTGTGCAAAATCCAAAATCCTTGCTGAGAAGAACTTGTGGGTATTGGTGGAAGAAAAGCTAGACATGAGCCAACTACATGTGCTCACAGCCAAGAAACTATCCTGACTTGCATCAAAAGCAGTGTGGCTAGCAGGTTGAGGGAGTGGGATTCTGATCTCTGTTGTGGTAAGACCCTACCTGAAGTGCTAGGTTCTCAAGCACACGAAATATATTGATCCATGGGAGTGGGTCTTTAATAGGATCACTAAAATGATAGAGAGCCAGAGCACCTCTGCTGTGAAGGAAGGCTGAGAGTGTTGGAGTTGTTCAGCCTGGAGAACAACAGGTTTTAGGAGACCTTATTGCAGCCTTTTAGTACTTAAAGGAAGCCTGCATAAAGTTGAGGACAAATACTTTAGTGGGGTCTGATGCAGTAGGGCAAGGGATGATGGATTTAAACTAGAAGAAGAAGGAAGATTGTCTGGATATAAGGAAGAAATGGTTTACACTGAGGGTAGTGAAAGACTGGCACAGGCTGCCCAGAGAGGTAGCAGATGCCCCATACTTGGAACCATTTCAGGTCAGGTTGGACAAGTGTCTGAGCAGCCTGTTCTAGTTGAATTTGTCTCTGTTTACTGCAGGGGGATGGGATTAGATGACCTTTATGGGTCCTGTTGAACCCAAAGCACTTAATGATTCTATGAAAATGGAGAAAGACTGTTGAATGGAACTTTAAAAAGACAAATGGGATCATAGAACAGCAGAGAGACAAAATAATAATGGAATAATCAGATAACTTGAAGTCACTTTTGTACTTGGCTCATAGTTTGTGTCTTTTTCTGGCAAAGGTAGTGAGGTAGAGTGGAGTGTATCTTTGATGTGAGGAACATGCTTAATTTCTTCTTTTTTGTATTTGACTTCTTTTTTTGAGCTATCAAGTGAGCTGATGCTTGTATTGTATCAGACACTATTTACAATTGTACTTTTATTTGTGTGGTGACTTGTTGGCTTTTTCCCAGTAGAGAGAAAGCAGACAGCTACTACTGTGTCCTTTTCAATGATGAACATCATTCTTACGATCATGTCATCTATAGCCTGCAAAGGGCACTTGGATGTGAACTTGGTGAAGCTCAGTTGCATACCACTGCCATAGATAAAGAGGTTAGTGCATTCTGGGTATGGGACAAAGTCACTTCTTAATGGTTAAGTAGTATTACTAGAGTCTCTTGGTCATAAAATCTTTGTTTCTGAAGTACTCAAGTAGAGAGAAAGGCATGTGGCAGAGTAACTTCCTACAGTTAAATTTTTAAACTGTAATAACTTTTCTTCTTCAGGACAAAAATTCAGTTTCTTGAGAAAGGAAGCAGCTAATTTATCTGAGGTTGTTCTTTTGATGTTTGGCACATTTTCTTTACCTTTTTTTTCCTCAGCTGATATTAATGTTTTATTATAACAGTGTTTGTCTGAGAAATGTACAAGTTGGCAATATGCAGATTCAGTTATTTTATCAGAGGAGTATCTTACATGTTGCAAGAATTAGTATTTCTGATGGCTCAGACTTAATTTGAAAACATTCCTCCCCCTCCTTGGGAGAAGCATGATCAGTGATTGAATTAATTGCAGCAATAGTTCTCGTGTCACAAAAGTGAACAATTTACATGTTTGCACATAGAGAAACTTTTGCATAAGTGCATTTCTCATAGAGAAGTGAGAAGTAGTAGGGAAGATGGTAGAAGAGCAGCTCTAAACTCAGTGAGAGTGTACTTTGTGCTAGGAAGAAAAGTTGATGTGCTTTATATTTCAAGGGTTCTCATAAGTTTTAATATTATTAGATAAAGAAAATTCATGTACACATTTAAGGTAATCTAGACTTTACTTTGTTCTGTAGCTTTTTTCCTAAAGATAATTGTATTAATTCTGATTTGCTTCTACATGTCTAAAAGCATCATGAGTGATGTTGGTCCCTGTTTTTCTTTCATGTGTAAATCATAGCAAGGATCAGACTTGCGACATACTGGGTTTGTTTTATATTGGTTTCATGATCAATATTTTCTTTAAACAGGGTCGTAGAGCTGTTAAGGCAGGCCATTATGCATCTTGTCAGGAAGCAAAAGAAGAAATCAAGGTAACCTTCTAAAAATGTTGCTCTTTTCAGAAAGAGAGAAATCAACATCACTAATACTTACAGCAAGCTCCAGTGTACTGTGACCCTTACAGTAAAGAAGTTACCCCTTGTGTTGAGCTGGAGCCTCCTATGCTGCAGCTTACATCCATTGCTCCTTGTCCTATCACAGAGAGCAAGTGAGAAGAGCCTGTCCGCTCCCTCCTGACACTCATCCCTCAGATATTTATAAACATTTATTAATTCTTCTATGCTGAGGTGGTTTTTTTTTGTTTGTTTTTTTCCTTGGGGGAGTTATTGGGTGATAAAGACAAAAATAAAATTTCATATTACCTTTATTTCTACAAATATGTACCTGACTCCTAGAGGCATTCTGAAAATGTTTCTCAACGACCACTTCATGTGGAGGTTCTGCATGCTGACGTTATGGCTCACCAGAAGTTTGCCTTGCGCCTTGGTTCTTGGCTGAACAAGCTTATGAGCTATTCAAGTAAGCATAACTGATTTCTGTTACGATAAAGCCGTGTCAATATTTGAATGACTACTTCTCCAAAATAAGTGTCTTTAATAGTGTTACAGATGATATTTTACAGTTAAAATACTTCTGTGTTCCTCTTAATTTGTAAACAAATACGGTGGTATGAATGCTGATATCCATTGACATGGTTGTGAACAGCAGGACTTTTCTGTTCCTTCTTGCTAAAATACATATTTCCCTGCATGAGCTTTGTTGTCAGTTCCTCTAAGACATTGTTATATCCCCAGTTTCAGCATCATATGCACTATTTTACTTACTGAATTTGCATAAAAGCTGCTTTCTCCAGTGCTGATGGAAATCTGCAGAACATCTCCGGATGTTCCAGAACATTTGTGAAAGCTCCAGAACACTAGTTGAAGCATGCATCCTGTGTGTGAATTAATTAGTGTTTAAGATTTGACAACTGTGATTAATTAGTGTCAGTAAAACAAACAAAAGCTTCAAAAAACTTGTCCAGTAGTGGAAAGTTGTGTTTTAAGCTTTCAACCATTGAGTTGTTCAATGATGGTTATGGTTTTAAAGAAGACTTCTGAATCCACTAATATTATTTCTGTAAAATACCTGAGATTTGTCATACCTGTGTCTCACATGCTGATCTCCAAAAATTCTTCAGCAAGTACTGTATGCAAGAAAGTCTGCACTTACCATGTCAGGTTCATATTATGTTCTGACACTCTACAAGAGTCTGACCAGGGACCACTGTACACTGTAGACTTGCCTAGCCTGTGCGTTTGTGTTGATGTAGGGAACCCTCTTGATGGATCTGCTTTGCAACGTTGTCTGAATGGTTCTTATTTAAGACTACTCTTCTGCATCACTAGATTTATTAAATTAGGTAGATAATAATAGGAAGCAAATAGTTGGAGTTTGTGGGCATATATTGACTGAGAAAATGGTTACAAAATAGTTAATATTTATGTGTTGTTGTTTTTTATTAAGAACAGGGTTCTGTAATTTTGAATTTGTTGGCTTATTTAATTACTGAGTTCTTGTACAAATGAACAATTTTATCTCTATAGGTGACTTTCGCCAGATCTTTTGTCAAATATGTCTCCAAGAAGAATCTGGATCTGAAAAGCCATGCTTCATAAGCAAGTTGATGCTGTGGGATGCAAGGCTTCATAAAGGTTTGTGTATCCACGTTGCTGTATACTGAAGAGGCATATTAATTTTCCATGTAGGGAATAAGTATGTAAAAGTAACCAAGTGCTATTCAGGTGGAGTTAAATTTTCTTATAGGTTTTTATATTATGGGTTTTATGCAGTCTTAATCTTTACAGCTGAGATAATTGGTATTTTGGTTATGTGCTTGCCTCCTGAAATTTTCCTGGTTTATGTAATTTGAAGAATCTTTTCACAAGAGGTAGCCTGAGTGACCAATAAATGTTAAAAATACACCCACACGCCTTCTTGCCCTTAATAACTTTGTTCATATACCTGGTAATCATTTCAAGGCTTTTAATTATTTTAAATTATAATTAATTAATCTGTTTCTCTTTTCCACAAAAATCTGCATCTTAGTACAATGAAGTGACATGCATTTGTATTGGCTTGTTCACAGGAGCAAGGAAAGTTCTTCATGAACTTATCTTTAGTAGTTTTTTCATGGAAATGGAATACAAAAAACTTTTTGCTATGGAATTTGTGAAGGTAAATGGTTATTTTTATTTTTTATGCTTTGAATTTGTACTAGTTTCATGAAATTTTGCCCAGATCTGAGAATTGTTTCAATATAAATAATGAATTTTCAACAAGCAGAGCTTCAGCAGCTAGATCAGTCTTTTAGAGTGTGCTGCTTCCAGTGTCATTGATTTGTTCTCTATAATCATGTAGGTGCATAGACTCATTCCAAGTGCAGTATTCTTACTAGTTTGTGTTTCTTTCGAAGTGGCAGATGAACTGCAAGGAAACTGGTCTTTTTAATAGCTGGATACAGTAGTTAATAAATACACAAAACAGAGGGCCAAGGGTTGTGTGTGGGTTTTTTGTTTGTTTTAGGGTGAGACTTTTCAATCTTGTTAAGTGGCAGACATTCAGTTGGTTTCTCTTAGAGATTTGCATTGCTCATCACACACGTTTCCTAGACACCTGTAGAATGACTGTCTATGCAGCTCACTGCAGGAGGAAGACTTATTGTGAAACTAGTCAATGACTCTTGATAATTTTCTCAGAGAAGTCTTTCCTTGGGGAAGATAGGTTGGAAGATAAAAATTATTTTGGTTCCAGTCTGACAGAACACTAAATTTTGTGCTTATCTTCAGTTTTAAGGCAGTGTGGTATATATTTAATGGATTTGGTGTGTTGAGGGCATTGTGCTGGTTTTGTTGTTTGAACTCCTCCTGTCACAAAGGAGAATGGACTTTGAGATGTAATTCTTGCAAATAAAAAAAGTGAACAATTTTAATTAACACACGCTACATTTAATTTCCTCAATATTCTCTTTTCCTAGTATTACAAGACATTGCAAAAAGAATACATCAGTGATGATCATGACAGAGTTCTCTCTGTGACGGCGCTCTCAGTTCAGATGTTCACTGTACCTACTCTGGTATGTGAAGCCTGTCTCTGACAGAAATGTAGAATAAATTTTAGAATTGCTGGCAGTACCACCTTGGCAGACTGCCGCACTTGGTGGAGAGTCTTTATGCATTATTGAGTTGAGAATTAATTAATCTGAGATTTGGTGGGGCCAATGTGAAAATAGGAGGTTGAATTTGTGAAAATTCATTGCGGGACTGCAAATAAATAGAAGTTTTAGGCAGTCTCATTCTCTGCATTAACTTTTTGTATTTGTTTACTGGTCACATCTAGCTTATGAAACTTAAAACACTTGAGGGGAGGGCAAAAAATGATGAAATGTCATTTTGTGTGGAGCGAGGTGATGTCAAAACCTGTGCTGGAGAAAGTATAGCTGTAGCCTTTAAAAGTTATGTTTCTTGCTTGAAATAACAAATGTCAGAGTCCCATTTCTACACAATGTTTCTAGAAAAAAAGTAGTATGTCTGTTACATTAAAGCTGCCAGTGTGAACAAAGGTCAGTTGATGGAAATTGTGTTTGTACACAAGTACTATGGAATTCTTTTGTAGCTTGATGTCTTTACAAATGCTTAAGTAATTTCTATTAGAAAAGACTGAATTCAAAGGAAAAATATTTTGTCTGTTCTTTTAAAATTGTCTTCCTATTTTTGTTGAAAAATTTCTTCTTGCAGGCCCGACATCTTATTGAAGAGCAAAATGTAATCACCACCATTACAGAAACGTTGCTAGAAGTGCTTCCAGAATACCTAGACAAAAATGACAAATTCAACTTCCAAGGTTACAGTCAGGACAAACTGAATCGGGTATATGCTGTAATATTTGATCTCAGGTAAGTGTAAATCTGAGAACTTCTTGAGAAGTGGATGAGGCATTTTCAGTTCAGGAATTGGATGATAAAACTCCTTTTAAAATACATCCAAAACCAAGCCCCTCAAAAACACATGTAACTTTTATATTTTCACTGAAAAAAATAGAACATTAAATGTACAAATGCAAAAAATACATTCTATCAAGTCAATTTTTTTGGTGATTTACATTGATATAATGCCACAAAACAATTGCATTGGTAAGCAAAATATATTTACTTTAGGACGGTGTGGAAAACCTGGCTTCTGTTCTTTGCTGTTTTGGGAAAGCTGGATGATATTATAATATGATAATGCAGTTGAGTATATTAATGTAAAGAACACTTTAAATACAAGTGTAAGTAGAAGTCTGAGCAAAAGATGATAATGTTTTCTTTGGGGACAGGTATGTCCTGGTCAGCAAGCCTACATTATGGACAGACCATCTGAGAGATCGGTTTTTAGAAGGATTTGTTTCTTTCCTAAGGATTCTGACTTGCATGCAGGTACAAGACATTTGAAAAAATTCTTTTTAACATGCTGTTATGTTGCGGTGCTTTTTTCCCACTAATTTCTTTGTCCACAACAATATTGTGCAGCTAAACGTGCAGCTAAACATGCAACTAAAATGGTAAATTCTTCAATCCCTGTCTTGGCGGGATGAAAAAGTACTGCTTACTGTATAGAAATAAGATTCATCAACTTTGTCTGCGTGTATCCAAACAACCTGCATTTTACCATTCATAGATGGGATTTTGTGTTGTTTTAAGCCTGTGATCACTGCTTGTGCTTAAATAATTGTGTGGCATCTCCGTTTCAGGGAATGGAGGAGATAAAAAGACAAATTGGTCAGCACATAGAGGTGGACCCTGACTGGGAAGCAGCTATTGCTATACAGATGCAGCTCAAAAACATTCTTTTGATGTTCCAGGAGTGGTGTGCCTGTGATGTAAGTATGTGAGTTGTGTGGGATTCTTGCACATATGCCTCTTGTGAATATTTGAGTGCCTTTTGCTTTTTGAAACAGCTCAGTATTGATCAATACAGATCTTCAGAAAAACTGGGTCTATGAGAAATAATCTCTGGTGTGATAAAAGAGATAAGGGATCTTAAAAAATAGGACCATCTGTCTAACAAAGCTGCTGGGTTATCAGGAAGATCATAAAGAGAAAATGCTCCTCATAACTCAAGGTTTTTGAGAATTGAGTTCATTGTATCACTGTCAACTTCAAAGATTTTGGAGCCTGTGATATTGTTATTACAAAAGCAAACTGCAAAATTTTTGTACAATTTGGGTAACTGCACTGAGAGTAGTTTTAACAGGTGCTGGAGCTCTTCCCTGTGCTGGAGGAAGTGAGCAAATAGTAGTTTATTAACTTAAAGATACTTTGAAGACTGTGGATTGTGTGTTTTTTTTTTTAATTAGTAGAGAGAGAAGGGAAGAACCACAGCAGTTCAGGAGCTTCTTGATGCAATTTGAGATCTAAATTATGGAAGCTATTAAAATACTGGAGCATAAATAAGCACACAGATTTTAGAGCATTTACCAGAGCAGCTTTTTTAAATAGAAGCATGTTTTCAGCTAGCTTTAGTGGATGCTTTGGTGTTCCAATTCAGTACTACTGCATATTAAGAGACAGAAGTAATTATATGGTGGTTTTTGGGAACTATGCTGTCAGAAATAAAAAAAAAGTAAGGAATTGTAAATACAACTCTGTGCATTCGTTTTAAACTTTAGGAAGAGCTGTTGCTTAGGGCCTACAGAGAATGTCATAAAGCCGTGATGAGGTGCAGCACAAATGGGCGCTCACGGGAGAAAATGGTGTTTCACCTCTGTGGCCATACTCTGGAGAGCAGACCTTACAGAGTGTCTGCAGATCCTGTCAGCATACATTTACCACTCTCTCGGACTCTTGCTGGTAGGTGGTGTGTTTTGATAGCTAGTTGAATTGTGCTTAATCATCCATCTTTCTTTACATTAGAAAGCATTCAGATTGTCTTTCACAGATCGCTTGTTTTCTGACATCTCGTCACCAGGTGATCCTGTTCCCTAGATGTTCCAGTAGGGAAAAGTTTGGGGTGTTTTGGGGTTTTTGTTTGGGGTTTTTTTGAGGAAAAAAAGAATTTGCCACAGTGGTTGGAATACTTTTTTTATGCTGGGGAGAGAGAAAGTCAGGCAAGAAAGGAAAGTTTCATATTTTAATGAGATCTTCAGTTTTGTCTGGACTATCTAAATTTATGCCATTCTGTTTCTATTTTGGCTAAACAGATGTTCATTATTGCTTTATCTTAAATTTATTTTCCAGCCATATATATCTTGGCACTGTTAAAATGCTCCTCCTAAAAGACATATGTTTGCAGCATACCAGGACAGATTTCCAGTCAGTATACAAAGGACTGTAGTAGTGGGTGATTGCTTTTCCTAGCAGATAAATGAAATTGTATGCTATAATTAAGCTGTTGATGATTTATCACATCATTTAATAGCAAGATACCATCTGTTAAGCCTTGTAGTCTTGAAATTTAGTGATTACTGACGTGATTTAAATGGGAAATGAAAATTTTGCTAATGCTATTTGGCATCTCAGTTTAAATGGCTTTAATTAATTCATTAAATGGATTTATTAATAAAATAATGGATTGTGAGACTGTAAGCACTGCCATGATAATGTGTAAATCTCCCATCTTAAAAGAAGAAAGTAACAAGTCTTTCCTAAACAAACTTTGGCCTTTTTTCTGCAATTCTTGTAGATGATTTAGCTAACATTTAGAATGGGTTGGAGGAGAAACTGTACTGACTTCTTTTGTTGTTTTGTTTCTAATTTAATTTCTAATTTTTCTCTTACTGGTTTTGTAGGTCTTCATGTACGGTTGAGCAAGACTGGAGCCATCTCAAGATTACATGAGTTTGTTTCACCTGTAAGATTTCTGTTTTAAATTAATTTTTCCCCTCTCGCTTCCTTCTTCCCCCAAATATTACTTGGGATTTATACTTGTAGAAGGAAAAGGCCAAAAGCTATATTCTGTTAGTCTCATGACAGGCGCATGAGTTGTTTTGCAGCTAAGTGTCTTTTTTTATGAGGATTTACACTTTTTAAATCACTAGTAGATTTATTTGAATTAAAAAAATATTTTTTTGTTTTGATTGTAATTCTAGGAAGAGTTTCACGTGGAGCTGCTAGTAGAATATCCTTTGCGATGTCTTGTCTTGGTTGCTCAGGTTGCTGCAGAGATGTGGAGAAGGAATGGGCTGTCCTTGATAAGCCAGGTACAACCTACAATATTCAGTAGTGAGTTGGTTCCAGTGGCGTATGCAAGTGTTTCTCAGTGATGCTCCCAGGAGTAATTTTATCCAGTTCAGAAGAAGGTCATGTATTGCGAGGGAGCTGGAATCAATACACTGAATTGATGCGATTGAAGTATTGTTTACTTTATTAGGGACAGGCTGATACTTTTATACTGTTAGCTCATTAGTGAAGGCAAACGTGTCCAATTCTGATTCGGCCACATAAGTTCTGCAGGACTGTGTCCATCCCAGCCAGAAGCATGCTAATTGGTTGGTATAATTAAGCACAATCTCATTATTAATATTCATGACAAATTGTTATCCCAAACCAGATGTTTCCCTTATCTCTGACTTGCTGCGGGAGGAAGCTACGGCTATGGGAAACCAGAGGCCTAGGCCAGGCCTCTCTCCTCTACCCATGAGATCCAAGGTCGGCTGCCTTTTATCTCACCCCAACAGTCATGGGGGTCACTCCTACACTAAATAGAAAGGCTTCTAGGTGGGAATTTAGATGTCTCAGTTTTATTTCCAGCTTCATCAATGACTTGCCTCCCTGTATTGGATTAATATTTTCACTTTTCTTGTTACTTGCTTGTTATGTTATAATTGTTGCTGATATCTACTGTAAAATAATTTCCTGGAATTGGTGAAAAAAAACCAGTATTTTTCACTTACTTCCAAGTACACATTTGTTTTGAAAGGAAGGCAGGACTTTCCTTCTCAGTAAAAAAGCCTCAGACATTAACTGGTGTACATCTGATAGCGTATTACTTCACTACTTCGTTTTTGTCTACCCTGTTTTTCAGGTATTCTATTACCAAGATGTTAAATGCAGAGAAGAGATGTACGACAAAGACATCATCATGCTTCAGGTATAATGTTCTGAATCACTGCTTTTTTTTACTTACACCATTTTCAAGGAATGTTGATGAAAATGTATGATTTAAACTTTTTTCATTTTTAAAAGAGTATTTTTCATAGTTAATAAAGAACTGATGTTCATATCAGTCTGTGTTTTTTTTAGATAGGTGCATCTTTTATGGATCCAAACCAGTTTCTCCTGCTGATGCTGCAGAGATATGAGCTTGCTGATGCTTTCAGAAAGATGAAGCCCACCAAAGATCAAGTAAGTGGCAAGTATTTCTGCTGCTTCACTTGTTTGCATTGAGCTTATGTAACATTAATAAAAAAGTGAACTAATGTTAATAAGTACATTTTTATGACTACACTTAATTGGTCAACACTGCATATAATGGTTAAATGGATTATTTTGTATTCAGAATTTGCAGAGGCTTACTCAGGATTAGCAAACAGGTTTTACCCTCTTTAACCTTTATTTTGTAGGTTGTCTACCAAAAACTCCTTTCTATCTGAAGAAATGTTACATGTTGTTATTTTGGCTTGAATTTTCCTGGACTGTTGTGCAAATTCTGGAGGCTTGAACTTTTAAAAAATCCTTCATTCAGCATACACTTTTACCTATTTTCCTGTACGTGAATGTTGTACTTCAGCTGCAGAGTACTGTCTCCCCTACAAGAGCAGGCATTTTTTTCCCACCTTGTTAGAATGAAGGTTTCTTCTTATGGTACAGTGCTTCAGCAAAGTCCCGGAGGATGAGCTCAGTTTCATCTGACAGATGGACTTCTTTTGTAAGCTGGTTTCTCTAATTCTTGCAGGATCTGATCAAACAATATAATGTATTAATAGAAGAAATGCTGCAGATTCTCATCTATATTGTGGGTAAGTTTAATTTCTATCTGCTGTTGTGGTATTGTCAAACTTTAATAATCCAAGTTTGATCGCTTCCTTTAACTTAGATAGTGCAGAGAGGATACTGGAGAATACCAATTGTAAACACATAGTAGCCAGTTTTAAATAGATAGTACAATAAGTATTTACCACCAGAAGCAATAGGAGTTCTGTAGTGAAAAAAAGCCCTGCTAAATAAATTTATAATTATATATTAAGTAGAATATGAAGAGGAACTTCATCTTGGCTCATTTTATTAGAATACTTTTTCCTCTCAGAGATTTGTGGCAAGCTTCTGGCAAATGCAAACTTAGACTATGAAATATCCCAGCAATAGGGGTTCTTCAGCATCTCTCCTACAAAGAGAGACTAAGAAACCTGGGACTGTTCAGTCTGGAGAAGAGAACACTGAGAGGAGATCTGATCAATGTGTACAAATATCTGAAGGGTGGGTGTCAAGTGGATGGGGCCAGTTCCTTTACAGTAGTCAGCAGCAATAAGAAATGAAGCAACAGCTACAGATTGGAACATAGAAGGTTTCACCTCAACATGAGGAGAAACTTCTTTACAGTGAGGGTGATGGAGCACTGGAGCAGGCTGCCCAGTGAGGTTGTGGAGGCTTCTTCTCTGGAAACTTTCCAAACCTGCCTAGATGCATTCCTGAGGGAAATATCACGTGGGATCCTGCCTTGGCAGGGAGGTCGTACTCGATCTCTGGAGGTCCCTCTCAACCTCTAATGTTCTGTGATTACCTCTGTGCAAAATTCAGAATTGCTTTATAACTGTCATTCTTCCTCTCCTGATTCACTCTGGTAGGTGAAAGATACGTGCCTGGAGTGAGTAGTGTGACAAAAGATGATGTTACCATGAGGGAAATCATCCATCTGTTATGTATTGAACCAATGGCTCACAGTGCAATTACCAAGTCCTTGCCTGAAGACGTGAGTCCTGTTTTTTCCATTTTTCCTTGTTTTATATATTTTACTTCTGTACGTTCCCTGTGGAAGCATTTTGTTTCTTGTGGTAGTTTGGCAATTACCCACCCCCCCACACACTTTGAAATAATCCAGGCTAGAACTCAGTCAGCTGGAAGTTAAGGAAATGAAGCTTTATATTTACAGCTTTGCACAATATACAAGCAGATATTTACAATATGTGACAGATAATTACAGATATATACAGTAAAAAGGTAACAAAGAAATACCACACTCCTCTCAGAGATCAAGGTCCCTAAGAGAGGTTTTCCAGCCACCTACCACCTTCACCCACTTCCCAATCTTATCTCACTATCTGTTTTACCTGCCAGATAAGCAAAAGTAGATCGGCCAGGGGGATTAGCAGCAGGAAAATATGTAGAAGTTATTCAGATCCAACTAAGAAGGCAGGGAGAGAGAGATGCAGCAGCAGCCATGGCACAAAGTGGTCTGTCTTATCTTTGTTTTGATTCTAATGCTATTTCACTCTGTGTTTACTGAAATGGTATAGACTCAAATTTTGTTTTCCTTTCTCAGCCTATAGTCTAATTTCTCATTCAAATCTTCCAGTTAGTTCAAACCATCATGTTTCTATACAAAACTCAAATGTTGATTTCAGAATTACAAAAAAGCATGACAAAGATTTACACATTTGACTGATGTAAAGGCAGATGTCAATAATTCAAGTATGGTCTAATCTGAAAAGGCTTGGGGATTGTGCCTTTTAATGAAGATACAGGATCTTTTAGGATATTCCTAAGTTTGAAAAGAAAATTAGAAAATTAATTTCCTCTTTCAGATCTCTAGGACCATGCAGCTGGATTCCATTCTGCCCTGTGTAAAATCCCAGTGTTTGATCCTGTAATTTTGATTTCTTTACCTTGTGCAGATCCATTTGAAGTCAAGTATTGTACAGGTGTATTTGAAAGCACAGATTTCCCTGATGTTCTGTTCCAACTGTTTGAGATTCAAGCAAAGGAGAGGACTGTGGATTAGATTTTATGGTCTGTGAAAGTTTTCAGGGCTAGCAGTCAATGCAACAAACTTGAATTTTATTGTAAATTTAGTAGCCTAAGGTATTATCAGAAACCAAAAATGGGTGATCCAATTTCACTGTTTTAAGAAACAAAAACTTTATTTTTCCTGCCATTGAGGTTGTGTAAAGCAGTGCTCTTTTTGTGGAGATCAGCTCTGATATACAGAAAACTTTACATATGTAATTGAAAGTATGGTCTGTCTTTGGTACTTCTTGTCATTAATCAGTTATGAGTATCTGGTTTCTGGATAATAGTGGCCAAAATATTAATGAATGAGCTCGGTAATTGATCTAAAGCAGTATGTCTATATATGTTACACCTATCATAATAAAGAAAATACTTAGATCACTATGTATTTGTCCTAATTTTGTTTTACCAGGAAAACAATGAAACTGGATTGGAGAATGTAATTGATAAAGTGGCTACATTTAAGTAAGTTCTTAACATTGTTTTTTTAGGTAGCATAAATGTAAAATAAAATCTCTTTTATTTTATGGGTGAAGCAAGCTGCACTGCATGGTCTCTCTTCAGCTAGTATTTTGCTGTCTTGAAATGTACATACTTTTAAATGAACATAGGAAAGAAAAGAGAATGGAGTACCTGAAGCTGCTCCTACTGACTGAAGAGTCTTGAAAATTAAAGACTGATAATAATTCACTCTATAAATCAGTGAAACAACCATTGCTATTATGCTTACTAGCATGTTCTTAGAAAATAATTTATTACTGGTTTGTTTACATTCAGACATGTGCTGAACATACACTATTAATCTGTATGTCATGAAATATTTCTCTGTAAGGAAACCAGGTGTGTCTGGCCATGGAGTTTATGAGCTGAAAGATGAATGCTTGAAGGAGTTCAATATGTTCTTTTACCACTATACTAAGACTCAGCATAGTAAGGTAAGCAGCATAAGATTCACTCTCAAAGGTTAAAAAAAGTACTGACCTAGTTTAAAGAATTTTGCTAAATCAAAAGAATTGGTGGAATCCAAAGAAACCAATTCAAGAAAGAGTAGATGCAACTAACTGCAAAACTGAACTTCGTTGTGAATATAAGTTCATGTGGTATGGTTTTGCGTTTGATATTTTGCCTAAAATTACTTCTATGTTATTGTTGTTTATGGTAAGAACAAAATGTGATAGTATTATTCTTTGAACTGGGAAACCCCAAACTTTGCTTTTATATCGCTTACTGAGGAAGCAAGTATGTTCAATTATTGGACTACTACAAATTGTAATGCAAAATGCAGCGTTGTCAGACAGCTCTCAGACAAGAGCCTAGTTACGTGACCTAGTATTGATTATGGATCTTTAGAATTTCTCCTTGTTTCATTGTATACTTCTGTAATGATGCTTCTATAATAGACCTACTTTTTCTGTAGGCTGAACATACACAAAAGAAAAGAAGAAAACAAGAAAACAAAGATGAAGGTAAAAATTTGATACTGATGACCCAGTAAATGTGACAACTTGATAGTGGATGTAGTTGTACATACAAAATTAGCTTCGGAAGATTTTTCGTGACTTCATTTGGGTAGAGTTCATATTAAATTTGTTGTGATTTATAGTAATTGTAATTAGTTGAGACCCGACTTCTCTTGTAACACACAGATCTGATTTTTTTTTTTTAAATTTTATTTTTTAGCTTAAATTTCAGATAAATAAATGTGGCATAGTACCCAGTGACAAAATGAACAGCTTAAATTTTTATGATGGGGTAACTAGGTGACCAAAGTTGTTTGTGGGTTTTTGGGGGTTTTTCCTGTTTGTTTTGGCTTTTGGTTTGTGTGTTTGGAGTTTTTTTTGAGTAGTTTCTCTAGCATGATGTTAAGGCCTAATAATGCTATGTAGAGAAGGTTCTTGCAGGAACTAGTGGCTATATTCATTCTGGAAGTAACTTGAGCCTTAAGTTTTGTGAATCAAAAATTCTGTTTTTAGAAGATGCAAATACATATAACTAACTTCTCGTGTTTTTATTGTTACCCAAATGTTACATTTTCTTCTGTTTAATTTAACCCATTCAACTCTTGAGCATTATTGAGTTGATTTGGGGAAGACTTTGAGATGAAGAAACAAGTCCAAGAAATAGTTTAATCAAGTCAGCTGTCACCTGCTTTTGTGAGTTGTAACAGATAGAATTACTTCCTTTCCCAGATTGCTTCCTATTCTGAAGTGTACATTTATTTTTGTGTGCAGTCAGGGCACTACAGCATTTGTGCCTGAAGTGGTTAAAATTCATTCTAAGAACATTTTTATTTGCTTTTGTGTTCCTTTCAATTGAAAAACTATGGAATGCAAAAGGAATAAGTTGTCATTTTCATGTAGGGGACACACAGTTAAATCAGAAAACACGTTTGCTTTGAAAAACTTTGATTTCATTCAATTATAAGTAACTTGGAAGACAGTTATGACAGCTAGAAAATGAGGGTAAAAATGTTTTTTGATAAAATAATAAAGGATTACTCTTGTTTTCGATAAGTGTTTATTTTATACCGTTGACAGACTTTGCAGTAGTGCCTTTTATTTTTCTTGCCCCACGTTTGCTTTAGTAAATTATAATGCTAGCATGGATATGTGTTTTGTAAAAATTTTTTTAAAATACAAATGTTTAGATGTAATTGTCAGAAACTCCCATTGATGTAGTAGGATGATGCAGTTCCAAAATGCCAGGATAACCACAATCGTTGAGTTATATTCCTTCGAAACTACTCATTTTGTTGCAGATACTTCATACATGTACTTTTATGTGGTTGTATTGTCTCTGTCAAGTTTTTTTATAATTCATTTAGTCTAAAGTGTCAGAAGATGAATTGTTTCAGAGACCTGTGTTCGTAGAATTATTCTAAAAATAGCCTTCTAAGTAAGAGAAGATGACTTAAGTCAGTGCTTCCAGGCAGAGAAAGGCTGCAGTGTTAGGTGAACTGCTTTTAGTAGATGCCAGGATTCCAGATGGCTTTTGGGTGAGACACCATAGCCCACAGTTCCACCATTAGCTCCAAAAATGTACATAACTAGAAGTGGTGGGAAAGTCCCAGGAGCAGTAGTTTAGAACGCCAGCCTTCTTAGACATGGGGCACTAATGTGAGACACCACACTCTAGAAGAGCCACTGCTTACTTCTCTTGAACTACTTGAAAACTTTCTATCTGGTGCAAGCCACAAACGTTGCCTGCTTATTAGTGATACATAAATGATAGGGCAGTACAGAGTATCAAAGATACACGTTTACAGGTGCAACTGAATACTTGTGATTGATCAGTGTAGTTTACATGTTTTCTATATAAGAAGTTTCTAAAAGTACTTAGTTGCACTAAAGATAAAAACTGATGTAGACAAACAATTGTGATTGAGTGTGGGTTTATTAGTTTACATGTCCACTTCTTCTTCTTTCAATGGAATTACTATGTTTGTGCTCGTACATTTTGCTCGCAATATGTGGTAGGATGCCAGCTTGTTAATGCATTTGCACATCACAATTTTCTAGCATTGCCACCACCACCTCCTCCAGACTTCAGTCCTGCATTCAGCAATGTGGTGAGGATTCTGAACTGTGATGTTATGATGCACATACTGCGGACCATTCTTCAGAGGGCAGTAGAATTGGAAACGCATTTGTGGACTGAAGCTATGATCCAAATGGTATGGTTAACTCTTGTCCTTCTATGGTCATTGCCATGTTGACCATGTTAGCTGCGTGTGATGAGATAAATCTGTCTGTACATATTTTTTAATTTGGCATAAGAATTTACTTGTCCTCACACCTGTTTTTTTTAAAGCTTTGTGACAAAGATAAAACATTATTTATTCGCACTATAAAATAGAAATGCGAAACACAATAGTGTTACATTTGGAACATCAGTTTTATAATTTGCTTTCCCTCTGATGTTGTCTCATTACTTAAGCTGTCTCAATATGTAATTCTCCTTACATCATCTTTTTCTTGAAGCTTCTGATTCAAATAAATAACCTTTTGATCATCTTAAAGAATTCAGAGTTGTTTCATCTTGTAGCCTGCAAAGTCTCCAAATATGTAAATGTCTTTGAGGCTTCAGTCATGAAATAATGTATGTTTGTAAGCATTTAAACATTTAATTTTACCACAGTGACTTTATGCTTTTAATAAAAGGTAGGTAAGTAGGTTATTGTTTATTATTACTATTATTATTTTATTTAGTTACTTTGGGCCTTTAATGCTTAGAATGTGAATGTACAAACTGGTTGAATTAATCAGTTTTGTTAATTAGAGCACACATTACTTAATTGCCTTGCCTTCTAATTGTATGAATTAACAAAATATTCATAGATTTATGTCAACAAAGTGACAATAGTCCTATGTTTGTGATGTAAAGTGTGTGCAGGCTTATTTAGTGCAAATAACGAGCAAGAAAATTTTCCACATTGTCATCCCGTTTTCTGCACTTCTCCACATTTCTGTGTTCTACCATAGATATAATCAGCATGTATTATAGAACTAATATTAAACATCCTGGTTTTATATGCTAGTTTTTCAAGCCTCTAATGGTGACTGAGATTGACTATTTTTCTTTTTCAGGTGCTTCATATCCTTTCTTTAGGGTTACTAGAAGAGAAGCAGCAGTTACAGAATTCTCTGGAAGAAGAAGTAGCCTTTGATTTTTATCACAAAGCAACACGTATGTTGAGTTTTCTTTGAAAATGTAGAGTAAATTAGGCTGTATTGATTTTGTAAGGTCAAAAGTAAACTAGAATAAAGCATTCAGGGATGTTAGTCAAGAAAGATTTTTTTTTTTTTTTTTAAATACTTTCAAACTTGGCTTGGGCTAAGCTCCTTTGTTCCCTGTTAGCATGTATGCTGAAGTGGAGACGTGCTTCTTCCCCTGGGGAAGAAATGAAAAAGTATTACTCATTAGATAGTTTCCATTCCAATAATGTTCTTGTGAAGAAAGAATCAGAGACCTTGAAAAATGATAGTGAATTTAAGTGAATTGTCTTCATTTTTTGTACCCCTGAGCTATACAATTACTGATTGATGTGCAAGTTCAAGACTTTTACTATAGTAGTGATAATAGAAGCAAAATTTAGTGGATATGAAGTGTGCTTTTTCGTCTTCAATTTCTTTCTAAATCCCTACAGAACACTTTCTCAAGACTAGTAAGTGGGAGTGGGAATATACATTTTCTGAATAAACTTCAGTCTTATATAGAGTAATGGTTTCATGTGTAAGAATAATTTTAAGAAGTAATTGATTTTCAGGCTTGTCACTTGAAAGATGAAATAGAGATAAGAATCGTGAAATACAATCCTAGAATTCTGTAGGTTGGAAAAGACCTTTAAGATCACTAACTACAACCATTAACCTGTCAGGTCCACCACTGAACTGTGGCCCTCAGCAATACGTCCATTTGTCTTTTAAATACTTTCTATATAAATGAATACATAAAGCAGCTGAATGGCCTTTACACAATGTTTTTTTAAATTAAAGAGGTGTGAGTTTTAAAATAGTTTTTTTTTTTCTCTCTCATTTATTTTATTTTATTGTTGAGCAAGAATAGGTATTGTCCAACTGAATATATTTCTAGTTTAGAAGCTTCATATCAACTATAGGAATACACTAATTGCAATGAGATGTTAGAATTTGCCAGCTTTAGTTTTGTATAACCAGAAAAAACAAACAAAAAACAAACCTCCATTTATATGTAAGGAGTGTGCCATTCCCTGCCCCCCCCAAAAAAAAATTGTAAAAAAGACTCTCAAAAGTGATTTTGAGAAGTTGAATAGATTGCAAAAATAATTAATCTGTGTTTGTCTTACTTGTGAAAATGTGCAAATTAATTTCAAATTGAAGGTGCTGCCAAAGAGACGAAATAGAAGAGAGTGGTTTCAGTTTTAAAGCATGCTTGTGCTGGAGAATGGCATAGGACATTATGGACTGTTACCAAGGTGTGAGGAAGCAAAACATTATTTTTTTCATGTTGAGAATACAAGTGCACACTAAACTGTTAACAAACTTAGGAAAGCTCTAAAAGCTTTCATGATTCTCCTAGAGCAAGGCAATTCTGGTTTTGTCTGTACTTCTCTTGAAAGTAGCAAAAAATATTGGTCTACAAGGAGGAAAGTTATGATACAGTTAACTGGAATAAACGAATGAAATTAAAGGAGAAATGTAGTTACACAGCTTGTGTTCTTGTATGTTTTCATCCATGTGTATTATGTTCCTGTGCTTTTTTTCCACTGAAGATGTATACTCTTCTGTCTTTCTCTCCTTTGTGAAGGAATGGGAAGCTCAGCCTTGAATGCTGTGAATGTGTTAATGCTTTTGGAAAAATTAAAGAGAGTTCCTCAGTTAGAGGCACAGAAGGACATGGTCAATTGGATACTGCAGGTACATAATGGGAGTTAAGTGTCATCTGTTTTTTAGTAGTTCATAAAGCTTTTATTAAAGCTGTTATGATTCCTGCATATAACCCAGTGCTTATAGCTGCAGTGATTTCTTGGGAAACTTAAATTGTTTGAACATTTTTCTCCCTTAGACGAGATGGCTTCTTGAATACTGCATTAATGCTTTAAAGTCATTGTACTTGCTGTTCCTGCTTTCAGTATTAACACTTTTTTTTTTGCTTAGATAACTCACACATATATATAAACTTTATTTCTCTTATTTCTGTTGCAAGTAATAGATAAAGGTTTGTTCACTGGGAAAACATCTGTATTAAGTCTTGAGTCATAAAGATCTGACTAATGACTACGTATATTTGACCTGTGGAATGTTTCCATCCAACTCTCTGCTATTACCAAGTAAGAGAGGAGAGAAAGTTCTAGAGCAGTGACACCACCTCTAACACAGGAAGCTGCTGCTTTCACTTAGCAGGAGGACTGCTGTTGTGTTTTAGTTGGTTTCTTGTTATAGATGGCAAACGTGGAAAACATTGCCCTTAGAAAAGAGAGTAAGAATCCATAGTATGGTTCCATACATGTCCTCAGCTACTAAAACTGGGCCTATGTTGGTACGTTACGGAGGCAAGTTTAAAAGCTTTTGTTAGTTTTGTTTTGTCGTTTTTTTTTTTTTTTTGTTCTCTTGGAATGTACTAAAATTCTAAGAAAACAAGTAAAATGCACTTCATATTTACCATACATATAATTTAAAAGTTAAAATGTACTTTAAAGTATTTAATATCAAAATCTTGGGATGCTTATTAAAGTGTCACCCACTTGAAGTAAGCTTGCATTCTACATCCATTCTTCTGATGCACAGATCCTTTAGCTGCTTAGCAGTATTAGTGCTACTGGAAAATTTTATGTTGCTTCATGCTGAGTACTTTCTGTCATGTTTGGGATACAGACATGGCAGAACTATTGTCTAAGCCAGGTGTTATGTTATTTAGGTGTATGGTGGTTGGCTTCATCCATTAAAAAAAAGACTAAACAAAACATGAAACTAGATATCAAGAGCTTTTACTCTGTCTATTTTGTAGTTAGAGCCAAGTCACACTTTGCTTTTAACATCTAAATCTCTGCTCCTAGATGTTTGACACAGTGAAAAGATTGAGAGAAAAGTCTAGTTTGACAACAGTAACAACTACATCAGACTCAGAAGCTACAAAAGGTGAAGAGGTAATAATAGAATGTTTGATGAAAGCCTTTTATTTAACACTTCTATGCAGTGTTTTGAGTAGCTGCTTTTATTACTTAAAATTTTAACTTAAGATACTGATTTCTAATATATTGCCCACAGATTTAGATTAAGAGATCATTATTTTTAATAAATTCATGCTCAACTTGCTTCATGGAACTATCAACAGCTAATGTGTTTTTGGTTGTACTTCTAAGTTATGTGGAACAACTCAGACAAGTGAAGAAGCAGTATGTGTTTGTTTATTTATCTCTGTGATGTCACCACCTTTTTCTGTTATGTTGTCATTGTGCAATAATTGGAAATACAAATCCACTTAAAATGATGTCTTGTAATTCCTATGACCTGCCAATAGGTTAATCTGCTTTGTCTTGATTATATAAAGACAAAAGGCTTAGGTGATTATTCTCAGTCTCTACCCCCTTCTCCAAAAAACAACTTTTGAATCCAGTCAAATGAATATTTCAAAGATTACTGCAGTGCCATGAGGTTTGCTTGTCTGGTTTTGCTGTTTAAATAGGTGGTTGGATACAAAAGAGGAATCTGACTGCCGTTAGAATGCAAAGATGGGCGAGTTTGCTCTTGCATGTTTTGTTTCTCAGTATCTTGCTGCCAGGCAATCTCTTGGCTAGTTGTTGCATGTCTGTGTAGCTCTCACCTTATCACAGCATATGCTGTGTTTCATTTTGAGAAAGATGTCCTATGATATCTGGTAGGGTAAGGGAGCAAAATACAGAAGTCAATTAGAAATGAGACACTTATAGTTTCACTACTGTGGAACAATTTGTTGTTTCATTTCCTTAGTAATGATACCATGAATGGAAGAACTGTGTGTAATGCTGAATTTATGGCTTTAGATAATTGAGCAAGAGGAGTTAGGTTCTGTATGTTTTAATTAAGTCTACCTGTGTCTTTTGAAGTCTGTTTCCAAATTACATAAATGCTTTGTTTATAATTTTTGAAAATGTGGTAGATGAGGAAATACTGGAAGAAAAATATTTTTTCAGTCTACAGAAAATAAATAAAATGTGCAAAATTTTGCTACAGAAATGTAGGAACGATCTGTATGCTATGTCACGCATGGATAATTGAAGATAAATATTTCCTAATTTTTTGTAAGGTAAATACTGAATGTTCAGGTGCAGAGTTCATTTATTGGAAGAAAAGCAAAAAAGCTAGAGAAAATTGATGTTCATTTTACTGAAGTTTTTAAAGAGCAGACATGCAGGTAATTAAAACGGATCAGGTGTTACCAACTTTTTTTTCTTTGAGCAGGGGATTGTACTAGTGATCTTTTGTGGACCCCTCAGAGTCTTTCTGCCGACAAGGTTAATGAACAACTTCAGCATTTAAGGATCTTGGTTTTACATTTTTCAGATTGCAATTGTTTTGGTTTTTTTTTAATCTTTAAGTCTTGTCAGTTAAGGAATTTCATGTTAGTGGTTAGAATCTTCTCCATTGCCTGTGATCTTGTTACTCTCCTTTGTTTTAAGACACAGAGCACTCAGGATAAAGAGAAAGCTGAGCGGAAGAGGAAGGCAGAAGCAGCTAGGTTGCACCGTCAGAAGATAATGGCCCAGATGTCTGCACTACAGAGGAATTTTATTGAAACCCATAAGCTCCTGTATGAAAACACACTGGAGGCACAGGGGAAAGAAGATGCTATTATGGAGGAAGAAAGGTAAGAAAAAACAGACATCCAGAGTTGTGGTGGCAAGAGTTCATTGCCTACTGCCTAAGTTCATTATGCTACATAAAAATTTAAAACTACTTCCAAGGGACAGATTGTGTCATCCTAATCAGTGTCGCTGTTTAAGTCATCTTCTGTTTCAGAATTATGTTTAAACTGGCATCTGCATGCTAATGTAAGAACAGTAGATTCCCTTGGTAGAGCAGCATAAGAGAATAATTAAAAAATATTTCTTCAAATAGTGTATAATTACATTGATGCTTGAAAAAATGTCATTAGAAACCTGCTGAGTTGACAACACTGACATTTCAGAGGTGACTGCCTTCTAGGAAAATATAAGTATTTAGTTTTTAAAGCATCCAAAAGCCAATATGCCTTAAGTAATATGTAGTGAAGAAAATGAGCTTTGTGTAGCTCAAGTTGGAGATATATTTCTGTTTGTTACTTAAAAGAAATAATTTCATACTGAAGATGTTTGGTTTGTTGGTTATAATTTTGGTGGTATGGATTGCTCCTGTTCTAGAGGTAGTTCAACCATATATTATAAATAAATACATAAAGCAGCTGCATGGCCCTTACTTCATTTTTTAAAAATGTTATGTGAAGAGATATCCTAACACAACTTAATTTTACTGAAATTGGAAAATAGAGGTACCTGTTGGGGAAAAAAAATATGCATCACTTCTGTGTGTTTTGATCTTTAATAAATGATGCTCTATACATCATTGTTGAACTTCGGAATAAGGAATAAAAAATATATAAAAAACCCAAAACTAAATCAACTGAAAAAAAAAAAAAATCAAACAAAAAAAGAAGAAGCTTATAGTGTCACAGAGTATTAAACAAGGCAGTGGCACTCATGTTCGGTGTGTTTTCTTAAGGAATGGGAAACTATTTTAGTGTCTATATCTACGTTGAACACAATTCTCAATTTCCTGCATGTGAGAATCCACAATTTGCATTATGTTAGTCTCTGTTAACTGGCTTCCACATTCTAATTTTAAAGAATATTGCATTTTATTGAGGATTGATGTGTTGATTCATTCTTTGGTAATCGTTTTCTTTTGCAAAGTACTTTTGATATAAACACAGAAATGTTAGCAGCACATGACTTTTTTTAGGTACCCTGAAGAAAAAGTTTAGAAAAAGCCATTTGTTTATTTTATAATTGTGTCACTTACAATCTTGCAGCATGTCTTCAGCAGTTGATTACTCCAGAATTACACTGGGTCCCAAACGAGGTCCATCTGTTGCTGAGAAAGAAGTTCTGACCTGTATACTTTGTCAAGAGGAGCAGGAAGTAAAGTTGGAAAGTGCTGCCATGGTATTGTCTGCCTGTGTCCAGAAGTCAACTGCCTTAACTCAGAACAGGAGCAAAATTCTTGAACTCTCAGGGGGTATGCAATTTTTCTTCTTTTAGACTAGAAGCAGTTCTGTACTTAGAGCTTGTACCCTTTGAACCCAGTTTAACTCTGCATTCAGTCAGATTGTAGAATGGCTTACTCTCCTTAATAAATAGAAAGCAAAAACTTTCACATAGTTTTAAAGCGTGGATTTTGAACATAAGAAGTGTATGAAGATTTTGATTTATCCCTGAGAAATCAGAAAATGATTAAATCTCACAGGGTTTTATAAACATTAGAGATTGAATAGGAGTGGTTACTCTGGAAAAAAATCAAGAATGTTCATAGTTCCTGCTGATCTAAGTGCAGCAGCAAACTTTCCCAGTGTGGAGAAAATACAGTAACACTATCAGGGGCCCATATAGCAGCCTCAGGAGGGTTTGGATTTCTGGTTTGGTTTTGTCTAGCAAGTAATATAAACAGCAGCTTAATAAAATAAAAAAGATATACACAAAGATCACATGATATCATTTGATGAGGAGAAAGTTAGAATGGCATATCACCACATTGATAGTTTTTCTCCTGTTTTAGAACAGGATCTTGTTGACTCATGAGGAGCTCAAAAAGCAAAATGAACCCAATGTCCTATTTTTAAAATTACTGTCTAGCAAATATCTTTAATTTTGTTTGTGCTGTTCATTATCCTTACTTCAGTGTTAGAAGTAGTCTTGAATATTATAAAATAGAATTCTGAAGCATAATTGAGCATTGATTCTTATTTCTCCAGGATATTACTCTATTTTCTATCATGCATGTGTACCTTTATCAAATTATCACTTCAGATGTTTTTTGTTTCCTCATTGGTCATTAACCAAATACTATTAAGTCCTGACTCCTACAGGATCCCTTTTGATCTGTTTTTTTTTTTAAATAGTGAACTACTGACAGTTGCAATATTGAGCCAACTGCGCAGAATTTGTGTCTAGGCCATGTACTAATTGCATCTGTTTTTTAATTTGCTCTCCTGTGTGGTACTTTGAAGTACAAATTGAATCCTACACTTTTGTGGTCAGATAGACTTGTAAGCTTTGTATAGTGACATGTTGGTCTATTGAAATAATTGAAAAAGGAAGAAAATGAAGTTCCTTCTCCTGAAGCAACTTTTGGTATATTATTTGTAGCACTTACTCTACTGCGTGGTCCTCTGAAGCTCATCAGTTAGAAGTAGGCCTGTAAGGGCTGGTTTCTTTTTTACCCCTTGAAGACCTAAATAAGTGGAAAAATGCTTGTCCCAACAGCAGAAGTGCACATGGTGGAAAATTAGTGTTATACCACAGTGTTCACTTTCTTATTTCTGTCTCCACTACATTTAAAACAGCTTCTGCTGCTGTCTGATAGAATTCTGGTTTTTGGTGCAATTTGGATACCCCGTTATTTGTATGGTGCTTTGGGGGTTTTTGTTTGTTGGTTTGTTTTTTGTTTTGTTAGGTTTGGGGCTGGTTGTTTTTGGATTGGAGTTCACTATTATTTCAATAACTTTAAGGGGAAAAGGGAATCCTTCTTTGAGTGCATGTGGAGCACAAAGACATGATTTCATTCTCAGCATTTTTCACTGTTGAGTATTATGCAAGATTAGTGAAAGATAGACTTGACTTTGTTATTCAGCAATGCTGTTAATATGATTTGAAAATATATGGGAATAGTTGGAGAAATGCCTAATCTTTCTTTTCTTAGTAATTCCACTTTCCTTCATTTACAAATACAATGAAAGATACATTAAAAACTTCAATGACAGCAAATCCAACCACAGAGTACTGAAGAACTCTTTCTTCCTGTTGTTTTTCCCTTTTTACTTCTTTTTAATTTCTAAACCAATTTACAATTGGTTTTGAATTCTGTTCTCTTTTTCAAAATAGTGAAAAGCCTTCAGTAGTTTAAATGGGCTCCGTCTTGCAGTTTACTTCATTGGAGCATTGGTCTAGCCAAATAGATTTCAATGTTTGTGTGAAAATAAGATCTGAAGGTTTGTGTTCTGTGTATACTGTTGCTTATTTCTATGTGTACTGATGGGAAGCCACATTATTGTTCTTTCAAGAAGTACTTTCTGGTGTCTTTCTAGATACACTGGATCCTCTCTTCATGCACCCTGACTTACCTTGTGGGACCCACACAGGAAGCTGTGGTCATGTGATGCACGCAGCCTGCTGGCAGAAGTAAGGATATGTCTCTGTTTTGTTTTGGTTTTTTTTTAATATTGATCTGGTTTCCAAAACACCTAAGAACACACTAAAACACTGTACACTAGGTGGTTATTTTAGTTAAGGATTTGAAACTGTTTGTACCATGTCAAAAATGAAAATTGGCACAAAGGAAGTTTTCACCTGATGAAGAAAATCATCAAAAGTTTTTACTGCCTTCTGTGACCCAAAATAAAATCTCTCAGGACTTACTGATTTATGCTGATAAAACCAGTGGGTTAAAATTGGTCAAAAATGAGAAACCATATCTCGTAGGTTTATTTTTGGGCATTCCTGTTGGAACCAATAAGGTCTTCCAGGGGAGTGTTATATGGCAGTATTGTTTTGACTGAAAGTCTGTCACCAGGTCAGTATTTAAAAAGGATGAAGTTAGCTTATTCCAGTGAGTCTTTAGATGCATTTAGAATAGAATATGAATGGCTAAATCTACCATTGTTTCTTCCCCACCCTTCTCTTATTGGTGAACAAACTCTTAATTAAAAGTAAAAAGGAATAATTGATGCAGTGCTTAAAAAATCTTCTCTAGATTTTTGTTCTTGGAGGGAGTCCACAGTTTAGACCAAGCATATTTGCTTAGAGTGCAATCTGAAATATTAAAAATAAAAGTAACCTTACTTGCAGAATAAAGTCATCCTGATAGCAGCTACATTTGTAGGATTAGAGAGCAAAGCAATACTCTTTGCATTTGACTCAGGCCTGGCAAGTGTAAACAAGATAATAGTGTGATATAATAACACAAACAACCCCACTGAAGTTTTGTCAGAAGATGGAGTTGGGTCATGCACTTGCAAGCTACTTCATACTGTTGTATTTCTTGAGGTTTGTTGTTTGTACTTGTGCCATTTTACTTCCAAAAAATCTGACTAAACTTCTAGTGCTTATCATTTGCTTTTCTGTATGTGTGTGTGTTTTTTTAACGATGAAACATCAGTACAGATTGAGTAGGTGTTCATGTTAAAATGATACAGAAGTATGTTCTTGGAGTATAATGCATCGGCTCTTGGCAGATCCATCTACATCTGCGTAGATCTAAGTAGTGCAACATTGGAGCTCAGTTCCCTTTCCCTTTTTAAGAAAAGATGACTTGCTGTATGGGTAAATGGGATTAAAATGGACAACAGGCTCTTCTCATACAGGATGGCATGGAAGGTTTGAGCATAGTCTTTTATTTATTACATAACAGACATTCTAACTTACTAATATTCCTCCAAATTATGCCTACCACACCTCTTGAGTATCTGTGCAGCCTAAAAATACTGCAGGTTACTCTCTAAAAAAGTACGACTTCAAATGAATGGAATGTCTCTGTAGTTGCCATGTTATGAGGAAGAGGAGTTACTTTGAAACCATGGTTGTTTAAAGTGGGGGGGGAAAAGTATGTTTTGGTTGATCATAACAGATTACTTTCCTAAATATTCTGTAATCGTTAGAACTTCTGCATATGCTGCTGCATGCACGCTTTCCCCTGTTACACAGGTGGGATTTTATTTTTTCCCTTAAGATGTATGATTTAAAGGGAAAAAAGATAACTGCATTTATTAACTGCCACACTAAGGTAATAATTTCATGTCTGTCTTTTAAGACCTTATAAACTCAATCTGAACATTAGTACTGAATTTAATTGCTTGTGTCCAGGTAAGAAGATTTGAATGTTGGATCTTTTGTGTTCCTAGTAATACCACTGAGGCATTAATCAAATCTGAAAGCTTACTGCATCCACTGATGGGGCAAAATTGTAATGAAACCTGTAAAGAGTATCATCGTTCTTTCTTAGTTTCTTTTTGAGTTTAAAATAGTTCAAGTATGATACTGTAATATAAAGTGTCTTCTCTTCCTGTTAAAAGAAGGTTAAAGTTTTCATTGTCTAATTATGAGGCTTAGTCACTGCTGAGAATAACTGATTATTCATTCATTCATGGAATGTTAGTGGTAGTTTTTCCTAAAATTGAATAGAAACATATACAATCCTTGTTTCAAACTTACTGTGACAAGTTGCGTACAAGAGATGTTGGGTACAATACTTCATTGTGTTTAAGACATTAGAGGAGAGAAGGGTAGGCAAAGAAGGATAGACTGTCTGTAAAAATGTTAACAAAATTTAAAAGCATCTGAAAAGCAAGGAGAAGTTGCTGTCATTTGTGCATGAGTTCGTCCGTATGCACAAATGTTTTTGTTCTGTTTTCATACTGAAGCACATGAAAGAGTTACAAATGGTAGGTAAAGACTTTTTTGTTGGGCTTGGCTGGGCATTTGCTAGATAATAACACTTTAATTATTTTTGTATTTGTTTTCATGTCACATTTGATCATTCTGCTTTCTAGTAATTTCCTTTTTCATATCGCAGGTACTTCGAAGCCATGCAGCTGAACTTCCGACAGCGCTTGCACGTTGAGCAGATCTTTGACTTGGAGAATGGAGAGTATCTTTGTCCACTCTGCAAGTCTCTGTGCAATACTGTGATTCCTATTGTTCCATTACAGGCTCAGAAAATAAACAGGTGAATTACCAGACTGCACTGCAGCGAAGAATTACTTTTTAGAGCCATTTAGGCCTTTCAAATTTTGGGGAGGAAAGCTTGGGATGTACTTTGTCATCTGTATAAAAGACTGCGTAATTCCTTATTGTATATTCAGCCAAATATACTGCATTTGGCAGTCTATTTTTTTAAGACAGATTTTTATTTCCTGTATTTTAAACCTGAGATCAGATGAGAAAGTGCCTAGATCTAGTATTTAGCCTAACACTTTTAGTACTGTTTGCTCAGAATTTACAAAGCCAGCACAACTTTGCAAATACTGAGTTAATGTGGTCTGATCTAAATATGCCCTCTGTTTTTAAAGGTAGTGATTCTTTGGCTGTCAAAGTAAAAATTGCTTTCTATTTCTATTTTCAGTGAGGATGCAGAAGCAGTAGCTGAAATTCTGTCCCTGGCTAGGTGGCTGGAGATTATTATAGTGAGGATATCAGGCTACAGTGTCAAAAATACTAAAGGTTTGTTATCTTAGTTTTGTAGCTGTTCTGTGGGATATCTAATATGTTTTAACTAGCACCAACAGGGGATTTCAAATAAAGAACAATTTTGCTGTTGGTCAAGACAATATCAGATAAAGGTGGAGATGAAGTTATGGTCCTTTGAGATGAATTTTTTTTTTCATTTCTGTTAAATTCTTCTCCTATTCCCTGTAGAAGAAAACCTTGTATACTTGGAGAGGGTAGCCACCAACTGGCACTCAAGAGTTAAACTGCTGTATGGACTGTGATGTAGTGAAAAAAAGAGAAAATTAAGTTAAAAGGGCCAAAGGGAAAGCATGTATGAGTTTTAGAAAACCAGAAGTACAGAGTACCTGGATATTACTTGCACCCTTATAAATCAGGAAAGTTTTTTTGGGTTTTTTTTTTGTCACCAGCAAAGCACTACTTTTAATTTGTACGTTTCTGGGAATAGACGAAAATAGTACTTACAGAGGAGTGTTAGAATACAGTCTGGCTGTTGAGGTGTGTTTGACTGCTGTAAAAACTGTAACAATTTATTTTGATTTTTATTATGTCTCTTATTCCTTTTTTTTTTTTTTTTTGTTCTCCAAGGTGAGAAGCAAAATCTTCCAGCTTTCATCAATAAGGGAATGGGGAACTCTGCTTTGGAATTCCATTCCATCCTTAGTTTTGGAGTTCAGTCCTCGTAAGTGCTACTGGAAGAGTTCTCTGCATTATACTTTTTTCTCTCTAAAATAACCTCAGTATACCTCAGGATTTGTGTTGAAGGAAAGGCATATGATTTCTTTGGTCAGAATATGGACGTACTTAGACTTTTCATTAAGAATTCACTGAATATTAGATCTGTGCAGAGTGAGGTGGATTTTTTTCTCAAGTCCAGTTTGGATGTTTTTAAGTTCTTGATGCAGAGCTAGGAGTCTCAAATCTTCTAATCTACAACTTCGTGATTTGAGTCGCTTCCTATGCCTCTTAGCCAAGTTAATTAATGTGTCTGCCTTAATTTTTCTGATACTCGTTTATCTTAGGGATAAATTTCACTCGGTTTTGAATACAGTGATGTAGTACAGGTTACTCAAAGGAATAGGGCTCTGTCTGTTCTCATTCCAGTGGGCAAAAGCAGTCACTCACTAACACAAAATGAATGAATACATTTTTCAGGTGTATCAGGTGTCTGTCTTCTTTTTAGATCATGCTGTAAGTACTCCTGCTACTTCTAAGTGACATACTTATGCAAAGTACTTGAACATATCTGCTATTTGTAACAATTCAGTCAGAAAGCTGAATCCCATTCTTTCTTGATAACTGCTGTCTGTTGGAAAGATTATGTAGGATGCACTTAAACAATATTGTATTTAAGTATGAGCTCAGCTAAACCCCAAATTTGTGGTACGCTTGTTTTAGCTGTAGACTCTGTATGTCATCTGTTCCTGTTATGAAGCTCTGTGTGTGACTTCAGGAAAACCACAACCTATTAAAACTGTGTGTGGTCTTGCTTGGGCACTTTTCTGCATGTGACTGCAGAAGACTAACCCTATGTCAGTTGAAAGAACCTTAAGTGATAAATTTTTTTTACAAACGTTTTTAGTTGCTTCTGAAAAGGCACATACTTAACTTCAGTACTTAATTATACTTCCGTGAGAAAAAACAGATTCTAGTAAGGTATTTTACTTTTATTTGGATGTTTGCATTTTTTGGAAGTTAATTATAATACAGTACACAGGAACAGACTCCTTCCAGCCTGGCAGCTCTTAACAGGCTCTACAAATTGGGAAATTATGTCGAGATACTTGTTTATTACTGGAAACTAGTAATTTTTTTTCTCCTCTTTGTTGTATTCAAGGTTTTTTTCATAAATAACTTATTAGATTTTATTAGTGATTGATGGGTAAGTAATAAGCACAATTAATAATTTGGACTGGAATTATCTTGGATTGCTTTTACAGAGCTAAATACTCCAGCAGTATCAAGGAGATGCTTATTCTCTTTGCTACCACCATTTATAGAGTGGGGCTAAAAGTTGCTCCAAATGAAGCTGATTACCGGATTCCTATGATGACCTGGAGCACATGTGCTTTTACCATCCAGTGTATAGGTAAAACATGGATTTAGTCCTTCTCATAACTTCAAAATCTCAAAGTTGTTTGCATAATTTTATACAATCTGATTGTATAAGTAATAGTAGTTCAGTTTGATTGTATAGTAATAGCAGTTACATCATGTAATAATATAGCAATATAAATTATATGTATTTATATTTCTAATAATCAAATTATTATCTATAGACTTTTGTAAGTAATAGGATATTTTTGTTATATGATTTATAAAATAAGATATGGAATACCAATATGAATGAGTTCAGTGATCCTGTTCAACATTATTAAATGTAGCATTAATCATGTTCAGTGAATATTCTTGGGTTGCCTCAGATCACTGACCTGCAGGCATCTCCTTCACAGCTAAGTATTTAACAGCTGTGAAACAGTTTTCCCTCTCATTATTTCTTTCCATCTCTATTCTTGAAGAATTGTCATGGAATTAGAAAAAATGTGATCTTCTGTATTCTGAAATTTCTAAGGAGGTACCTGGTAGAGAGAAAACCAAGCAAACAAAACCAAACCGACAAAGCAAATGTTCTCTGGCATTAATATCTTTTTGAAGAAAAAATTAATGAGCACAAGTGATTGGTGTTTTGGAGATAATGCAAATATTTAGCAGTCATTCTCATTTAATTTCTGTATATATATCTGAAGCAGCTTGTGTAATAAAGTGAAGCTGTAGATAAATCTGGAGTGCCTTTCAGGTGGGGAAAGAGATATCTGAAATCATGCTGTAGGAATTGAGAATGTAATTGCCCATGTCCATAAATACTATCTGCCAAGTGTGTCCTTTTTCAGTTGGGGACACTGTTGAGGTACAAGTAGTCTACCTTAAATATTTAGTAGACTTGACCCAGCTGCAGTTTAGAGAGTTCAAAAGATGTTTAAGAAGATTGGGAATATTTTGCTAAAACAGAAATAATGAAAACTGATTGGACCTTTTTAATGTTAGATTTTAGCAGAGATTTCAAATGGGTTGAGAGAGGACTGGAAGCCACTCAGCTTTATGAACATTAATGCATTTAATGCTGTGCAGAATGCTTTCATTTGATGCCTAAACAAAACCCCAAGCAACCTTTGTAGGTGTCAGGGGTGAATTTACCAGCAAGAATATAAATGCAATAACTTGTCAGAGATGTGATATTAAAGACATGAGTCAGAAGTAGATAATTCAGATGCCTTACCAGATCAAGATGATAAAGACAGAGGGATCATTGTGACAGTCTGACCTGTCTAAGCACACGTCACATCTTGGATTCCTTTTTGTTTATAAAGAGAACACACTTCCATGAAACTGTAAAGCAGAACTGCCTACATAGCTTCTAGTATGCTGCGTTTGAATCCAGTCTTAGAATGCACTATTACAACCTTTTATTGGGCCTGTAGCTAATCTGTCTAGGCAAGGAACCTTAGCTAACCTGCTGGTGGAGTCTTTAGAGGAGATTCAAAGCATGGAGTGTGAAGTGTTTTCATTGCCAGAAACCTGACACCTAAAAATCCAAACCTGATTTTTCCCATGTTTCCTCAGCAACTCCACATGTTACGTGTTACACCAGTGTATGGAAGTGCTATGTTAGTGGCTAAAAAAACCACAGCAAATGTACTAAAACAACCAACCAAAAACTTCCCAACCAGAAACTCCCAGGGAAAACAATTTAAAAAAATTTCAAGATCTCAAAATGCACTGCTTCGTCTCTGAAAAGTGACTAAAGCACAAAAACATTTACGTGGATACCTTTTTAGTTATTTGGGTTAATTTGGTTTCCTATTTTTATTGGTTGGTTTTATTTTCCTTTCAGAATCAAGGCACTCAGGGAGGAAAGCTGAATTTTCTTCCAGCTTGGGCATTTTTTCAAAATGCTTTTTTGTTAAACTATAGTCAAATGCAGCAGTGGCTGCAGCATCTCTGTAAACATACCTTGATGGCTCAAAAGCATTGTATGAGGGTAACTTAAAATATGACTAAATCTGTAAATTATATCATCATTGACATGAAAGTGTTTTCTTAAACCTCTAATTATCAAGATATGAAAACCAAATGTTTCTTAAAAGCTTGCTGCAACTTTATCTGAGAAACATTCAGTACCTTGTAAGACAGATTTCTTTTCAAGAGAATTCTATTATCAGAATGAAGTTGAGCTTTAGAAAGGAACACATATACTAAGAATGAATTAATCTTGGACTAAGCATATTCTAACAGAACTATTAGCTTCTGTAGAACAAAACAACTTTTTTTTTTTCTCTTTAATTTCAAGAAAACCTTTTGGAAACAGAGGGAAAGCCTTTATTTGGATCTCTGCAAAATAGACAGGTATGGGCAAATAAGATATGCAGTACATTTTAAACAAAAAGCCAATTGTGTGCATATACATATATTAAAAAATATAAAATACCCACACACATAAAACCTTACCATTGAAAGTGCTGATATTAAAGATCATTATTCACTGAGGAATAGCTCTCAAAATGTTTAGATTGATAATTCTTCCAAAATGCTCTTTTTTAAATGTTTTTACTTACACATGAAAATTCCTATTAATTTAATTTATCAATGTGCTTTGTATTTGTAGATGTTTTTACAGTTTTATTTCACTATTACATCTTTTTTTCCTGTCTGACCATTTTCCCTTGCGCTCTAGCACAGTGGCCTTAAAGCATTAGTGCAGTTTGCAGCTGCTCAGAGAACAACATCTCCACAGATCCTGATACAGAAACATCTGGTTCGCCTTCTAGGAGGTACTGTATTCCATTTCATGACTATCTTGTGTGTTGCTGAAGTTTCTATTGCAAAATGACACTCAATACAGCATAGAGGCAAAGGTTAGACTACTACCAAGAGTGCTAACTTCAGTTTCTTTAATGTTGCTTGAAGAGAAATCATCAATAGTTCTCTTTACACAATCCTGTATCACAGTCTCCAAAAAATCCTCCCTCCTAGATGGTCTAGGTCTGGGGATACTCAGACCATTTAGAGATCGCTAATAATCTGTTTCTGGCAGTGCTCAAAATTCTCAAATTCTGTCCTAAACAGCTAAATGCTGCCACAAACCAGGTATTTTTCTATTAAATATGAGATGTCAAATTTTTAGTACTTTCAAAAGGCTGCTAGCAGTGTAGTTTAAGATATTTGGAGCTAGCTTCAGACATAGCTGTCCTCCACGTTTCTTACTGATGAGGGCATCGTGGTGACCTTTATGAATTCCACTGTTTGACTTCCCTTCTCTTCCGTAGGATTCTTAGGTGTGGTACAGGTTTTGTACTGGACTAGCTTGTGAGGCAGTATTGCAGTACCTAAGTAGATTTGTTGGTTTCAGTTTTAACACTGTATGCTTAATTAGAGCTAGGGAAATCAAGATTTTTACCTTGGAATTTTGATGATCTAGTTATTAAAATGGCAAGCTGGTTGGGTATATGGAAATAACAGATGCATAATCAGTTACGTAAGCAGCTAATGAAATTAGTACTTCCTTAGTTCAGAGACTTACACTTGTAAAATGAAAACACAGAAATTATAGAGGCTCTAAAATCAGATTTAGATGGTACAGTTCAATCCAAAAGAAGGAAAACTATCAAATTCATAATTGGCATCTTTATTTTGTAGTTCTTCTACCAAACTTCAAAGTGGAGGACACCCCATCCCTATTAGAAGTAGATATGTTCCATGTTTTGGTAAGAAGGTTAATTTTCTTTTTCATGTTAATATTGTTTACTCTTTAACGTGAATTTTTTTGTGCTTCACCCTGTGCATAGTCCTTCATTATCTGTTCATTTGACTCATTGTCTGAGTCAAATGATTGTACATATGCATTGCATGTGAGGAAATGGTACATATAGCTGCTATTATAAGTCTTAGCTTTAATTTTGCTGTTCTAGCTTTCAAGATTTCATGCTTGATTATTACCTCCAAAAACAAAATCAGAAATGCACCCACTCAGCTTGTGGCTCTCATTTTCCCTTTCTCTCAATAGGTCTCTCTTACCTTAGGATGTCTTCACATTCACTCCCATTACATTCTTTATTCTTTTTAGCATCTTTCTCTTCTTACAAGTCTGTACGTGAATTGATTGTGGGCAATTGAAAAGGCAGGAATTATAAATTTTGTAGCTTTTATAATTTCCAAAAGCCCCACTCACAATCTACATATAAATTAGTTTAAATCTGGGTCCTAATTTGTTTGGGAAAATCTTCACAAGGATGCCTTTTCAAGTAATTTAGGAAAAATCAGAAAATTGGAAAGCGTTGGGCATAAAACAGCTTTGCCCTGCTTAGAAACGGGAGACAGTCTTTTTTGTGGCAGCGTCCAGAGTTCAGCAGTGGATCAGCATCACACGGAGTCCAGTGCCCACCAAAGTCCAAAATGACTGTAGGCACGGCTTTCACGAAGCCACGATTGCAGGGGAAGCTGGGGTGCTCTGTGGTGTTCCTGCAAACAGCGGCAGTTTATCGCTGAGGCAGGTCCCTGCAGCAGGTCTGGCTCAAAGTCCTTGCAAAGTCTGTCTCGAGGTCCGTGCAAAGTTCAACTCAGGGTCCCAGTTCAGGTCCAACTCCAATCTGTGCAGTTGCCATATATATACTGGGGCGATTTGTTCCTTCCCTGTTCAAGCCCACGGGGCGGGGGGCTGGGGGGAGAAGGTACTTTACACCTGCTTTACTCCACATCCTCTGGTGACAGAGGTGGGGAGGGAAGAAGACCATTTCCTGCCTCATTCACACCTCCTGTGGGCAGTGGACTTGGGTGTGCCCTGCCACACTATGACAGCTTCTTCTACAGTTAAAAACAAACCTAAACCACACAACAAAAAAGCCCACCCACCAAAGTAAAGCCTGTTTTGTCATGGTTGCCTTTCAGACTAATGCTTTGTCTTGCTTCTCACATTGTTCTTTATGCTTTGTCATGTGTCAGAAACCAGAAGTTAAGCTTTCATCTTTGCATACCTAAACTGGCAATAATGTTGGAACCATATCTGAATTTCCTATGTGTTTGAGGGGCCCAAAAGGTTAATATTTTCCAATGAATTTTTGCTACACTTTGAATTCAAAGTAGGAAGATAAATGAACATATTTCAATTGACTACAGAAGTAAAATATAAGTGTGTAATGAGAATGTAGTTTCTATTACCTGTGTAGCTATTGCCAAATCAGTTTCATATTTGTTCCTTTCCTTTCACTGTAGGTGGGAGCTGTGTTGTCCTTTCCATCTTTATACTGGGAGGATGCTGTAGATTTGCAACCTTCATCAGTTAGCTCAGCCTATAACCACCTCTACCTCTTCCATCTGACAACACTGGCGCACATAACACAAATTGTCATCTCTTCAGCAACAGGTAGAGGACCTGGATTGGGGATGGATTATTCTTGCATTTTTACACAATTTCTTAAAAATAATGGATGGACACTACAAGTGTCCTCCATGTATAAACTCCCCTGGAAGAAATGATACGTAATGCTAGGTAGTAGTAACTGTTCTTGTGGTAGATAAATAGCACTACATCATTTCAGAGCATTTTATCTTTTCGTTCTACTTAGCCAAAGAAAATAATATAGTTATTGATGCATCAGGACTTGTTCAAGCCGTTCATTACAGAGTTGTAACTTTTCCATTTTCACTCCTTGTAGAAGCACTGCCCAGCAGCAGCACTCCAAGCTATAGTGTAACAGTTACTATGGATTTGGGAAGGAAAATTTCCTTTACCCTTCAACGTAGTAAATACCTAGAGCCAAAATGCAGAATCCTGTGAACTGATCAAATAGAATGTAACTTTTTTTCTATTTCTTATTACTACTTAAGCTGTCAGTAACATACAAGATTCCTAGCTACTACTTTGTGTGGTGAGAGCCAAGAAAATTCTTGTAGTTTGAGCTATGTTAAACAATAATTTCAAAAGTTTAAGGAGAGAAAGCAGGTTTTACATAAGCAATGAGGCAGTAATCCTGATTCTTCTTCATAGCATGCAGTTTTAGGAGAACATATGTTAGGTGAAAAACAGCAAGTAGAAAAGAAGTAAGCAAAGCAATGTGGTATCATTTCCACAAATCAATTAATAAGAAAGAACTCAGCATGTGTAAGAGACGAGTGTGCCACAAATGGTGTGGATTTACAGTGGTGTTCATCTTTTTGCATACAGAATCCCCTACTGCTCAGTCATCTGACGACAGTGAGGAGGCAAGGGCTGCAGAGTCTTTCTGTAAGGAGATTTGCCAGTACACCGCTAGGTAAGTAACAGCATTTCATTGTCTTAGAAAGATGGCAGCAACACAAAAAAAAGCAGAAAAAAATTAAAAATTTTTGGCGAAAATAGTTATTTTTTGTGGACAACAGAGTAGATTCTTAGTGTAAGGGTGAAAACAAAACCAAAACCCTATATTCATTCTGGAGAAAAATACAAGTAGTAACTATAGACCTTTTTTTGCCTTTGCCTTGATTGGTTTTTAGATTATTTTTGTCACTGTTGTATTTTAGTATATGTCTATTTTCAGATTGTAGTTGGAAATTAGAAAGAAGCAAATGGTTCTATTACAGAAGTGCAAAAGCCCAAAGCACTACAGAGTTATTTACTTGAATATTTGTGCTCAACTTTTCAGACTTTTTGGATAGGTATAGCTACAAACTGTTTGGTACTTCAATATCTGTGTGTGAAATGAGCTAAAAAATATGAATGCTATAATATGGCTTTACAGGTTGTTCCTTGTCAGAATCTGGTCAACATTTGTGTGGCCATTCTGTTGACATAAATGTGAATTTAATAAATTTTGAACAATCTGATTGTTACTGTTGTGACTTCTGTAATTTTTTTTTTATTATTATGTTGGTTTTTGTTTTACCAAAGAGTATTTTCATTTGTCTGGGGTTTTGTTCTCATTTTTAATTGAATCCAAAACACCAACTGAATGAAAAACGTTGGTAGTTTAAAAAAAAAAAAAGAAGCTACCTTTTAGTAACAACAACCAGTTTAAGAATCAATTACTTTGTGTGATACTGCATGGCATGTTTTAAATTGGGTTGTCTAGAGTTATCTTGACATGGCTATTTATTTTTCATAATTCTGAAAAAATGTAGGTTGAGATAATCTGCAGACATAATGTAACTGTTCTACATAAACGTAGTACTCCTTTCATGGATAGAGGGCAAGTCTCAAGTTAGGTGCTGGTGGCTTTCACAGAACTGGGAGTACACCAGTGTTGCTTTTGCACAGCTGCCATTCTACCAATGCTAACCAAAATTTTAATGTCCTGAAAGGATTTGCACTATGAGCTACTGAAGCTCTTTCTTATGTGTGTTACAGTTGCTTTAGTCAGGATATTCCAGGCTGCCTTGTGTGGGATTGTGTTAAAAAAGGCATCATGCCTTACCTTCGTTGTGCTGCTTTGTTTTTTCATTATTTGCTGGGAGTCCCTCCACCTGAGGAATTACTGCAAGGTAAATATGAGAAAGCAAATGTATTCATATATTGCCTTTGTTTGCTGTTTCCTTGAAAGAAGAGAATTTTTAAATGTTCACACTAACTTAGAAAGAGTTCATGTATTAAAGACTTAAAATGATAAAGAAATACTAATTTGTATAGGAAGGGGCAGGCATGAGAAGCTGAGTTCAGATATTGTTCAGATATTGGAAGGCTACTATACATAATATGCAACACAATGAAATTTAAGCAGTGAGTTCTGCTATTACAGTGACTTATGCGTGACTTTAAAATTTCTTAATATATGTCAAATTTGTTAAAGAAGATCCTCAGCTAGTACAGATTATTATAGCCCTGATTAAGTCAGTGGACCTACATCTGATTGCACTAGCTAGAAGCTATGCCAAAGCTGTAAGGTACATATCATTTAATGTAAAAGGGTTTCGGAGATTTCTAGTTTGGAGTGAATTATTCAGCAGTGCTGAAACACTTTAACAGTTGCTTGTGTTTTTCTTTTGCAGTTTCTGAAGAAGGGCAATTCAAGGCACTTTGTAGTTACCTTTCTCTACCTACTAATTTGTTCCTGCTCTTCCAGGAGTATTGGGACACAGTAAATCCACTGCTTCAAAGGTACTAAATGATGATAGCCTTGTGGGTATTCTGGGTCAAATTTGTTCATAAACGATTGAGCGCAGATTCACACCAGAGTTCTAAAGATGTTCAAAGTACACAGGTATACTGAATCTCTTAGGACTTCAGAACCACCTCTCATATGTTTTCTGAAAGAACCTATTTCTGAAGACTAAATTTGGTGATTAAGAAATGTGTTAAATGGTGCTTACTGGATTGACCGTCTGCTTCAGTTGTCTCTGCCTTCTTTTCCTTTTTGTGGAAATAATTTGCAAGTCATCAGTTTCACTCCTGTATAACTTGCCAATACCTGTAATTGTTTTATAGACTCATTTGTCCATTCTAAGCAAGCATAAAACATGCAATGAAGCATTGTAAAAATAACAATTTGGTTATAAAATAAAAGCAATAAATATTTTTCTGGTAGAGCATATGAAACATTTCTACACTTTAACTTACAGCTGTGCTTTGTAGCCCCCTTTGAGAACCAGTCTGAGGACTGCTTGAATTTTTTCATGTTGTGTTTTCATGTGCATGTTCAATAAGCATGCTTTTTGGTTTTATTTAGGTTTTTCTTTTGCATGCAAACAAATCCTTTTTCTGAAGCAATGAAGAATGGTTGTTTTTCCTTGTGAAGTTTTAGCCAGAACTATCAATGCTTTATCTGTGTTCTGTGTTACTTACTGCTTACTAGTTTAGTGATTTTTGATGTTTGTTTGAAATAGGTGGTGTGCTGACCCAGTGGTGTTAAGTTGTTTGAAGGGGAAAGGCATTGCAATAAGGTAAGTTTTTCTGTTTAATTTTGGTTTTTTATTCTGGGTTACTTAAAACCATTGAAAGAATGAAGTGCTTGTCATGGTCAAGCTAGAGTGCTTGTTGTCTGTCTCCTGCTCTTCTGCCAGAAGTACATTTCTTCATTGAGAATGTGTAACATTGTTAAACAAGTTACTTCTAGGGAAAAACAAAAGCTAATTGAAATAGGAAATGTCTCTGCACATGTAGGTAACATGAAATTTAATTTCATCACGTTTGCTGGAATATAGAAATGCTGAAGCTCCCATGTGAAGCTTCTTGGCCTTATAGAACTGTGGTAGTTTGTGGAAAGGACTGGAAGCATAGCAGGAATTCATAGCTATCTGTTCTGTTCTTTCTTATGATACTTACTGCTCTCACAATAGTTCTTCTTCACTTACCTAGGTATCCTAGGAAAAGAAATAGTTTAATAGAGCTTCCCGAAGACTATAGCTGCCTTCTGAACCAAGCTTCTCAGTTTAGGTAAGATGTGACATACTTAATTTCTTCCTAGATGTTTTGTCCGCTTCTCAATTCTTGCAGTTACTGTAACTCGTATTAAAATTATTTTGCAGAAGTAAAGGTGCTGTTATGCTTATACTGGCCAGTACTGGCACACGTTAATTTTAAACATGAAGCACAACAGCTTATTAAGTGCAGTCTCTTATCTTGGGTAGCATAGCGTGTAGAATTTTTATGGCTTGATCTGCTGATCATTTTTCACCAGTGTAAAGTGCATTTGGTTTGTCTGTAAGCCTGACAGTTATTTTTGCATTGGATGCAAGAAGCCAAGAAGCACTGCTTGGTGCCAGGAAGAGTGAATCATAGGATAATTTAGGTTAGAAGGGACTTCAGCAGATCCCCCTAGTCCAACCTCCTGCTCAAAGCAGGTATCTTGCAGATAAGTATTTCCAGCAATGTGAAAACATAGCCAAAGGAGCCATATATGTGAAATATGATTATGATGTAGCACGTCTTGGGTTTTGATTTGTTTCTGGGTTGGGGGTTTGGCGTTGTTTGCTGCATTTTTAAGCAACATTATTCGTAGTTAACCTTTCTTTTGAAGTTTCAATTCCTGCAGTAACATTCTGCTGATGCTTCTTCTAGATGCCCACGATCTTCTGATGATGAACAAAAGCATCCAGTATTGTGTTTATTCTGTGGGGCTATGTTGTGTTCCCAGAATACTTGTTGTCAGGAACTGGTGAATGGGGAAGAGCTGGGAGCCTGTACTTCTCATGCTCTGCAGTGTGGAGCTGGAGTCTGTATGTTTCTGAAGTAAGTAGCTAGCCAGAATGTAGCATAGTAAAGGGCAAAGGGAGATACTTGAAGGTCAAAATTCATGAATTTGTCAAAATGCTTGATTTTTATTTTTTGTCTGAAATTAAGAAACATTGCTTTGACCTAAAATAACAGCTCAACAAAACATTAAGAGCCTGTTGGGAGTTGGCTTTTATTTTGAATGTGTCTTTTTTTTTTTTCCTTAAGAATCAGGGAATGCAAAGTTGTCCTCATTGAAGGTAAAACCAGAGGTTGCTTATATCCTGCACCCTACTTGGATGAATATGGAGAAACAGATCCAGGTCTGAAGTAAGTAGCTGTTTGCTTGCCTTTCCTCATTTCCATTTTGGTGTGCTTGTCTGTCGTACATTCATTTAGACATGTTCTTCCTGCTAGCATATGCAGCACTGTAGTATGTATCTTGGCCTGTCAAATTGTTTAACTTTGTTTCAAGTCATGGGTCATTTGTAATGGAAAAATACACTTTTCTTGGTAGTGAAATGTGCAACAATTGCCACTGCTGAAATACCATGTTGGAAATGGTAGTTGTTGCTTTACCACATGTAGAATTTTTGTCATTTCCAGTATGCTAGTTGGAATAGGTGTTCATAGAAGTATATATTTCTCTGGCTGTGGTTAAGAGTGTTAATGTTAGGCTGTTGATGGAGCGATGTGCTCTTCTGATATGCTTATTGGATGTTCTCCTTTTATCTTCTACGAAGAAGAGGCAATCCCCTGCACCTCTGTCGGGAGCGTTACCGGAAGCTTCATCTGCTATGGCAGCAACACTGCATCATAGAGGAGATTGCCAGGAGCCAAGAAACAAATCAGATCTTCTTTGGATTCAACTGGCAGCTACTCTGAGTCTCTTAATTTTTAGTGAAAACTTTTACCTTTGGCAGTGCTTTGAAAAAGGAAAGGAGGATGGCAGTAAATAATTTACTCTCAGACACAATTGATGGATTCTCTAGGTTGAAAGTATTACTGATACATTGAAACAGAATCTCACTTCACGTGTTTTGGGTTTCTTTTTCCTCTTCCTCCTTTACAAAAAATGAAAACTACTTATGTGATTATTACTGAACATTGAGATCCAGAAATATTTCCACTTTTTTGAGAAGTTGTAATTGTTTCATATGCTTTGACAAGAACAGCTGTGATTCAGGACACATACCATGTTTCTGTTTCTTCTATGCCTTGAGAATATACCTAAATATTGTTGCTGTGGAGAAGTCTCCTTTAGTTTCTTTAGCTTAGTGAATCTTTTAAATGGGTCAAGATCTGTGGCATAATACTGGAATGGAGGTGGTGCCAGGTCTGTAGTAATCTGTACCAATAGGTACAGCAAATGTTAATTTGTACAGAATAAGCCTGGATTCATCTGTATGCTGGGATTTAATGAAGAGTTGTCAGTAAATAAATTTGTAAAGGAGAAGTGTGGGATACAAAGTGCATGGGGCAATTACCATCTTGCTTGTTGCATTAAAAAGTAAAGTCCATGCTTTCTGCATTGCCAGAACTGCACTTTATCTAATGAATTTGTCGTCTATTAACATTTATCTTAAGAGGTCTAGGGCTGCACCATTTGGCTAGATTGTGGTTAGGTTTACTATTTTACAACTTGTGTTCTGAGGTTTCCCCCAAGAACCAAATGTGAAAATCCTGTTACTAGATGCAGTGTAGCTCTGCAGCCAACACAAGAGCCAGAGTACTTTACTTCCAGTAAAGTAGAAGACTTTCAAAGCTACCACTGGCCTAAAATCAGGGCTTGAAAGAAGCTATTTCTAGAAGCAGAAATAAGATCACCCATATTTGAGGATTTTTCCACGCTTAGTCCTCTGTCGCTGTTTCAAGCCCTTCCTGCGTTTTGGGGAGCATGTTTGGTGGTTCAGTGCAGTTAGAACAGAAAAGTGGGTAAGTCTGTCTCTCTGCCCTTCAGTAGTTAGTAGCACATTGTGATTGGACTCTCTCTCAATGTTACATGTATGTGCTTCAGTTCTTAATGTATGTTGTACTGTTTCCTGAATGTCAATCATAATAGAAGGAAACTCACGATGGGTAAAAATACTTTGCCATTTCTGTGTGGAAGTCCAAAGTTGTCAGTACTCTAAATTTTCCTGCCTCTTTGCTATCAGGATGCTTTTGTGTCATTTTAAGAAGGCTTGAAAGGAGAGGCTTCCAATATATGTCAGAGAGTGGTTTTGTACAATTTCTTCTTTTTTTTTCTTCTGCTGATCATGTGAGAGATGGTAGAATCACAAATAAGGAATTATATTTAAATATTGCTATTCTCCTAGATTTAGAAGTTTTTTAGAGTATGTATGAGTGCACCAAAGAGCACCATAACTCCATCTAAAAATGGAATACCAACGAACTCAAGTGTTGATCTGACTTCAAGTACGATTTTGTAACTTCTGCTATAAATAGTTGGCTTTTTCAGGTATGCTGTTTCTTGCAGTTAAGGCCATTCTTCTTGTTTCAGAATTTAAACCTGAATATAAAACTCTTTAAAAACAAATATTAATTCTTTTAGTCTTCTCTAAAATGCATTTGAAACACATAGTGAATTTAGAAGAACAGCTGTCACGAGAGCTTGCATGCACTGGGAATTTCTAAGGACAACAAAACACTTCTTACCACAGAAAATCTTGGGTTAAAACTAACAATTGTATGCCTGTTTGACACCAAAACTGTATTCACTGTTTCCCTCTGTTATTTACCTATTAATTTATCAAAACCTTTCAGTTACCTTACACTTCACTGATAAAAAACATCCATTATCAAATGGGCAATGAGTTCACTTTACTATTCTGTCTGAACTGTTCTGTTTAAAGATAGGAGCAGGTCTGAGCAGCTGAGCTCATGTTAAAGCTCTAGAAATCTTTTTGTAGCTGAAGAAGTGGGAGAGGAAAGTTGCATCTTTCTGTACGTTTGCACATAGTAACTTAGCAAATGGGCTCCCATATCATTCACTGACTAGTGTGGCCATCTTTCATTTCATAAAATACTATGCAGTTTTGTTCACTGTGAGTATAATCTGTATTTAGTGATCGCAAGATGCTTATGCCACTGATTTCTGTTCCATTCAAGCTGACAGATGAAGTTATTTGATAATGCACATATTGGTATCTTTAATTGCAAAAATGTAAATTTGAAACTTGTATAATGTTCTTGTGCTTTTGAAATAAAATATCTTGTATATGTATATTTAAAAAAACAAAAAAAGGAAATAAAGTAACTTCTCATAGATTTCCATTTTTATTTGTAGGCGCTTTGACACTTCACAATTCATTTTAGAAGAGCATTATAGCAATGTCTGTGTCAGTATGGAAAAAGCGAAGAGTTAGTAAGTGGTTGGTAAACAATAGCAGTTATCCCTGCAGTACATACTGTCATTCTACCAGTTAATAATGGTGGCACTCTTTTACTTATTTAGAGAAGTACTCCACTTATAACTTGCCCTAACATTTTACAGGTGTGAGTTTCTGCAGGTGAGAGTTACCTTAATTAGTAAAATAAGTCTTAAATATAGAATGTAATATTTAGATGTTCTTAGACTGATATGAGTGATTCTGGTTTTGTAGCTTCTCGAAGAACTGGTTGCACTGTCTGTCAGGTAATTTACCTCTAGAAAGGGAAAGTTTGTGGTGTGGGTTTAATGTGTTGTGTGATACATATTAAAAGTGAAAAAAAGAAAAAAAAGTCTTTTATTACAGAGCTAAGTAAACAGCCAAGAAACCTTTTATGCCTTTCATGTAGGAACAAGCTGCTGGTTGGCATTGCTTTCTTATTCTTTTCTTGTAGCTTTGGGCACCATTAATCTTCAAGAGTTTGAGTGTTCATGGTGTTACTCTCTGTGCTTATTCCTGTTAAAGCAATCAGTTTCTGAAGAGGTAAAAGTTAAAGGTAGATAGATCAAGGTTTACTAGCATAAATGTTGTGAAGTGCATTAGAACAAGAAGTCCATTCATGTGTGGAGGGGGGCTGAAACTAAAAAAGCCACTAAGAATGTCAAAGTGCAATACACACTTGTACAGAATTATATAGAGAAGGATTTCAGCCATTGTATGCTTTTCTTTATGGTTGAAATTCACTTTAATTTCTAGACAATCTCCATTGTCAACTACTCAGATTCATGATGCAGTATCTAAGTTGCTTAGATTCTCTTAACCTATTACTTGACTTTTGAAGATACTTTCCTAAAAAATTAAAACTATTTCATTTCTGTGGCACAGTCTGTTTTATTTGTTCTTATCTGTGTTTTGCAGGTTGGCTCAATTTTGGGTTTGATAGAGAAAGGCAATGGATAATAATGAAAATTCAGTCCTATGCAAGTCTCTCAAACGGAGTTATTTCCTGTTCTAGCTGTATTTCTCTAAATGTAATGTTCAGTATGGTCAAAAGTGTAAATGAAAGAGCAGCTGTGTAAAGGAGGTGTGCCTGAAGGAGAAAGCAAACTGAAATTCAAAGGGACTTTATACGTTGTTTCCTGTAATGGTAAGAGAAGACCAGGTATAAAATGAAATAATGAAACATTAGAAATTCCCCAGAGGTTTCTTTCTTGTGATTATCATTCACGCAGTCGGTGTCAAAAAAAAAGGAGTATAGTTTGTGACACTTAATTACAGGCTGTCAAACAACAGACTTAAAGAGGTTTCCGGGCTTCATATGCGAGTCCGTGAGCCTCAATGAACTGTCCTGAAGCAGTTAGTGGGGACAGGATTTCATGACTAATTCAAGTTCTCACTATACTTGTGAAGATCTGTGGTTAATTTCTCAGCAGACTGCAGAACCTTGACCCTTTCCTCTTAATAGTTCCTGAAATGTAACATTAGACGCTTGAGTACAAGTGTTGATATACAGTCTAGTGCTTGGAGAGAGGTCATACCAGAGTTTCTGCTTCAAGTTAATCTGTAAGGTACCATGACAGCCTGAGAAATACTTGTTGATGATGAAAAGCCTCCAGACGTCTTTCATCCCATTTTTCTTGGTAAATCATACTGACCTCTACTAAAGTTGGCAAAAGTAATGTGTCTCAATCCCATAATACTGGAGATGACATTTCAGAAAAATTATTTTTCCAATTCAAACATACATAGAACTCCACTGAGTAAATCCATTTGCATATTTCATGCAGCCTGCAGCTGATGTACAGGATCAATTCATTAATGAGAGGGTCAAGTCTTCATGGATCTTTGCTAAAATAGAGACTACCATATGCGAAGCCTGTTGTGGGAAACTGATAAAGAGCACAGCTGTACCAAGTAATTTATAAGGTTTTAAATATCCTTAATCTTGTGTTATAGAGAACTGTACAGTTGCATACAACGAAGAACAATCTGTTTGCAGCAGGGAATTTATTCTCGCTTCCAAGGGAATGTTCTTGTGTTCATATTTAAAAATTAAACTCTAAATGTGCTGTATTTGTATATTATTAATTACTTTTCATAATCAGTATAGAGCCAGCATTTTCAGTGGTCATCAGAAATCTTAGATATGATTGCAACTATCTTAGTTGCAATTTCTATAGGAATTGCCACAGTGCCTTTGGCAGAAACTGAACATTAAAAGGGTTCATCTGGATATTTTTGTGGACAAGTTAATGAAGATATTTTTAAGCATAGGGGAGTTCCTGAGCCTGGAAGTTGCCATTGCAAAAACTTATTAGTTCTGACTAGATTAAGCATTAGTAACAAATAGGATAAGGAGCGTCCCCCAAATCGTATTTATTTCTGTATCTGAGCAGATGCTATGGATTAAAGGCTTGGCTTGCTAAAGCCATCTTTGTCTTTATAAATTACAGAAAATTAAGGATGGAATCTGTGCTACCTGAGTTTGTGTTTTTGATCCAGTGTCATGTCAAATGCTCAAGAAAACAAACTTGTGACAGCTGCTCTAAAGCAAGCTAGATAAGCAGAGTGCAGTTCCACTGTCTGAGGAAATACGTATAAAGCAAAGATGTCATTCCACAGTAATCAAGATATTTAAATAAATGCCATGTCAGATTTCTGTAATATAGCTCACCTGATGGGGACTTTGAATGCAGGGTAGACACAGGATAGGAACTGAACAATCTAATAACTAAGTCATTACTGGTAGTGGTTAAGGCAATGACTTCTCTGTGAATTGTAGGCTGATGCTTGGTTAATTTCACAGGTGATCACATTGCTAGCCACTACTGTGGTTTTGGGCAGTTGGCTGAGAGACTAAGGTTGAATTGCCAAATATTGACTAGTCTTTTATGGGCAAATGCCTTCCCATATGAAAGTAAATGAACCGTGTGGGGCCTGGGGAAAATGTGTAGCTGGACAGTTACACCTCTTCATGCTCCTGTTTTACAGCAATTACTACATGAAATTTCTGCGTCTTTACAGAGACACTCAGGCTGGATGATAATTTTTCATTCTTTCTTCAAAACTTTTTCAGACCAGATTCTTGACAAATCTATCATACAGGGATCTCACCTAGAGAGTTGCCAAACCAGTAAGCTCAGCGCTCTTAGGATTCTACAGGCTGAATAGTTGATTTTAAAATGGTATTTAATGTCTGGCTTTCCCTTCTACAGTTACATGCATCTTGCCATTAGGAAGTATTTTAAAAAGATAGAGACTATTTGAAAATAAATAAATATGCTCTTATATCCTGGTTTACAGCCATGTTCTTTATGCTAAACCATTCCTCAGTTCCACTTCTATTTTTTAAAATTTGCATGTTCTTAGTTCTGTTGATTTAAATTTTTCCAAATGAAGCAAATCTATGCAATTAATTCCTGGTGCTCTTTAAGGTATTTCTGATTATCTTACACCTTTCAGTTACTCAGCAAGGCAAAACCAAATTGTTTTTCCAAATGTGCCTGGATGTGTTAATGAAGTAAGTGATATGGACTGATGCAGTTAAAGCTTTGCATACTTCTCTGGAAAAACAAAAATGGATTTTTTTTGAAGACCATATTTTGTTGCAAAGTATTTCTGATTTGCAGCACACAACTGTCTTCCTAATCTCTCAACATCAGTGCTTCCTAACATCCATTTTAAATCTCTTCTGCTGCAGCTTGGAACCATTCCCACACATTCTGTCACTGGATGTGAGGGTATAGAGCTCAACACCTCCCCTCTCCACTTTCCCTCAGGAAGACGTAGAGAGCAAGGAGCTTGCCCCTCACCCTCTTTTTCTCCAAATTAGACAAGCCCAAAGTCCTCAGCCACTCCTTATAGGACAATCCTTCCAGCCCGTTCATCAGCTTTGTTGCTCTCCTAGACACATCAAGGACCTTCACATCCTTTAAGTGTGGGGTCTAGAACTGCACACAGCACTCAAGGAATAGTCTGAATACAGAGATAATCATACCCTTTCTGACTGGGTGGTCATGCTTTGCGATGCATCTTGGGATGAGGTTTGTCCTCTTGGTTGCTAGGACACACCGCTGGCTCCTTTTGAGCTGCTGTGGATCTGCACACCCACATACATTGGTATCAAAAGTTTTGTTAGTATTTGTGTAGATAATTGTGAGAAAATACTATCTTAATGCTCAGAAACAAGCAGTCAATTACAGGAATTCTTAGGAAAAGAACAGAATGCATGTTCATGATGCCTTGAGCTCGACAGTGTTGCTCAATTATCAAACAATTTCCTTAGAAGAAAAGATTAAATAGCAGCTTCTTCAACATGGAAAGATAGGACCATGAGCGACTAATACAGAGGATTTTAGTAGTGTGAATGACCATCAGCTACATCTTACAGAAAGAAGAGACCCAAGTCAGGAATTAAACAAGCAAAGACAAATGTTTTCTTCCAAACAATGCCGACTTGAATAGTGAGAAATATAAAATTGTAAGTGCATTGTTGTAAGTGTTTTGGATGTGAAAAGCATGAACGGACTTTTAAAAAAACAAAAAAACCCCTGTGCAAATTCCTTAAAAAAAAAAATATATATATATATATACCCACTGAGCTTTATTGAAATGCAGTGATACAAATACTCTCTTAGTCTTACCAAGGTCCCTAATAGCTGCGCCCTGGAAGGCGGTAGGCTTTGTCAGGGCAAGAACTACTCTCTAGAAGCTTTTTGCCTCTTTCTCATTGGTTGGGAACTATAGGGCTTAAAAAAAAATTCTCTAGGGACTAGAGGAGTTGTAAAATTGTTATTCAATCCCACAATTTAATTCCATAATTCTGCTTGCTCTCCTTTCATCTCCCTCTTGTCTCTAAGCAGGAGCTACTTATCTAGGTAAACATGTAGGGAGTGGGTCTGGTGGCAGCTGCAGAGGCCCTGTTTGGGCCTAGTGGCAGGCAGAGGTGCTGGGAGGTGGGGAGAAAAGGTGCATTGGGGATTGCAGATTTAAGGGGGTTACTATGAAGTGCTGTATATTCTCTGTAAGTTCTCCGTATCTTTCTTTACAAATACAGTTCTGTTTTTCTTTCTAATGAGAGCCTCCTTCTGTTAGCTCTTTAAAAACTATGACATTCTTCTATGCTTTTTCCGAAACATCTGCTACAGGCTACTACTGCAGACAGACCTTACCTGTCTGTTTTTAATGTACTTTGGTAGAGGCCTAAAATTCTAAGCAGGGAAGCGATTGCATTTGAAATTATGATCATGACTAGAGCCTGCTTGTATTACAATTCAGATTTTTCCATCACAAACTTTATTTACAATATATTCTTACAGTATAATTCTTTCTGACTCTAGTGTTATAGAAAACAACATTGTTTGGGCAGGTAAAGGAATTTTTACCATTATTTTCACATAATTTCAAAAGCAGGAATAGCTCTGCTTTGAATATCCCAGTGATTTAACTTGATTATACACAAAGAACAGACGAGCTTTACAAAGTTACACTCAGTGTATTATCCACAACAGTAACAAATACAATGGTTTATTTGGTCTTTTATCCTCATTTCTATTTTGGTACCTTTTTTCTGATTACTATTCATGATGATTTTATGGTTGTAGAGTATCCTGTAACTAAGAGAGTCTTGGATGTAGGTGGCTTTCACTCCGTGCATTGACAAAGTTCCTGTGCACTTCACTACAAAAGTGATGGGAGATCTGTCAGTCTGTCTTTGCCTTCATGTTTTTGGATAATCTCTATCTTCCAGCCTCTGGATCTAGGTAAGCACTTCTGAAAATAGGGGCTTTTAAGTACCTGGGATCATTAGTATTGGTTTTATGGGAAGCATTTGCCTGTTTTAAAACTTGGGTTATCCCAGCATGTGGTGTGAATTACTTTCGTTGTGCAGTGAACTCAGCAATAGCTGTTGACTTTCAGGGAGGTGTGCCAGTTGACTTGTGCTGCATCATAGAGAGGGCTGAAAAGAAGAGATACTTCAGACTATTTTGCGGTGGGGGTGGGGAGAGAAGTTAAATATATTACTTTAATGCCTTTCATTGCCTTCAACTCAACTCAGTTAGTTCTTTTAAAAGGGCTGTATCTTAGTATAACAAAGCTAAAAATTCACTTTTCCTAACTTGGACTTTTCATTTCACAATTTTAGGTTTTTGTTTTTTTTTTAAAGTATGTTTTTATCTGATGCAATAATTTATTTTGGAATTGTCTTGCTGCTCAAGATTTATATAGATGACAGTAATGACAAACCTTCTTGGTGGGTAGCAGATGAACCCATATGTTTAGTAGATGTAGATTTGTCCTACCTTGGACATTTGCTTGTGCATGATGACTATTCTGATAAGCTTGGCTTTGCAATGTTGAAAATGATGGATTTCACGTGAGCAAATAAGAATGCAACCAGCCAAAGAAAGTATCGACATTTTTTGAGCTGTCACCAGTGTGTCTTACTGGCTTTCCTCCTACCTTTTTTTTTTTTTTTTTTTTTTTTTTTTTTTTTTTTTTTCCTTTTTCCCCACCAGTGAAAAATCTGGTAACTGCAAAACCGTAATATGTCAAAGCTACACCTGTGATGTCATTTCTTGGAAGACTTACCTAGCTACTTGCTGGGATGGATTTTGTTGTAATGTTGTTCTTCCCACACTTCGTGTTTTGAACATCAATGTTGGGGTCATTCATGCCTGAGACAGTGGATATCTGGTTGGCTTTGCCAAGGTTCTTAATGATGTTGATGTTGTATTTGGCAGTTTCCACAAAGCTGTTTTCTAGTAACCAACCATCTGATTCACCCTCCAAATCTCCTAGCAGAAGGACATTCTTCATTGCTGTTTGTAGGTACCGCACACCAATGAGTACAGAGAGCTGTGAGAAACAGGTAAGGGTTAAACAGGGTTTAAATTATGGCCTCAGTCCTACCCTTGACTTGTGTATTTACAGGCCTAGTAGTGAATATTGACAAAGGCAGACAAATTCTTTATCCCAGCAATATATGTAACCACACTCCCCCAGTTAGTTATGTATTTCAGAAAGAAAAACCACACTGAAAGATTGATTGATTTTTCTCTCTATTCTTCAGGCAGCATTCCCACTTGTATGCTATTAGCACTTAAATACCTAGAATTACATGGGAACGTTGCAGCCTCAGACTACGACTAATTGATGTAGAATGGATGACCAATGAACGGAACCATCAGTCAATGGGAAAAATAATTAAATTGTAGTCTATGGACTTTTTTTGCACCTAGTTGGATTAAATTGACGTTTCCTCCAAGGAGTTTCATCATTCATATGTAAGCCACATGTGTCCTACATGTATTAAGGTGAAGATGGATGGCCTATAGTTGACAGTTGGACTTGATGATCTTAGAGGTCTTTTCCAACCTTAACGATTCTGTGATTCTATAGTGAAGGCTGAAATATAAGCATAGAAGGAAACCCCACTTTGATAGTTTTGTTGGAATGGAGATCAGCATGCCCAGCTTGTCAATGTTTAAGGGCATACAGAGAGACAGCTTACAGATTTTTCATGTGCTGCCAAAGGCTTGCTGTTTCTGGCACCACCAGCCTATTTAGCACTGCTTGAGTGCTGTTGGGAACTTCTTTAACTACAGTGCTGGTAATTATGCAGTAGAACAATAATGAAAAAGGCTAAAACTTATTTTAAAAGGAAGAGAACCACGTTTTAGTCTATGCCATTGGAGGGTCGTGTACCTTTAGGTAACAACATCTGGACAACTTTCTTCACAGAAAAACTGCAGCTTTGCAGGTGTGTGAGCTTGCCTGTTATGTACCTATTATATTGTGTAATAAGCAGTTCAACCTAAAAGGTGTGAAAGTCCTATCTATATGGGGAAGCAATAATAATGTAAAAAGGAGACTTCCAGATATTCGTACTTAGGCTTAATTTTTACTATAAATTAAATTAATAAACTCAACCAAAGGCCTGCACATATTTTCTATATTCTTTGTTAAAAGTGACTTAAATCAAGCCTCAGATGTTCTCACCCAGTTTCTTTGCAGTGGTGTCACTGCATGTATCATCTTCTATCTGATCCTATAAATGTTTCAGGGAATGGAACATGCCATACTCTGCTGAAAAATCTCTGTAAATACATGGAGTTCTGTACACCATTTCTAATAGTTCTTATCTTCAATGAGACTTGCTTCTGCTCTGGGGACTTTTAAGAAATTGTCTGTGCTGAAGGAAGCCCTGCAACATTCGTAAGTGCTTGTGGACTTTATGTTAGATACTGAGGCCCTGCTGGAGAACAGGAAAACTCTGGTCAGTCTGACACAGACCACTTTTCTCTGACTTACCTCAAACAACCAAATAAGCAGTGCTGCAATACCGATGGATCTCATAATAGCTGTGTAGTAATCCAGCAGGGCCTCTCTGCACCCCTTCATCCAGATATTAAGCTCCTCTGTTAGAAAGTCGTAGTTGTAGTGAGCACTGTTGTTTGTTAGCTGGTACTGGATACAGGGTCGTGGGGAGCTGGGGTTGCAGCAGCTGAAGGGTACTCCATCCACCAAGAACTTCCCATCGACATTGCTCTTTAGACGGCTGCAGCAGGACAGAAAAGTTAGATGTCATCAGTCTGGTATCAGCAGCAGATTGTGGTTTTTATGAAAAGGTTATAAGGCATGTTTGCTGTGATGCAGGCCTCCTCAACGTAACAAAAGAAAAATGGGGATAGCTTTTCAACTTGAAAAGTTGCCTAGTGCAGGAAAAATAAATTTCTGATTTGCTCTATTTAGTGTGATACCAGCACAGTATCTCACATTGCACTTGGTACTGCATGTTCAGGGTGTGGATTCAGTGCTCTTGGAGGTGTGCCCTTTTAGATTTTTTTTTTTCTCTGGAAGTACTAAAGATAGTTTCTGAACTTGTATATTTTGGTGAATCTCTAATGCAATTATGGCTATAGAAACCCTGCATTTCACAACTTCTGAAGTGATTTTCAAAACAAGCATTCCTTAAAAGAGAGAACAGTTAGTTCTTAGTACAGGAACAATTTTGCATGCCAGACAACTCATTGGACACTCTCCACTGGCATTTCATCATTGTACCCATGTGCAATGGCTGGTTTGGTACATTTTGAGGTTAATTCACAAAGCAGTTTCTACTTCTTGTAACTATACTTTCTCTAACTTTTGAAACTATTTGTATTTATTGCCAAAAATTAGTCCTTTCCTCCCACTATGAAATCAGGAGAAAAATAGGTAGGTGAAGATGAAAAAGAAATATGAGGGAGGAAGAAAATCATAGGATGGAAAGAGAATACAGTCTCAGATTAATCAAGAGTTTCTGAAAGAGTTACACAAATCCTTGATGTTCAATTTCCTTGTATTTCCTACATTTAGCCAGTGCGCCCTTGTGGAGGACTTCTGTTTCCAAGCAGGCACTTTGGAAAAACAGATTTTCCAGAAATGGGAGAGTATGTAAGATGAGAGATGCTGTCTCACTTTGAGAAAGTAGCCTCAAAGAATAGATTTGTTGTCATGCTTATTGCAAAAAGGCTTATTTCCTGAGACAGCCCCACAGGTGAGAATTATTCCAGTGAAGCCTGTGCCCTTTGGCCTTTGTAAGGGAGCCATGAAACATCGAAGGCTTAGACATCCAGCTTTAACCATTTTCCAATAGTAGAATTCTTAATATTTCCCAAAACTTATCTTTATTTATTACAATTCCTATTTTTCTGTGCCATTACAGATGGTCTAAATTAAAGGGAAGGAAGTTATCACAAGAAGCTCTTCAGGTGAACAGACCAAGCAGAAGCTCTGCAGCCCAGTGTTCTGGCATTTTGCGACTAAATGTATCCCTGAAAAGAGATGTAAGCTGCTTGGATTTCAGTGTTTGTGGCTCTGCTGGCATGGCAGAACAATTGCCTTTATTGCTGTGGTCCTGATAAATACAACCTTTCTGTTTTTCTTTCTGTTTTGGGTTTGCTTGGTTTTGGTGGCTTTATCTGGGGCGGGGGGGAGGAGGGTGGTGGTGGTGGATGGTGTACATTATTTTATTTAACATTCTGTCAATAATATCTTCCTCAAAGGTCGCAAGTAAGTGAGGAAGATCCTTTGCAAATTCCTACTTAGGAGTGGATTGGGTATGAATTCTCCATTCTGAAGTCTAGCTCTTCAGGTTTTGGCCGTCATATTCCTGGTAAATGGCAGCAGAATGAAGCTGGTGCAAAAGTACCCAAATAATCCACTGAAATCAGACTTTAAGTGTGCAAGCAGTGTAATAGAGATAGGCAAAGCCATTCACTGGGACAAAAAAAAAAGGAATTGAGACATAGAGATACAAATGAAAAGCTCAAATGTGGGATAAGAAAGAAACCTTAGAGAGCGAGGAGAGAAAGACTGGCAGATTGTGAAAGGGAAGCTTTTCCTTGGGTCAGCAAAATGCCCTGTATATTTCAGTGACATAACCCAAATATAGTACAGCATCTAAAATGGTTAAAATACAATCTCTTAAACTAGGTTTAATTCCAAACATCACTTTATTAAAAATTTCTTGCCACATATTATAAAGAGGAATCTTGTTTTTTACTCCCAACAAGAGCAGTTTCCAGACTTGGGTTGTGTCTCTGCCATTGTTTCCTCTAATAGTAGCATATTAAAGAATGATATATCTTGGTACTGTTAGAAGGGAAGACCTCAGTAATTGGGCACTAAGACATTTGCTGCTATTTGTTCTTGCAATTCAAAGTTGTTATGGTTATGTAAAGCAAAACATGCTTTTGAGACCATAAAAAGAGATTATAGGGTTGGACCTCTAAAACTTGCCTCATCCTCCAAATGCTTCTATTGACTCTCTCTATTTCTTGTCACATTGTGGTGTGGGCAATGGAGATATAGAAGAGAAGGGAGGGAAGAGGATTATGAAGGAAAGTGAAAAGTTCAATTTTGCAAAGGTTACATCTGAGTTTGACAGTATGTCAGTTCTCACTTGCTTTGTCTCTTAGTCTACCAAGTGCTAACTGACATACAGTACAAGATGAAACTAAGAAAAATACTGGGTTCCTTCTCTGTCCTTTCTGATCATTACCAGCTGGACTTTGCTTCCAACAATTTCATAACAAACACTTCATTGCCACGTTTTTGGAAATCACAGAATGATTTGATTATACAGGACCAACTTGGGTTCTAGCAATCAAGATAGAATTATCCAATTTATTTACAGTAAAATAAATTCTGCAGTGTAATTACTTCCCTTACACACATTCACTGGCATCTTCTGCCTCCATGGGGCAAAAATTAACTGACGGTAGATTTTTCAAAACAATGGCAGAGCAGAGGTGACTCTACAGAAGAAACAGAATTCTGCTGAAACCATGGGTAAAATATTACTGCATATGTCTCAGAGATAAAAGGCATTATATTATATTATATTTTACTCTTGTCCTCATAGTAAGATACTACTCTTGAGTTTCTGTGGACCATCTTTGTTGTCATGCCACTGTTCAGTGTATAACCAGGATTTAAACACCTCTTGGGTCAGTCTGCTTTGTGTCACTGTTGCTTTTTCTTTTGAGAACACTAGTTCTAAAACTTGCTTTATTTCCACATCCACTTGCCTTATGCAAGCTGGTACTCTCTTACCAGTATTCACCTAGGTCCTATCCCCTGGTATATTTGCAGCCCTGTAGATATGCTTTGCTAGTTGGCAGTTTCAAGCTGCAAATTCTGTGGAAATAAAATCTTAGGCCTCCCTTCCTCTGGCTTCACTGTCACTGATTTTTGACCAAACTGAACACTAGATAAAGACTTGTTTTTCTGTCTCAGGACTATACAGTTACTGTGATCTTGGTAGTGAAGACTTCTTTTGCTCTGTAGAAGAGTTGGATTGTCTATTAATTTTTTTTTTCATTGTTGCCTTTTCTTTTGTCTTGTAATAATTACCAGAATTTTCTTTTGGACCACCTAATTTAACAACTGCTACATCATGTGAAGAACTAATTAAAAAAAACTAGGCAAATTTCAGATGTTTTCCTCCTCCTGTGGGTGTGAGATAGAAGCCAGCCTGACCTTGGCTCTCACAGATTGAGGAAGGCAGCCTGGCACAGGCCTCTGTTTCCCATAACATGGCAGTTACCTCCCAGAGGAGTAAGAGATAGAGAAACACCTAGGTTAGAGAATAACAGGTTGTCATGAATATTAATAATGGGGTTGTGCTTAATTATACCAACCAATTAGTATGCTTCTAGTTAGGATGGACAGCATCCTGGCAGAACTTATGTTACCAATCAGAATTCGGCACGTCTGCCTTGGCTAATGAGCTAACACTATAAGAGTATGATCCTGTAGCTAATAAAGTGTTCGACCTATTATTCACCATATTGGTGTTGTCGCATCGTTCTGGGCCTGCATGTGACAAGAAGAATCTGACATCCTCCTTTTTTTATCTAGTGTGCATCATGTTTACAGTTTTATCACATGTGAACACACAGATTTGAAACAGTTTGCAAAATCTAATATTTTGAAGGAGAAAGATCTTTCAGTGTTTAGGATTGACTGTACAATATGTTGATAGTACAACTCTTTTTTTTCCTCTCCATTATTGTCTGACTATAATTGATTTTCAGTTAGTTAATTTACCACAGTGAAAAGTGAAAGATATGTCTTTTCTTCCTTTACTAACCCTAAAAAGCTAACAAAAGCAAACTTTGTCCATGTAGTTAGCATATTGTGTAACATGTTAATTGTACATTTTTTTGATTAAGTAATAAAAGTCCAGTAAAAACTAGTAACTGCTTTGCCTTCACAAACAGGTTTTTCTCCTAGAATTTTTGTTATGACTACTGAATACTTACTCCACAACGTCCTTGGAAGCCATATTCAGATACCGAGCAGATACCCACTGAATCTCAAACCAGTCCCTGAAGCCATTGTTTCCACAGCATCGGAATCCAATTTGTAACATATCCACTGTTTTCTTTAAGAAACATCGTCCAGGTATGTCTGTGTCCTTATAGAACTTAATAGCATCCCTCAGTCCTAGATAGAGAGACTCTTCCAGCTCATTCCTCATGGTATAACACATGAGAGCACCCACTAGTATGGAGAAGGTAAAGCAGAAGGTACATACGATGTATGGGAGCATAACTAGTTTCCACCGGGAGAACTTGTTGGCATCTGAGCAGTCATAGCAGATTTTGCCACCCAGAAAGTTGATGATACATGCTATGACTCCTACAGAGATTAGCATGTTGGGGACAGAGTTAATGTCCCCTTTTGCCATCACTTCATTGCGCTTCTTGATCTCTATTTTCAGAAAGAGGCCAAGACTGAAGAGAATGACCCCACTCACTACAGAAACCCAGTTGAGGATCCATAAGATCTGGGCCAGTTTGTCCCTCTTAGTTTTGGTGAATTTTACTTTGAGGACAGCCATAGTCAGGTCAGTGTTAGGTAAAGAAGCGTAGGTCAAGGAAAGCTTGTAAGCTGATTAGGAGCATGTATCCAAGGCATGCAGCTGAAATCTGAAGAAGAGAGAGAGAGATTACTGTCTGTTTGTCTGGGGATTTATAGAGACTACAGAAAACATCCTGTACGGCCTCACACATTCCTACCAGGGGAGTTCCCCAGTGAAATGTATTGTTTCAATTTCCTACAATGTAAGTCACTTTAAAAAATAAGATTTAGGGAAGAAAAGAAGAAGAAAAAAAAAAGTAAGAACTGTCTGGAACAATTAAAAACAAGTCAAAAGCAGAACCAGTGAACTCTGGGTTCCTGTGGATTTTTGTCAAGAGCAATTTTCTGTGCAGGTTTTCTGAAGTCTGGATAGAAGAAAGTTGGTCTGCTGTTTTTCCCTTCAGAAGCCTTACCTTTCCCATCTGCTTGTTGCCTCTACTTTCTTGGTGATTCTAGAGATTTATCTTTCTTAGATTACTGTGTTGTGGTCAGATTTGTAGTCAAAAGTTGAAGAAGCAGGGCAAACAAGCAGATATACACAGCATAAAAACATAAGGCTTCTTTTCATGAAAGTAGCACCAGAAACACAGTATCCTATGGGTATTTGTTCCTACTCTTTTACTACAAAGATACGATCGCTCTGGCTAAAACTGCAGGTGGTGTTGACTGTGGTTATCAACAGACACAGAATGTTCCACAGAGAGTTAAACTATCAATGAATGCAGTGGTTTTCTAGCAGATGTTACTAACTTCTAAGTGCTATGACTTAAATGTATTTATTACTGGTGAACTAATCATTCTCCACCACTTGATCTGGCATAGAAGCACTACCATTTTTATATGAAGTAATGTATCATCCTGAAAAAAAACCAAAACCAAACAAACAGAACATCTTCACACCCTAAAAATTAAATCAGCAGTTTAAGATGCTCTCTCTACCTGATTTGCTCCTTTTCTTTTTTTTTTAATAAAAAACCAAGTTTTAGAATAACACGAGGCATTAAATGAGGCCTATTTAATCCTTATGGAATTTCTGTTACTTTGTTGCCTGCTGTTTCTGCAGCTGAGGTTGCTTGTTCTCTCCCTTTGTCCTAAGAACTGACAATCGCACCTCATTCCATTTCTCCTACCACCTTGTCAACTGCTTTTCTGTCCAGGTCCCCATACTCCCATCAGAATTCTAAACTTCTCTCCTGGTTGCACTTTCTGCAATAACCTCGACTTCTTCACCACCCATTGGAGCTGCTTACATTCTCCTGACTGAACAAGACTGAAGAAGCCCAAGGACACCACACTACTTTTTTCAAAGGTAAGCCATTTAAAAAATTACTGGAAACTACTACTGTACAGTAATTTGTAACTCTTTTACTTTTCTCTCCATAAATCACAACGATAGGCATAAAATATGTTCTGACAGGCTCCCTGACCCTGAGTTTCAAATCTCTTATTTAAAGTTTCAAATCCAAAGGAAGACTTCTGTGTTTCAAGGTCTGTCCTTTTTTATCCCTTGCTGTTAGTGAGTCTAAGATACCATTTAGGGCCTAGAGAATAAATCTTATGAGGAGTGGCTGAAGGAACTGGGGCTATTTAGTTTGAAGAAGAGGAGGCTGAGGGAAGACCTCATCGCTGTCTACAGCTACCTGAAAGGACAATGTGGAGAGGCTGCTGCTGATCTCTTCTCATGGTGAATAATGATAGAACAAGAAAGAATGCTCTCATGTGGTGGTTTGGCAGTTACCTGTCCCCCCACACTGTCAGTTAACCCAGGCTAGAACTCAAATGGCTGGAAGTTAAGGAATGAAGCTTTATGTTAGAGTTTTGCACAATATACAAGCAGATATTTACAATATATAACAGATATTTACATATATATACAGTAAAAAGGTAATACAGAAATATCACACCTCTCCCAGAGATCAGGGTCCATAATAGGGGTTTTCAACCACCGTACCACCTTCCACCCTCCCGATCTTGCCATCTGTCTTATGTACCAGATAAGTGAAGGTAGATCGGCCAGGGGGATCAACAGCAGGAAATAGGTTAGTGAAGTTAGTCAGCTAAGAAGGCAGGGAGACAGAGATGCAGCAGTAGCCATGGCACAAAACAGTCTGTCTTATCTTTTGTTTACGTTCTAAGTTTATACCATTTCAGTAAACAAATCAGTTAAGTAGAATTAAATTTCGTTTTCCTTTCTCAGCCTATAGTCTAATTTCTCATTCAAATCCTCCAATTAGTTCAAACCAGTGCACCTTAAGGTGTGAGTGGGCAGGTTTAGACTACATATTAGGAAACATTTTTTCACAGCAAGAGTGCTCAGGCATTGGAATGTGCTGCCCAGGGAAGTGGTTGAGTCACCAACCCTGGATGTGTTTAGAAGTCGATTAGATGTGGTGCTTCGGGATATAGCTTAGGGTGAACCTTGTAGAGTAGGGTTATTGGTTGGAATTGGTGATTCTGAGGGTCTTTTCCAAGCTAAATGTTTCTGTGATTCTGTGATCTTTTCCAGCACTTTTAACCTTGCTTCTCTGCAGTGCTACTAACAACTTCACCATTGCACCTTCCCAGTTATACCACAATCAGAGGCAGGAAGCAGCTAGTAACACCCAAGATCTAAAACCTGTGAAGCTGGAGGCAATAATGGTTTTCTTGTACATGATGTGGATTTAGAACTCAGCATCAGACTGCCAACTTTTACCCTTCTTCAGTGCTTCCAGTGCGTTGTGGTTGCCTTTCCTCACCACGTGTGGGATATATGGAGTTGTTTCTTTACTTCCCAGAAAACCTGCTCTCAGCATGGCCAAGTACTAATCCAGTAATTTTCATTACAGTGATTTTATGTGATACGACTATGTATTTATATTACAGAGCTATCTGATCCTACTATTACAGTGAGATTTCTAAACAGTAAAACATAACCCTGTAAATTTGGGGAAATAGAGAAGTATAAACAGCATTATTCTCATACAATATTTAAGCTAGTTGACTGTACTGCTTCATTTTATCTGACTAGAACCAGCCAGCTAAAACACCATGAAATCCACCCGCAGACAAGCCATAAAGTAGCAAGGGTGCACCTAGCCACTAGATGCACCCACGCTGCAATGGATCTTAACACCGGGTAAGTAGATTGTTGTAGAGTACAGTTTTAAAAGGTAGTGGTATCCCAGTGTCTTTATCTGCATTTTTTGGATGAAATTGGTACTATTGCAGCACAGGCAGGGAATAGGTTGTTTCATTCAGATTAGAGTATGGTTAAATATCTTTATGCATTTGAACAGTAAAGCATTCTAATGCCCATGAGATCTAAGTCATTCATGTGGCATTTATTTTCTCCTGCATTTACAGAGAATATTATTTGCCCTCAGAACCATTTGTGTCTGTCTGTCTTTTGTACAATACCCTGAAGAGTGTCTGTAATGCATAGTGTTTTCCTTTGCTAGCTTTACTTCCAAAGGTGTGGAGATCAGCAGCTCTCTGACTCTAAAAACAGGACCCTAATTTGAATGATTGTTAAGGCTGATTATCAGTTATGGCAGAACACCAATTGTAGTAATCAATCATTACTGATGGATGCTTCTGTGCAGGCAAGTCCAGACAACAGTAATTTATAAAATGACAATTTCTTCACCCCATTCTTCTATGCTGTCCTTCAGACCTCATTTAAAGGATCACACTTTGCTGGCACAGAGTTAAGCCTCCATACAAGTTCAGCTAACAGGCTGACTCCTAAGCCTAGAGACAGTATCTTTGATTGCTTCAGCAGTTAAGCAGTTCATGACTTGAACTTAAATAGCTATAGATGGCTACTGCAAATAGGTTTATTTGCCCCCCAATACTCAAGTCTCAGAGTTCACAACAGAGAGAATCTATTGTAGAACTTCCTAGCTGCTAATATGCAGCTGATGTTCAGTGGCCAGCATGTATGGAAACATTGCTCACAGCTCATTTCTGTGACATACTTGTATGTGTTTGCAAAATCCCTCTAAATTGTTAGGCACTTGACAGTTACAGTGTTACTGAGAATGCCCTACTTGCCAAGCATCTTTTGCTTTAACATTTGAACAAGAGTTGCAGAAAGTTCTACCTCTACTTAAAATTCATCTGCTCAAGAGGTATTGTTGGTTTTGGAAGATGTAAATTTGAAACTTTCTGTCATATTGTAGCCATGAATAAATGTGAAGCTAGATTACCTATCTATATTGATCTAGATTGTATCTGTATTGTACTAGATTGTATGGTCCTGCCCCAGCAGGGGCATTGGACTTGATGATCTCCTTGGTTCCCTTTCAACTCCTAACATTCTGTGATCTAGCTGCCTTCCCCATTTCTAGATGTCTAAAGTTACAAAATTGAAAAATATATGTGGAAGAGCAACTCTCTTGGTGAGTTCTTGCCTTCAGTAATTCTCATATGGTTTTATTGTTGTTACAAAAACAGATTTCATGGAATATTCACATACGTCTATTAGAGGTACCTACACCACAGTCCTCCAGTGGTATAAGAGCTGCTATTTTGTACAAGTCATACTGTCAGAGAAAAGAGGGCAAAAGGCTGGTTGTTGGCACCTTTGCTGTCACTGATATACCTGGGGTTGTGCAAAGGGTCTTTGGGGCAACTGTGATTCTTGTGAAACCTGTAATACAGGAAGTCTGGGACAGAAGGATGACTTATGTACCCTGTTCCTGTGATCTCAGTTTCTACATGGATATTTCTCTTGAGGTGATTTATTCCTATGCTAACAGTTTAGTGAATTTGGTTTAGATAATGGGAAGACAATGACATTATTATTTCCCTAACTGTTCAATAAAGTATTGACTATATTTATAAGATGCATTGCAACATGCCTACTGCCACGTAGTATCATTTTTTGAGCACCGTGAAGGAAGTTCTTCCGATTGAAAGAACTGAAGTGCAGTTATGAGCTAAAAGTATTATTTTCTTGCTCTGTAATATATATAGATGTGTTTTTCTTCCAAGTTGTATTTGCAATAGGCTGCTCCAGGTACTACAGGGGAACTAACATGTCTACCAGAGTTCTCAGAAACACACCTCACCATTGCACACAAGCCACTCCAGACGTAGTGTCTGTATGCTTCTCTTTTCCCTAGCTAAAGGAGAGAAAGCTGGATTTTATTCTATAGAGGCAGAAATATTTTTTTCAACAGAAGGAGCCCAGCAAATATAGAAATCTCTCCCATATTATTAATACTGTTCTCAAGCTTTCCTTGTCTAGCATTTCAAACATAGCTTCTGCTATCATAGGCAAGCTTTTTCCTTCTAAGATGCCACCTACCTGTTCTTTTGCTGTCAAATGCCCCTAACTACACAGAACAAGACATAGCACAGCTATTTATGTGTTTATAACATTTACTTATAAAAGCCAAATTGTCCAATGAAATTCAGTCTGCAATTTTGTCATAAACACACCACATCTTGTCTTTCCAGTTTCACTAAAATCTGCCACACATCTGTTAAATATACATTCCTATTTCCGACTTACTGTAAAGGAAACCACTAACCTGCTTCAAAGGACTGAACAGGATCTTGAAACTGGTAACTTGCTGAATCCAGGGGCGAAAATACCTGGATCAGGCATCCTGAGGAATACTGGAGTACTGATTTCTTGATGTCTGCGTAGTTCTTTTGTCTTTACACTGGCTCACCAACGAAGATGGAAAAGAAGACTTGATCTCTTCTGCTCATGCTAATCTCTTCTTCATCTCTAATCATAGTTAAGAGATCTATTTCAGGGTTCTTATGCCACCAGGTTAAGTCCTGCAAAACAGGCAACTGAGTGTGAATTTATATCTTGCCAACAAAATGGATTTACAGTAACTTCTTTTACCTTTTTGCTCCCCAGAGGTCCAGATAATGACTTTATTAGTTCTTCATTTATTCTTAATAAATTTGGTTTTGAGACAGAGAAGAATGGGAATAGTGAAACTTATTAGCTATCTTAGGCAACCATCAATTAACATTCACTATTGTGTGCCTTACCCATAATTTTGTATTTTGTTGCTTTGGATGGAATTGTCTGTCCTCTGTGTATTGACTGTGACTGTGTCCAAGAAAGGAGTTAAATAACCAAGACCAATTGGATGATCCTGTATGATTAACAGTAGATTCCGGTTTGGGAAGTTTTCCAGGTTCAAGAGCAATTTATTGGAAACCTATATCTCAGTTTAATAAAAACTTTATTCCAAGCAATAAGTAAAATTATCTTGTTCTTTGACATTTCTGATCTCAGCATGGATTAACTGACAACAGCAGAAGCAATGAGCCGAGTCTGCAGTAATACTTGATCAAGTTAGTGGTGATGTTAGAATCACTAAGCAGGACCAGGTTTGGTCTATATATCAGCATAGCAGAGAGAGTTCAGTAAGCACACATGACTGACTGCAAAGGACCCTGCACTAGAGATTATAATACATGTGAACATTCTCAGGAGCATAAACTCTCCTCTCCAGGCTAATGATGAACAATGAACCAGTACCATGATGTCACTGTGATTGTAACTGTGTTCTGGGATCACCTTGTTTGTGGTCTCATGCTTGCACAGACATCCCTCTGCAAGAATCAGTGTTACAACACTTGCTGTCAGGGGAGGGTGAAAGGTTAGTTATTAATGCAACTCAGTCCACCAAAGTCCTGAGTAAAGCAGAGACAGGAATATCTAACTGCAATGTTGTAAGAAGGAAAAACAATTAAGACTTGGTCACTTCCCAGAAGTAATTTCTTACATTGCTACATAGAAGAAGGTGGCTCAAAACTGCCAGGGTCACTCCATGCCTTCACAGGGAGAAAATCCCCAAGGCTGTGTCCCAACAGGATAAAGTCATACAGTGAAATTTTCTTTCTTTCTTTTCAGGTTTTCTGATACAATCAAACTCAAAACTAGTGTTTATGCTGAGAAGTCCATTCAACAATGCATCATCTAGTGCTATACAGCAGACTTCTTACAGAGTCGATTCCTTGTTGTGTGTGAGGTCCCTGGAGCTATACAGGCTCACTGTGCGTTTTGCCAGCAGCATCAATTCAGAAGAAACTATCTGAAGAAGAACCTCCAGCTTTTTTTCTTGTTTGTGTGCTGATATACAGCACAGCTGGAAGACTTCAAACTAAAAGCATATGCAACACATCTGGGACCTGTTGAACCTACTGCATATGGACCACACAAATGCTTGCATATGATCAAATATACCCCAACTGCATTGAATTAGTCCTGTGCACATGGATTTTTCATGCTTTGGACTCGCTTACTTACAGAGACCACAAGGAATGTTAGGTCTGTTAGATGTGCATAGATCAACTCTACATGGAGAATATTGAACAGGTATAACACATTCCTTGTGGACAGCACAAGTACACAAATGTATGCATTTGCCTGGGATGTTTTAGCTGTTGCTCTGGCCGAGATGTAATAGGAATCCTGGACAAACGTCTGAAGTTCTTTCCTATGCCCAGAAAAACTTCACATGTGAATTCACTCCACGTCTGTGGAAATCCAGAAGCATGTTACCCCCGAGTATTAGAAATTATTATTGCTTCTGATACCTACTGGTTTGCAACATACTAGCACTTGCATGCATGAAAGCAAACCAGCAGAAGATGGCAGTGCTGCTCAATGTAGGATTCTTTCTGCAATGCAAAGTAAGAGGCTTCCTTTTATTTGTATTAGAGAGATTAGAGGTTGCCCACATAGCTAGTGGAAGCTCAGGAATGCATCAATGTATGAAATATCTTAGATCCAACCTTAATGCAATTAAATGTCAATGTTCTTTGTTTCTGTTTTGTCTCATATTGGGAAATGGTTTCAACTGCAAACTTAGCATTAAAAGTTATATTGCCCAGAAATTAGTTTTGTCTTATGGCAATCTCTAACTAACCATGATGCACTTACAGACCTGCTGGGAAACCTGGACACCAAGTCTGTTAGGAGAATAGCATTTTGTAATGCAGTAGAAGTGGTTGTACATGTGTAGCTGCCATCTATCATGCAGTGGTGCAGGAAGAAAACACGCTTTCCTACTAACAGTGGAGATTGCTGAGCTGTGGCTTTGATCTGAAAGAGGTAAATTTAATAAACGTTTGCCAATTACTTAGATGTTTAGTATCATTCATATACAAGTCCACAAGCAAGGGCAGGTGTGTTATGAATTAGACTAAGTAAATGTGGGATGACACATGCTGCAAAATCTGATTTTACTACTATTTTCCACAAACGGACATTTTATTTGGATGTCTTTCCATTTAATCTTGTATTTAATGCAAATGATAACTAATGGTAAGAAATTTTGGAGTAATTAACTAAAACGGGAGGTACCCAGTAAGTTTGACACAAGCAGGTTCTACCTGAGTTTCTTTTAACACATCAGAGGTTCAGGGAGAGTCTATATTCAGGAAGATATTCTAACTGATGTGTGTTAATGGGGAGAGGCTATGAAAGAGGGAATCCAGACAATCTGCCTTTTTGTTTTTTTTTTTTTTTCATTTGTAGAGTTGTGAACTACATGGTAGATACTGAGAAGTGTAAGTTATTAAGTAAATACAAGCAACCGTTATCTTTGCAAAATATTCATCTCCCAGTTACACTTTTGAACTTACAGGAAGGAAGTATAGCAGTGTCTAGATGAGTATTGTTGTTTTAATTTGAAATTTTTATGGAGTTGCAGAGCTGGTAGAGGGAATATCCAAAATCAAATATAAGAGGTAATGGTGCTATACAGAAATTGAAAAGAGCCCAGTCTATATATTAGAATGCCACAAAGCTCATTACAAACTGTATGGCAGTTGTATGTTTTTACAACTACGGTTATACACTGTACTACAGCTGTACCAGCAGACCTGTTGTGATATATTCCATGGGAAATAGGAATACTCTAACTGTGGCTCATTTGATTGCCTGAAGAATGTAATGGATTAAACAAATCAGAAAAAGAAGTACTGTAATTTTTGTTTTTCAAATATTTAAAGGTTGTAACAGTACTGATACTGGAGCCAGACTCAAGCAAAAAGGGAATCATAGCAGACTTGCATAAACTGTACTGCACATGTACCACTTGCTTTCGGGGTTCCCATTATATTCCAAGACACACCATGCAAGTACCTATAAAACTGGCTCTGGTTTCAATCTATAGGAGCTGTACTGTCCATAACCTCTGAGTCATCCAGTCCTGACTCATGGTGAGTCATTACAAATGAAAAACTAAGGCACAGAAATAGTGTATTTATCTTAAAATCAGACCAGCCGTCTGTGCTAAAGCTGGAAAGTGAACCTCTATTTAAATTGGTTGATAACCTGAAACTTCCACTTTGGCTGTAAACTTTTCCTGAATCCATTTTTATGACTCTATTCCTGATCAGACTGTGCAGCATTCTTGCTTTTTTATTTTTGTACCTTATTCAGTATGGATGGTATCATCACAAGCCAGTCATCAGGAAGCTTTTTGCAAAATAGAATTGCACACATTAGGAGAGCTCACCAACGTAATTCCCCTTACATAATGAGGTAAAACTTCCTTTTTCTATTCTGTCACCTCATCAATACTTCAGTTGTACTGTACTGCCAACTGACCTTTCTGCCCCTGGCAAAGTAGTCATACACTTTTCTCCCTGAATAGACTTCCAATACCAATCAGGAAGTCTCCCTGTTCTCATGTTACTACAAACCTGATGATGATTTTCACCCTCTAGACACTATTTGAATGGAATGATATTACCCAGGACATCTTTTAGGGAGTCTGAGACATTTTTCAAAAGTAAAGTTACCAAAACCCAAACAAAGAAAAAAAACAAACCCACACACAAAAAAGACTCACAAAGTTTCTAAAGCTTTCAGTTGACAAAAACCAGCACCTAGACACAGTGCTCTTAGAGCACTTCTGAAGAAGATCTAAGGTTCCTCTGTCCCTTCAGTTCTGACCTTCATGCTTCTTGACACTCTGTGTCTAGAAATCGTGATCTATGAAAAATGACTGAGAGAACTCAGTTTTCTTAGTGTACAGATGATGGATAGTGAGAGATGAAAGTAGTGTTCAAACCTTTGACATGGTTCCCCACAACATGCTACACACCACGTTGAAGAGATAGGGATTTGATGGGTGGACTGTTTAGTGGATAAGGAATTGGCTGGATGGTTGCATCCAGAGTGAGGTGCTCCCTGGCTTGAAATCCAGGTGGAGAGTGACAAGTGGTGTTCCTTATGGGTCCATAGTGGAACCTGTGCTGTTTAATATTTTAAATATTTTTATATGTTAATGTATGTTAAATATTTTTAAATATGTGTGCTGGTTTGAGCTAATTGGAGATTCTGAGTGAGAAATAAGACTATTGGCTGAGAAAGGAAAACACAGTATGTCACTCCACCAGAGTTTTACTGAGAAAGAAAAAAAATTGTTTTTAAGGATTGTACCCAAAACATTAGATATCAGACGGTTTCTGACCGCTCTGGCTGTGGCTGCTCCTCTTGCATGGTCTCCTTTGTCTCTCTGTCTTGGTAGCTGATTCTCAGTAATTCTACTAACTTCTTTCCTACTACTAATGCCCCTGGCCGATCTACTTCTGCCTATCTGCAGCATCAACAGGTGGTGAGATAAGATTGGGAAAGGGGGAAAAGGTGGTAGGGGGTGGTTGGTTACCCCTCTTGGGGATTTTGGTTTCTGGGAGGGGTGTGGTGTTTCTGTATTATCTTTTCATTATATATATCTGTAAATATCTGTTATATCTTGTAAATATTTGCTTGTATATTGTGCATTGCAGTGTTTCTGAGTCCTAGCCTGGGTTTATAAAAAGGTGGGGGGGCAGGTAACTCCTTAAACCACCACAATACGTTTAATATTTTAAAATTTTATTGTCTGTGGTATAGACAGTGGGATCAAGCCCACCATCAGCAAGTTTGCAGATGACACCAAGTTGAGTGGTGTTGTTGATAAGCCAGAGGGATGAGATGCCAACCAAAGGGACCTGGACAGGCTGGAGAGGTGGTCCCAGGGGAACCTCATGAGGTTCAACAAGAGCAAGTGCAGGGACCTGAACCTGGGTTGAAACAATTGTCATGGTAGGCCTGATTAGGCCAAAATAGGCTTGTGCATTTTCTGGCTTACCCAGACATGTTTTTCTGATCTCCCTCTCCGGTTTTGGGAAAAGCAACCATGGGAAATAAGACAAAAGAACCTCGAACCATGAAATCTGAGAGACCCAGGCTTGCCCAGACTTGTTTTGCTTCTGTTTGCATCCTGTGGTAAACACTTGGCTTGTGCCTCCTTGTGTGAGGCCTATGTTTTTCCCAAATTTGGATAAAGCAAGCCTATAGCTTCACCTAATGTGGCCAGGCTTGGCTAACTGCCATTCTGATTGGCTATTCTGTGTCCAAGGGCCTATTATTCTTGGGCATTGATAAAGGGGATGAGCAGGTAACATGTGCTTTGCCATTGTATCTGTGCTGCTGCCTGCTGTTACCTGCTGCCATTATGCTTTGCTAAGCTAGAAGCTAGTTTGTTTGCCTGGAAACTGCCTGCTTGGAGTTTACCAGGAACGGGCATGACATAAGCAGAAAGGAGCTTCCTGAGTCCATGTAGTGGGCAAGCAGTATACTGACCACAAGAACCTTCTCTTCCAGTTCAATTAATGTTTATATATACTATTGCTAGTTATTATTTCTAGATCTAGTTTATCCTTTATGTAATGCATTCCATGACTACTGCAGATGAATCTGATTATTAATGAAATTAGTGGTCAGGGATGGTGAGAGTTTTTAATATAAAAATTAATAAACAATATGAATTCTTTTAAAAAATAATATCTTGCATCAATTAATTGCCCCTCCATTACAAGAATCCTCAGGCTGGAGGGTGAGTTGATAGAAAGCAGCCGTGTAGAAAAGGATTTGGAGGTGCTGGGCATGAGCAGAGAGTGTGCACTTGCAGCCCAGAAGGCCAATCACATCCTGGGCTGCATCAAAAGAAGTGTGACCAGCAGATCAAGAAAGGTGATTCTGCCACTTTGCTCTGGTGAGACCTTATCTGCAGTACCACGTCCAGCTTTGGAGCCCTCAGCACAAGAAGCACAAGGACCTGATGGAGAGGGGCCAGAAGAGGGCCCTGAAAATGTAGGGGGCATTGGAACACCTCTGCTGCTAAGACAGGCTGAGGGAGCTGGGGTTGTTCAGCCTGGAGAACAGAAGGCTCCGGGGAGACCTAACAATGACCTTCCAATATTTAAAGGGGATATACGAGAAGGGTGGAGAGAGGCTGTTTGCAAAGGCCTGCAGTGATAGGATCAGGGGCAGTGACTTTAAACTAGAGAAGAGCAGATTTGGATTGGATGTTAGGAACAAGTTCTTAATCATGACAGTGATGGAACATTTGGGTTGCCAAGGGAGGTGGTTGAGGCCTTGTCCCTAGAAATATTAAAAATGAGGCTCAACAGGGCTCTGGACAACCTGATCTAGTTGAGGATGCCCTTTCTTACTGAAGAGGAGCTTGAACTAGATGACCTTTGGAGGTGCCTTCCAGTCCTAACCAATCTATGAGTCTAAGATTCTACAACACAGGAAGGGAATAAATTCCATTCGTGGTAGGAAGACAAATAATGGGTGAAATCTGTAAGTCAGATTAGTGAATTAGCCCATGAAAAAGACTTGATTTGCATCAACAGACTACTTTTGGAAGAGGCTTCACATATACTGGCTAGGAGTGTTTTAGAGACAGTTGGTCCTTCCTTGGAAAAAAGGGCTGAAGGAGGTGCCTGAAGGTCTGTGATTTTAAATTCACTATGAACTATGCACCTGATTAAACATCCACAAAACTCTGCCCCATATTGGGTCAATACTTATTTTGCTCAGTGACTTTCGCCTCAAATGTGTGTTTATGAAAGACCTTTCTTCTCTTCAGTGAGAGCATTGTTTCCATCTCAATTTATATATTAATTTTTAGTTACTATTTCCAACAAATTCTAGCATTTGGTGGATGTTCATTTACTGACTAAGCAACCCAATGAATTTTCCATCTCCTGGGAATACACAGACAAGAAGTCTGTGCAACTTGCTTTCTTCCCATTTTCCCATCTTCCCTTCCCACTTTTCCTCTTCTCTTTTCTGACATTCATTCAATTACTGACTATCAAAAACATTTCTGGTGATTTCTCTCCTGTGACATCTGTGGTCAACTAACAGAAACATTATTCAGCGCTTCTGACTCATTCAGAAATGAAGAACTCCAGCAATCTGATGTCTAGGCAAAGAAGTTCCAATGGAAGTGTTTGAAAACAAGGGACCTGTACTTTGCAGGATGATTATCTATTCCCATAGACATTCACATGAACAAAATAACAGCAGAGTTCAGAAGGCCTTACATGTTGTTAATCACGTCATTCTCCATCAGCAGATGTATGTATGTGTGCAGAGCTGTGGGTTTTACATTTTAAAGATGCGTTGAGGAAACATTAGATAATTCTTTTCAGATTAAAAATACTGATTAAAAGTCTCATATCTCCTTTATCCCATAAGGAAGAACAAACTTTTTTTCCCCTCCTGTAGTTATCCTTTATGAAGCCTTGTAATGGCTTTCTGGTTTTATAGGAGGACTTAGGCTGCTTATTACATTATACAGCTTCAGAGGTGGATCTTCACTCACATATGTTTCATACAGTGGTTTAAAGGTTGCACAATAAACTCTCATACTAAAAATACATCAGAACATAGAGAATACCCTACAGGCTCAGAGCCATTTCCATCTGGTCCTCTTGTTTGTCTCTAACAGTAGAAAAACTATCTACTAGATAGTGTCTATTTCTATGAAGAAAGGCTGAGAGAATTAGGGTTCAGCCTGGAGAAGGCACCAGGGAGACCTTATTGTGGCATTCCAGTATTTAAAGGGGTCCTATAAGAAGAGTGGGGACAGTGTTTTTATCACCACCGGTTGCAATAGGACAAGAAACGATGGTTTTAAACTAGAAGAGGGGAGATTTAGACAAGTTGTAAAGAAGACATTTTTTACAATGAGCGTGGTGAAACACTGGTGCAGATTGCCCAGATAGGTTGTTGATGCCCCATCCCTAGAACCGTTGCGGTTGGGTTGGATAAGTCTCTGAGCACCCTAGTTCCAGACGTCCCTGCTCACTGCAGGGTGGTTGGAGTGAATGATCTTTAAAGGTCCCTTCCATCCCAAACCATTCTATGATTCTATTTAGAGGCACTTTTTACAGTTAATGCACCCTTTTACTCCAGCTGCATGTGAAACTTTTCTTAATGGGATATTATGGAATACCAGATAATTACTATGTAAAGCCAGATATAGCAACAAATCACGACTGGTTAAGAGATAAGAACAAGGTTATAGTTACACTGCAAAAAGAGGCAAAATTTGACACTGAGGTAGCCAATTAGAACTAACACTGTAAAACCTGAATAAAGAACATAGAACGTTGGTGATTTTGTTTTTGTTTTATCAAGGTATTTTTTTCCAGGCCAGATCAACACTATGCAACTAAGCTTAACTATCTGTACTACTGCAGAAAAGCTAGAGAGGCTTCATTCCATATTTACATAGAAAATTTAATGTGTTAGGGCATTGGAGGTATGTTTTTTGTTTTGGTATTTTTTGTGTGATGAAGATACTCTGTAAGTTTGCACCAACAGAGGAAACTGTGGTATCTGTTATACTTGCCAGCATCTGAACCAAAAACAGTAGAATGGAAAGCCTTGAAGGACAACTTGGTATATTTCTGAAGCAGTGAATTTAAAAAAGATTACATCTTTTATGTAAAGACCTCCTGTGCTTAAGTGGAAACAGATTTTTCTCTTCAGAAGACTCAGTTTNGTCTATGGTAATGTGAAATCTGACAGATAACTGTAAGCAATGATGAAAGGAAAAGACTGTCTGGTCCTTTAAAGCTTGCAGTATGCACACAGATTTTGAGTGTGCTAAGAGGAGCAGTACCGGTGAGGTAATTTTCATGCTATTGTGCATGACAATGTGGTTATATTAGGCAATGAATTACCTTGTTAAGTTACAAAGTGATGAAACTATCCGCCTTGGATTAGCAATGATAAATAGGTAAACAGACAAACCAGATAAACAAGTTTGTTAAGGCCTTTCCATTCTCTTTAATTGAATCAGAAAATTTTCTTGAAGAATTGTGTGCCTCAGGCAATACATCAGTTATTTGGGGAACAATAAAGTGCTCCATATGGATGGGTTCCTATTCATGAGCTCTCCCTTACACCTAGCACACAGCACGTTTTGTTTGCATTACTTAAACTAAGACGTGGTTAGAGCATTCATCTGCCCTCAGGTATAATTTAGGATGAAATATAACTGTCGACTTTGAAGGGAATGTGAAAAAAAAAATAAAAATTGTGTAGCCCATAGGAAGAGTAGGTATAAGGAGCTGGCCTCCACTAGAAATAATCATCTTTGCAATGCCTTTAGGCCAGGTTTGGAAGAATATGTAGCTCTAGTAGAGTATTTTCAACCTGAGAAACAGAAATTTTACATGCCTTAGGTAGACATTTACCAACTCCATTTGGCAATTGGGGAAAAAAAATTAAAAAGAAGAAAAAAAGCATAATTTCTCACCTCGTTTCAGGAAGGCTCGTTCATTTCCATTCATTAAAAAACCCTCCTTTCTTACCAACTGCTTCAGTTGTTAATTATGGGATATTTTATATCCATTCTCTCTTTACAGGGGTATATACGCTTATCACCAGTTCTATATCACTAGGGCTGGTGGCTCACTGCTTGTCATATTCACGCAGTGAATGAAGCATCAGCTGGCTGGAGCCAACACTGAACAGGCACAACGGTTTGGGCTTGCTGTTAGGCTCACAGCCCTTACTCCTGGGAAACTTTATTTTTAAATTACAAGCATTAAGATCTCCCAGCTCAGTAAAGCAGTGGTAGAGGATAGCTGTTTTCTAACCTTAGTCTTTGACTAAGCCCTTAAGAAAGGGCTGCATTGCTTACACAGTTCATACAAGCTGCTGCAAGCACAGCAAATCTCTCCTTCCTACAGAACAGGTCTCTTCTAGCTGCTGGTCTGCCAGACGGATCCAGCCTCCGCGTTGACACCATGGCCTACAAACGCTGCTGTCGGGCGGTGACACGCCGGCTCCATTGCCTCAGGAGCCTGGGGTGCCTTGGTTGCAATGAGGTGACCTCGGTGAGGGCTGAAGCCTTCTGCACCGAAGGGCTCACTGGCCTACGCGCAGGATACGCCAGCCGTTAAGAGGTGCGACATAGTGGAGCCTACAGGTGACGACAACCCTGATGTATCTTAACGGCAGCGTTTGCCCCTGCAGCGCATATTCGTCCCCGAGACGACGCGAAGGGCCGCCCTCTCCACCCGAACCCCTCTTTCCTCAGCCCTTTCGCCCCGCCGCGGCACGGCGGAAGCACGGCAACGGCCTGAGCCCGAGCAGGCTCCGGGCACCCCGCTAAAGGTGCGGACGGATTTATCGACGAGGCCCGGGAGTGCCCGAGCCGGGGCTGGTGAGGCGGAGGCTGGTACCGCAGCGAAGACGCAGCTCCCCGAGGGAACAGAGCAGACGCTGCGACGTCGGTGGCCAGCCCCGCGGGCCTGTCTCAATTCCCGTCACGGGATCCTCGGCGGGAAACGGTTAGGTGGGGCACACGGGCGGCTGGTCCACCGCCCCCGCGGCGGGGGACTACAGCGCCCAGCACGCATCTCGGCCGCGGGGCTGAGCGGGAGTGGCAGTGACTGGTAGCTGGTAGCGGGATTTACCGGCTCTCAACGAACCCCGCACCCACAGGCGCTTCCAGGTACGCCCGCCTCCGGTGCCCTAATTGATCACGCTAGCAGCCAATCGCCCGAGAGGAATTTCCGCGATGGCCCAATCGCCATGCCGAAAAAGGGGTGCGGGCGGCGCCCTAGAGGACAGCGGGCTCGGCGGCGCCGCGACTGAGGAAGGGCGAGAGAGGGGGGTGGCGGCGCGGGTGAGCGCGGCCGGGCTCCGGCCGGGACTGCCGCAGGGATGGCGGCGGCGGCCGTGAGGGAGTTACCTATTATGGGGAGGGCCCCGGGCCTTTCCGTAGCCTCCTGAGCGCCCCTCCGCGCTGCGCTCAGTCGTTATCACTCCCCGCGGGAGGGCCAGCCCCGTCCCGGCACTGCAGTCGCCATAGAGACCGCGCCGCACGCCATGGCGCGGAGGCTGGGCCAGAGGCTGGGCCGAGGATCGCCGCTTTAGCCGCGTGTCGTCCCTCCCTGCATCGCGCAGGCCATCCCCCACGGCAGTCGTGGACGCCGGGCTCCGCAAGGACTCGCCGTGCCGCCCCAAGCAGCCGACGCCGACGCCTGGGCCCCGTTCCAGGTGAGGAGACGCGGCGCTGCGCGGCGAACGTTGCCGTTACCCCTGCGCTCCCGTCGGCGTCGGCAGAGGTGGTCCCTGAGGGTGCGTCGGCCACCTCAGCGGGGCGCGGCCCTTGGGCTCCGGCAGCCGAGCCCCTGCCGCCTGCCCGGCCGCAGCGGGTGCTGCGTGGGAGCAGCGTCGTGATTTCTGTCCCCGCGGGAGAGGGAGTTTACCTGGCGCGGGAGCTGCCTGGAGACGCGGCCGTCCCCAGGAGGGGCTTTTTGTAGCGGGGGATGCGCAGGCGGGACGGGGTTATGCTGTCTGTGGAGTTACGGTCCTTAGGTCTGGCGGTTTCCAGTAGCAGTCAGACATCACCACCCCGGCCTCCGCCGAGAAGTCAAATTTATAGGTACAAGATTTTTATTGTCCCTCCCACTTGCTGCAAGAGATCAAACAGTAGATATATTTAAATGTTCGGATGGTGAAACATCTCTGCTTTGAGAGAGCTGCCTCCGTAGTTCCAGTTCTTGTGCTTGTGGCGTGCGTGTAGCGGATTCGTATGTGGGCACGGCTGGATGGGTATCGGTCTGGCTGTCGCCTGGCGCTTTAAGTGCTGAAGCCATTAACAGCGGTTGCATCAATATATGAATACAGATCTGCCTGGCTAGGCCGCAGAGGCACTTGCTATGGAGATGTAGTAAACATACAGTCTGCGTACGGGAGACATTTAAAAACTGTTATTGTACATGCAGCTTTTAAAGAAAGAAATAAGGAAATGCCTTTTTCCTTAAGTATACAGATTATCTCTGGAGCTGCATCTGCATCCTTGTACTTCTGTTGTCACTCTATAGCAGAAGCAATGAGAGGACAAAGATCTGTACGAGGTTTCTAACCTCTGATGTGAATCAGAGCAGTTGGGAACAACTGCTTGTGTGAACGGGGGTGGATTTGCAAATATTAATAGCTTTCATTTATTATCCGAGGGAAGGAACATGAACACAAAGGAGAGACCTCTGATTATAGCCTTTTTAGGACCTTCTGCTGTATTTATAATTAGTCTGTAAAAGACTTTAGAAAATGGGTTGTAAAATAGGTTGTAATGGCTTTATTAGTTGTATCGTACGTGTGAACCAGTTGAGTTTCAGCATAAATGCTCAGAACTGGTAAGATATACTGACAGGAAGGTTCATAATCCTAAAATAAAACATACTTATTTTAAAGTCGTGTTACCCTTTAAGTGAGTGATTAGTTTCCATGTTGTAGTTCTGGAAAAAACGAGTAGAATTTTTATGTATTCTGCGTAGTTAATGCCATGCCTCTGTTGAACACATGCTCTGCCTGTAGCTGTGTTAGTTCATTTAGCTGCTATATCTGAGAAAACAATGGTTTAAAACTTACTTTGCTGTTCTCATTTGATTTCGGAAATATTTTTTGAATCTTAAGGATGTAAACTCATGGTACAAATTGATCCAACGTTTTTGTTCTGTATTAAATTGCACAGAATACTTTAGTGATGGTGATCCTTTTGTTTTACAGTGTGAATTGCATTTAATGAGGTATTAAAACTTTCTGAACTTGTTAAACCTGAAGTATGCTGATGAACATGTTTGCATTGTCAAAAAATTATATACAGGAGAGTCTGACTGCAGTAGTTTGTATATTTATTGGTCAAAAGTTATTTTGAAAATAGTGTATCAAGGTATAGATTAAAAAAATATGGAGATGGAATATTTTTTTATTATCAAACTTTGCTCTTCTCCAATATATTTCTGATGTGCTGCTGTGCTTTTGAAGTTCACTATTTCTCTAAACTTACTGTTTCGTAAATGGTGAAGTTAGAATGAGTGACTGGAATATGGTGATGTTGATTAAGTGTAGTGTGGTCACTGCTACATGCTGCAGGCACTGTTACTGCTAACATCAGAGATTCCAGAGAGGTTCTTCCAATGTGGTTGATGAAATTGAGAAATTTTTTTTAGTAAGACAAAGGAGAGTCATGAGTGGGGTTTTCCCTGTTCCAGACTGATTTCTAAGTGATCCATTCTAGATATACATATATCTAGATACTTGGTTAAAATGTGAAGTTGCGCTGTATGGTGTATTGATATACTACTGTGTTTTCTGTGTTAGCTGAGACTTGTTTATCTAGTGGGGATGAATAGATACTCTGCATCAGGAGATGGACAGTTTCTCTGTATCCCTGTGTGTTGTGCTGTCTCTTGCTCTGGGAAAGCACTGCACAAAGCCTTTGTGTTTGGCTAGAGGGGAGGAGAAACAGCTGCCTCTTCAGTACCAGGATTCATAGTGGTCTCACAGGGATACGTTGCTGTACGTGGACTAGCCACTGTCCTTCATCGCTCATTCTGTTAAAGTGCGTTTTCCTCAGAGAAACCTGAGCTTTGTTCGATTGATCTTGCAAAGCAGTGTTCACCATGGATCCAGCAGATCCATCTGATGTGCCTATTGTTAATGTACAGATGGACAAGAATTAGAACATGCAAAATTGACTAAATGCAACATGTCCAATTAAGGAATCCAAGAGTTGCAGATAATATTGTGTTTAAAAATTACTTATTATCAGCAAAATTTCTTATTCATCTTTGGGATGAGATAAACTTGCTCAAATGGTGAATCTTTTATTTGCTTTTCTTTTGTTTAACAGTGTAGTATCTAGGCTTCTTAAATGGTAATTAAACATGTTATCTTTAAGAAAAGCAAATAAAAAATATTTTGCTTGGATGAGAGAGTTCACCTGAATGGAGCAGTTTCATTTATCTGCTTTCCATGCCCTAATAGAGTGCTGTAATGGTTGTACTGTATTCTGTGCCACACAGTGGTAGAAGGAAAATTAACTTCCCTCTCTCTGCTTGAAACCAAATGCTATGCAACATAGCTTTTATTAACTGTCTTGTATATTCTGTCAAAATTAGCTCTATGAAAATAGCACCCAATCTTTTACTTACCCATTACAACTTTATTAAAATTGTAGAACTGGACTCTTTCTTATTTTTTTTTTCCTCTTCCCTTTAGTGCTACATGTTAAGTAGTGTGCTTTGAAGGGGATCTCGTAACTCAGATATTTTTTTAAGCTGCTTATGAAATTGAGGTGCCATTCTTGGCAGTTAAAATTTGTAATATTGTTTCCCCCCCACGTAATAGCCTATCAGTCATTAATCTTGCAACCTAAATAGTGGAAAATTCAAACAATAAGGCCTGACCTTTTGATGCTTCACTTCTTGATCTGGTTGAGTATCTTTTCCCCGTTTTTGAGATGCTGTGCATGTCATAACTTTCAGTAACTTATTGTTCAAAGTTCTTGTTAAGCTAGTGAAGGCAAATCTTCAAAAACCTTGAAGAATGGTGGGGTTTTTTTTGTTGTTTGTTTTTTTAATAGAGAAAGAACAGATTGAATTTGATAACTTAACAGTTGGACTCAATGTAAAAGATATCTTTTAACCTAAACAATCATATCATTCCATGAATTTGAGAGAAGGGAGGAAAAGGAGGACAAACTGGGAAACTGAAGAAGTTTTTAGCGTTTTTAACAAAACTGTGTCTTGTTAAGAATTCAAAAATATGCTGCTCATTGTGACATCCAGGCATGTCTTTCTGTGGTTCTTGTACTGCATGGTTGAGAACAATCCTGTGATGAAAAGCATTACTCCAATGCTGTTTCATGCTGATGCTTTGTCTCTGAAGAGATTAATCAATTACTGAGATTTAGGTTATTTGCACTGGTGAGAAGCTCCATCCTTTTGGAGAAATACATGTATGTTGCTTAACCTCATATTTGAGTGCAGGAGTTGAAGGCTGGCTGGATTTCATGGATAAAATTAACCAGATTACTCATGGTATTGATGAGGAAAATGTTTTTTTTTCCAATGCAGAGCTGTCCAGTATATAAAAAATAAAGGTAAAATACATGGAATGTATTTGAGACTGGCAAAATGTGAAGTCTTCTTAATATGAGGCTGTTTTTTTATATCTGGACATTGCAGAGATTTGTTACTTGCTGCAGGGACAAGTTACTGTCTGGAGCCAACCTGGAGAAAAACGAAACTGGTTGAGGTTGGTCTTCTCCCAGCCTCTTTAAATGGAAAGAATTTTATTATGCTTTTGATTTAGTTCTCTCACAACTGAAGTTATACAGAAATTATATCCTGTGTTAATGGACTTGTTCCACTGGAGTTGTCCGCAGTTTGGAAAGATCTTATCTTACAGAGTTTGTGTGTTTGTCTCCAGTCAACAAGTGCTTACGAATTCTGAAAGAAGGGTCTCCTTCTGCTCACTAGCACTTCCCAGATAACTCTCAGGTAATGAATCTTGCTTTTGTCCTACAGTCTCTAAGAATATTAACATTTTTGTGAGGGTTTTAGCAACGCTTACTTGGTACAGTGCTCTTGAGCAGTGTAGTAGGAATGAGATTGCTTTGTTACGTGGTGGTGCACCAGCAGGACGTTTCTTGTTGCAGCTACGAAGTTTGCTGCTATAGTAATGCTTCAAATGCCACTCTTGGTGAGCAGAATGGCTTCTGAGCAAATAAAGTATGTCTGGTTAGCCTCACAGTGCTGAAGTGGTTAAAAAAATAAAAGGGGTTGGAGATGATCTATAAATAGCATATGCTTCTTTTCAGCATCAAAACAGTGACTTTTTTAGAACTTACTTGCATTGTTACTTTGTTTTAAATAATGTTATGTTGAGTTTGAAATAATTATTTTCCTGCCTTCCGTTTGTTAGTACCCTGACTTAAATAGATCCAGAATGGGCACTGTCCACTGATTTAACTTGTATTAGATGAGGAATTACTGTGGTACTCCTTGAGTTTCATTGAATGCCTTGCCTTCATGTGTGACAATTTGAATTTATGTTTCCAGCAATCTATAATATAAAATGTATGAGTTGAATTGGCCTGGGACAAACTGATGTCTACTCTTGAGAGCTGAAGGTGGGGAACTGATACTGGATCACAATTATTTTTCCATACAAAGATAATCTGCTGTTCTGTCAAACTCTGGAGATTATTGTGATAGTTGTGGTGGCTTGTGTGAAATTCTAGTTTTATAGTTTTGAGCAAGATGTTTTTTCCAGTGGGGAAACCTGTCAAACAGTTCATCTAGATGGAGAAAAATCATGAAAGAATCGTGATAGATCAGTGTGAAGCAAGTATATATTGGTCTTGTGCTGGCTAATCCAGTCAGTTCTTGTCTAGGCAACAACTAAGAAATTGATGCTGGAGCTGAGCAGCAAGTCTTGTGCCTCCTACAATAAAGCAGATACATGCAGGAAAGAAGCTGTATTACTGTCTATCCAGTATTGGTTATAATTTGTAGATATACATGCATATAATGTTATTTTTCACAGTTAGCTCCTGCGGATGAAATAGCACATTATTGCTGAACCAGTCTAACAGCTGGTTCCTAAGTGGAGGAAGATGTCTGTCCTCTGCCTGTGATTTTACTAGTGCACGTTGATCTCTGAACTGTATTGATTCAACTCGCTAACTTGACAGAGAATGATTATAAGAAGGGAGTTGGTTATATTGCTTTTTTTGCTGAGATAAATATATAACTTTTGTTAGGTCATGTTGTTATGTGCAACTTCATTCTGAATGTCTATCAGAGAGAGTACTTATATCAGATCCTTTCTTATTACTGTAGCCTGGGTGCTCAGCTGATGTGTCTTTCTCCTTGTTAGGGAGGAAGCAAGAGGAGGAACACATAATCCCAGAGGTTTCTTTGAGGTGATGTTGCACTCTCTTCTCTGTTAATTAGAAGGAAATTTGGTCCAGATGCTAAATTCAGACTTCATGTTTTTCCCTGTTGTCCATATTGTTCTTATGTATTTTGTTAGTTTTGAGCTTAGGACACCCCAGTCATATATGGCTGTGCTTCTCTACATGTCTCCAAAGACATGACTAACTTGACTTGAGTCGATGTTCCCTTGACCTCCTTTTGCAATCAGGAAACAACTGTACTTTGGCTGACTTGTTGGAGTTGATAGATAATGCATCACTGCTATTGTGAGCACCTGCATCAGCATGCAATGGCACTCTGAAATATTTTGCTTTTCTGGAGTAAAGATTTGGACAGAATTAATTTATAGTTTCAGTCAGGACCAAGGGCTGCCGTATGGGTACCTGTGCAGTAGATATTGCTTATATTTGATGTTGACATATCATAAGGTCCTCTGAAAGAGGTGAGAGCTGAAATCCTGGTCTTAAGAGTAATAACTATATTCTTATGTATTATCTGTATTATTTGAGATACAGCTGGGGTCAGGTGTGGAAGCAGCAGCAGATCAAGGCGGTGGACAGTTGCATTGTATATCGCTCAGGTTATATATTACTGCATTAGTATTATTGATATTCCTATTTCTTCTCTCTTTGTTGTGTTCTATTAAACTCTTCTTGCTTTTGCCCTGGGGTTTCTGTGTCTTCTCCTGATTCTCCTTTCAATCCTCCTGGGTGTGGGGGAGGAGTGCTTAGTTGCTGACTGCACCTAAATCAGAACACTCTTCCAGTGCCTATTATTAATAATAAAAAAGAGATACACACAAATTTCACCTGTATCCTTGTACGGTTCCTAAGCCTGCTTGCTGTGTGACTGTGTATCCACCATGTGCTCTTACATAGTAGAAACTACTTTTTAATGATTTAAAAATTAAGAAGTATCTAACCACAGTTAGAATTAAATGTCCCTAAAGCAAATTTAGTGAGTGTTAGTGTATTTAACAAAAAACTACAAAACCCAACAAACAATACCCCCTCTCAAAACTGGTGTTGATAGAAAAGTATTTTAATAACTAAACAAAAGAACCTGTAGAACACTGAAATAGTTAATGATGTGTTCTAGTAGTAGAATGAGTATCTTTATTGACTAGAGATTTTGTTATGTTTTAGAGTTAATACACTTTTTGCTATGGTGTCACATGTTACTGTTTCCTTATCTACAAAACAAAATCTGCACTCACTCAATCTGAGGTAAAATTTCTAGTGTGAGACATTTTATCTGTATAGATCCAAATGTTTAAACATTCAAAACATATGGATATAGCAGGTTATAGGTCAGGAGAGAGTTGGTACTGATTATCTTTATTTACACTTAGTGTTTCTTAAAACATGATAACAGTATGTAGAAGTTTTAATTAAGTAAGGATGGTATGAAAGGTCGTGACGGTTTTTGGGAAACTTTGGTGTTGTTCTTAGGAATAGATTTGTGTTTGGCAGATAGCTAAAATCTGAGCTTGCACTGTTAGCTCTTCTGATATGTAAGAAATTAATACACTTTTTGAAAGTCTCTTCATCCCCATGATTATACTACACAAGCTTACTGATTCTTATGCTTCATCATTGTGCCATGCTTTATTATTTTCAACTGATCCCTGAACTGTTGAAAAGTAACGTTTGTGGGTTTAGGACAGTCTGCATGCTAAATTTGCCTGGGTTAACTATATTTTCCTGGTGAGATATACTTGTGTAGTTAATTTTCAAAGATGATGCCTCAGCCTGGCTGCATTAAGACCAGCAGAAAAGTTTTTGGTTATAGAGGTGCATAACATCAGCTTCTCATAGAGTCCTCTGAATTATGTGTGCTAACGGTACCTGCATAAGAGCACACAGCTTAGAAAGTCATTCTGTTGTCTTTTAGCAATTGTTAGTAATGAGGAATCCACTGGAATAGTAATGATGTGTTCTAGTAGTAGAATATCTTTATTGACTCAATTTAAAAATATTTGTTAATAATCTAAAGGTTCGATGTTTTACTCACATGATTTTGAATGCCAGAATGAAGGTGTCCTTGAATTTCTTAGACTAGAGCAATTTTTATTAGATAATGTGAAGGAATTTAGCTTCATGATTTTGACACTTTGTACACATTCTCAAGTATTTTAATAGTATCTTTTCCTGAAATGTGAACACCAGAACTGGATGTAGTATTTCAGCAGGAATTCTACAATAAGCAGACAGAGAGGTATTACTCTCTGTTAGTATTTATTTGCCTACTCATCTGTAGTTGTCACAGCCTTAACACTGCAACAGATGTGTTTATCAGAAGTGACTGATGATGTGTGTTGTGTTAGGTGACATCTCCATTTACTCTTTGCTCCTTGGTGTATAATGTCTTCTTTTATTGGAGCTGGGACATGTGTAGTCTGATTGCAGTCTATTAAACATTTGTTGCTGTTCGCTGTATATTATTTCCTCATCTCATTGACACCTACAGACCTTTTTTTTCCTAGTAAAAAATGTTTCAGCATAAAGTCAGGAATTGATTCTTATGGGACTAATTAGAGAAATGTTCATTCAGTTAACTTAGGTTTATATTTTGAGACCTTTATTTAATGTGTGATCTACTGATTTTCTGATGCTTTAGTTTCTCAAAACCAGACTATGCTCTGTGGTACAAACTTAGATGTCTTACAGAAATGTAAGTGCTATAATGATTCTTACCTTTAGAGGCCGAACTTGTAATCTTATCTTAAATTGTTAGTTTGATTAGAAGAGCAGCTTTAATTGAATGGCAGTAGTTGTGTTGACTTCCATTATTTCTTTAATACTCAAGTCCTCTCTTTTGTCTGCAATAAATATCAAGTGTGTGGTTGCCAAAATAATTTGATTTATCCTTTCCAAATATTAGCATAAACTGACTGTCTTCTGGAGTTGTCTGTGTTTCAGGAATGGTCAATCAGAAAATTCGTACTAATAAAGGTTATTCTAATGCATTCTTCTCAACGTGTTGAACTTGGTAGTGCCTGTTTAATATTTATCATGGGAATGGAAGATCCATCATCACCTTGATAGTCTCCCTGACCTTTCTGAGTGCCTGATCCAGCTTTGCTGCACCTGGGATGTTCACCTGGCTCTCCTCAGCTATCTGTCTGTGATGGGGGTGCTGGCCTCAGTGACCTGACCTGGGGCGTGATAAGGGCAGAGTACCACCTTTCTGAGAGCCGCCCAGAGACTGGGCAAGTAGTTAATGACTGCCTTGCAAAGAGGAGGCTACTGCTGACTTAAAGCATCATGTCTTCATTTGTCATTATACCCTGGGACTTGCACTGAAAATCTTTTTGCATGGCAACCTATACAGGAAGAAAACTATTCTGTGGAAATAGCTTTCCCAGAACCACAGCTTCTGGCTTTTTAACAGCCCCAGTCATGCTAAAAATCATGAGAAGCAGATTGTCATCCAAATTGCAAGCAAGAGATAAGCTTTTCCAATGCTTCTCTATAAGGTTTCTCTGTGAAGTGAAACTTAAGCAACTGCTGTGCATTACAATGAACTTTCAAATAGTGTGTAAGGGTGAAAACATTCATCTGCCTGTAGAATAACAATTTTCCCAAAATGCCCGTTAAGTCAGCTCAGCTATAGTCTCAAGAGAGCCCTCTAAAACAGCCTCTGAAGATGGCCCTGGAGAACAACACATCTATAAGCAACTTCCAGTTTACTATAGATAATAGTTTATTTTTTTCCTCAGTGTCTCACTAATTATTACGTTGTCTTCTTCTCCACAGAACTCTTTATTTTCTTACATTTTAAAGCTGAGCAGTAATAGCAACAGTTTTAATTATTATTAAACACAGCCCCCATTATTTTGGTAATTCCCCTTTACAAACACCCCATTTATTAAGCATTAGAGTGCATTCACTTGCTTGTGTATGTAGCTATGTTGCCAAATTTGCTGCCATTTTTGGTAAGTCCATAAAAATGTGAATCTTCACTGATACAATCACAAAGTTCTGTATTTTTATTAAAAATATAATAATGTATATGTAATGTACACATATAAATAATGTCAGTGCATATGTATATAACGTAACATCACATGTGACGTGTGTGTATATACAAAAAAGTATGTTCTGTAGTGAGATGGCGTACCCACTCCCCCCACTTTTGAATTCACCCAGACTAGACTTAGCCAGATGGAAGTTAAGAAATGAAGCTTTATATTTATAGCTTAGCACAATATACAAGCAGATATTTACAATACATTACAAATATTTACAGCTATATACAGAAATATATAAGTTAAAAGTAATACAGAAACACAATACCCCTCCCAGAAATCAGAGTCCCCAAGAGGGGTTCCCAACCACCCTTCCACCTTCTCTCTTCCTCCCAGTCTTATCTCAGAATCTACCTTACATGCAAAGTGAACTGGAAAGATTGGCAAGGGGTGGGGGGTTAGAAGCAGAATTGATTAGTTGGGTTACACAGATCCAAGCAGAAACCATGGAGAGAGAGGCAGACACCAGCAGACTCTGGCAGACAGAGCCACACTGTCTTATCTATGTTTGTGTCCTTGTTTTTGTACATCTCAGTAAACCTATGAGTGAAGCAGACAGCATCATTGTTTTGTTTTCACAGCCTGTAATCTATTTTTTATCATTAAAATATTCCAATTAGCCTCAAGCCAGCACATGTAGTATGCTTTACTACAAAGTATGTAGGTATAACACTATTATAGATAATACTGCATTTCTGATTTCTTGCAATAATTTCTGCTTTGGTGCAGATACACACCGGAGTCTTGGTGCAGAGCAGAAGCTACTGAGCTTTGATAGCCTCATTAGCAATTATGAGGAAGTAGTAACAAAAACTGGGAGGGAAGCAAGACAAAGGAATACCGCTAGGCTAGAAGGTCCTTTGAGCATCTGTCATCTTTCTCCTTCTCCCCTCTTCCTATCTAATTCCTTTTCCTTAGGCCTTTCCTGCTGTGAGTTTTGGATGCCCTTCTGCTTTGAGGGTTCCATGGCTCTTAGGAAAGAGCCTGAATTTCTGGAGGGCACTCTGGTGCATTACAAAGCAATGCTGCACAGGTTAGACCAAAAACCAGAATTAGTAAGAGAACATGAGGGAGCCAGTTGTAGATGTATTTTTATAAGGCAAAAACCAGAGTATTAGTTTATTATTCAGACTTTGTGTGTATGAATTTGATTGTATGCTCTTTGAATGTGGTGATGGAAAACAGTTTATATAAATTGTTCTAAGCCAATAGCATGTTTTTATAAGTTTGCTTAATTTCTCTTGTATCCCCATGTCCATGGCAATTTTATTTCACATACAGAGAAAAGTAATAAAAACACCTTAATAGAAAGGTGTAAACATCTCACATCCTTTTTTGCTTTCCCTGCTTTAAAATTATTACTGAACAATTGTTGGTAGTTACTGCATTCCTATTACTAGCTACCAGACTGGAACAAATTAAAATTGTTTTTACAGTATAGTACTGCAGCCCTCAATGCTTAGGTAAAATTTCTGGCAAATGTGAGACTTCAGTCTCTTTGATTATTGCTCCTCCTATCACCAACTACTTCAGCTCAAGCTTTCCAGGGACATGTTATTGTAATCAGACTTGACAATATGATAAAGTCCAACAAATGGATTAAAAGTATACTTCTGTCCTGTTTTTCCCCCCTATGCTATAGGGTCTTGCAGGGCTTTAAATATTTAATAACGTGGTAAAAGCATAGTCCTCTAGTGGGAGGAAGTTCTGTGTCAGCAAAAGTGTGTGATCACTTCTCTAGCAAACAATGCAGAAATCTTTGTCCTTTTGTGTGTGCAGGTACTCCCAAGAGAAGCTGTTTATGAAAGTGTAAAGAATGTAAATAGGTGTGAATTTTGTATCCAGTGGTATCAGTTATAGAAATTCTTCTCCCCTTTTTCATCAGTTGTATATTGTAACTTATTTGTGGAAGGATAGTTATGTCCTCTCAGTTGTTTTACAGCAATTGTTTATGGGTGTTCATTAGAGAGATTTTTATCTTTCACTGTTTTTTCCTTGGGAAAGTTGGGAAGGGTGAGGTGTGGGGTGCTCAATTAAACACCATATTGAAAGTTCTCTGAGATAACTCAAAGCTGATATGAAAATTGTAGTTGTTGTGACTGTTTATAACCTTGCTTCTTGATGCTCAGACTTTTCAGCAGGTTAGAATAAGTGTAGAATCCTGCACCTGGGAAGTATCTATTTAGGGGATCTAATAAATGTATATAAGAATCTGAGGGCTGAGTGTCAAGAAGGAAGGGACAGCCTCTTCTCACTTGAATCCTGTCATAGGACAAGGGGCAATGGATTTAAGCTACAGCACAGGACGTTCCACCCTCAACATGAAGAAGAACTTCTTTACTGTAAGGGTCACAAAGCGCTGGAACAGGCTCCCTGGAGAGGTTGCAGAATCTCTTTCTCTGGAGACTTTCAAGATCTGTCTGGATGCATTCCTGTGCAACCTCTAGTAGATTCTCTAGTCCTGCTCTGGCAGGGTTGTTGGACTCAAAGATCTCCAGATGTCCCTTCCAACCCCTAATATCCTGTGATCCTGTGAAGGGACCCCAAGGATCATCTGGTTCAACCTTTCTTCGGAAAAGCATGTCCTGGATAAGATAATCTCAGTACCTTGTCCACCTTAAGCGTGCAATTGGTGATTATTCCTGTCGCGAGATATCAATTTAATTAGTATTGATACTTGCGGAGGGGGTCCTGGAAGAGTCCCCTGGGTTCTCTGGATGTGTGGTTGGCAGGAATAAATGCACGAGTTGCTTAAAACACTGAATAAACAGTTTAAACAGTCAGAACTTAGGGAGCAGAGAGCCTACATACAAAACAGACCCCAGCCGCGCCTATAAATACCCGCGGGGCGCGAGGGGAAACAACGCTTCTTTCTGAGGAAAAGGGAAAGAAGGACCGACTTATCCTGGATAGAAAGAGAAAGAGAGAAGGGGGTTTTGCCTGCTGCTTCTCTATAAGCTGCGATGTCTGTCGCTGCTGCCGCTGCTGCTGCACGCTGAGCATGTGGCTGGAGCTCATCACAGCACAAGGGGAAGACGAAGAAGAACGGCTAACGGTCGCTGTACCCTCCCTAAATACCCCATAGGGGCGCGTGAATCTGACCAATAGGCACCTAGCGTCCACTGACTGACCAATTGGTTCAAAATAGTCCCGTGTGTACGTGCAGCCCGGGGTCTCCTGGGTCCCGGGGCCACGTGGTGTGCTCCCTGCCCCTGCACCCCTTCCGGACCTTGTAACAGAAGGGGGAGGGGGATCCCAGGAACTGAACCAACTCTAGGGCGTTAATCACACCCATACCAGGACAATTCCAATGGCTAATTTTTCTCGTTATGAAAAATTTTCCTCATATGTCCAGTCAGAATCTCTCCATGAGTAACTTGTGCACATAACCATTTCTTCTTTATCCTGTGACTCTATCTGAAATGAGAGTCTCCATCATCTTTGTAGCCACCCTTTAAATAATGGAATATTACAATAAGTCCTGCTTTAAGCCTTTACTCAAAATTGACCAAACTCAGTTCTCTCAGCTTTTCCTCATGACAGTTTCCCAGTCCTTTAATAATTCTTGCTGTCCTTCTCTGGACCTCCAGTATGTCCACATCTCTTCTTTATAGTGAAGACCAAAACTAGACACAGCATTCCAAGTGTGGCCTGAAAAGCATTGACTAGCATGGAGTAATGATATCTTTATCTCTGTTGGTGATGCCTCTGTTGATGCAACCCAGCATTATGTTGGATTTCTTTGCCACAGCAGCACACTATTCACTCACGTTGAGCTTGTCCACCAGGACCTCCAGGTCTCTTTCCACAAAGCTGCTCCCCAGCTGGGTAGATCCAAGCCTGTGCTCTACTCCTGGCTTGTTTTCCAAGGAGCAAGACCTTACACTTGTACTTGTTGAAGGACATGATTGTGTTTTAACAGAAGGCATATTTTTATATGTATATTTTTAGTATATATTATTTATGTATATTTTTAGTGTATTTTTTAATTATTTTTTTTCTGCAGCAGTGTTTTGGCATAATTTCTGTCTTGGGGACAATTTATTAGACTCCATTGTATAGAGCAAGGCTTTTAGCTAGGCTGGAGAGGAGAAAAAATAAATAATTGTCAGAAGTAATGTCCAGCTAAGCTAATGTGAGCTATGCATTACTTCATATGTACACACAGGTGCTTGAAACTGGCATTGTCGCTGTGAAAATGTTTCTACCCATTCGCCCTCTCTCTCCTGCTAGAAAGACTTGTATTGCCACCTAGTGATTTGTATCAGGGAACTGTGCTAGCTTAAAACAAAGCTTTTTTGAAAGGGTCAAATGACATACTCTTTAGGCTGGTTCATTGGATAGTCTGGAATGTTAAGGAAAGGTTTTTGATGTGTTGGATGAGTTTACTCGGGGAAGTGTACTGCTGGACTTGCTACTCAGGAATAAAGAACTGGTCACATGTGAAGACTGTTGGAAGTCTTGGCTGCAATGATCCTGAAACAGTGCATTAGGTTAAGACCAAAATGAAGTGAGGAGAACAATAGGCATTTGAGATGAGATGAGCAGACTTTGTCTTATTCTGAGAATGAATGGCTGAGGCCCTGTGGCAGGCTGCTCTGAGGTTTACAAGAGCTGAGGATATTTTTCTGCAGTTCCGTTGGTAGAGTAGAATTAGCAAAAATTTATAGTGTCTGTGGACTCAGTGATATCAGTCTGTTTTGTGAAATGAGTCTCCAATTATAGAAAATAAAAAAAAAACCCCTAAGTCTGCTGCCAAAATTTGAATCAGAACCTCAGTCATGTGGTGTAAATTGCAAATGCAACATAAATTGGAAAAAAAAAAAAGCATTTTCTAAGCTGATTTAAAAAAAACAAAAACTGAAAGGGCTATTGTAACTGAAGTACCAGTACTTAGCTGTGATATCATTTGAGTATGATTATTTGATGTTAAGTGGTTTTGATAACACTGTACATTTTATTATTTGGAAGTCTTTTACTGCAGTAGCATATTCTATGAATATCCCAAGTTGTTTGGTTGGTGGAGTCTCTTTGTTTTGTTTGTTTTTTTCGGTAGCAGTAGGTACAATCTAAACATTACACCATTGCTGCATGGGATTTTAGCAGAAGCTAAACTAAATTATATTTACATGGGAATATAAATGTGGTCATAACCATTAAAATGTAATGAACATGAGTGAATTGTCACCAAAGCAGAGATGCATTTAATAGCCTATGAATGGTTTGATCTCAGCTATAGCTAAAATTGCTTCAAATCCCACATTACACTGTGACTGCCCCAAGCCATGTTCCCTTTCATCTTTTTATGTAAGTTAGCATTTTATAAAAGATACATGGAAACTAATTTTTAAAAGGGTTATTACTCTGCATTTTAAAAAATACATATTTTAATAGATTTGATACTTCTGCTGAGGACTATGTTTCTAATTTTACTGCTTAAGAGGATCACAAACTCGCTGTATATAATGATAAAATTTTAAAAGGAGTGTTTCACTTCGTAAGTGAAAACAGATGAGCAGATAATCATGGAAGCAGCAGACCTGTACTATAGCTGCAAGTTATTTAATCAGTGTAATTTAATTGCTGTTCACAGAGTAGCTTGATCCAACTTTATTAGAGGTAGAATTTAAGCTTGTAATATCAGTGGTGAGAATTCCGAAAACCCGCATTTGAATGAGAATCCTGGTGCCAGAGGGAGCAGGAAATAGGCGAGTTGATTGGAGGAGTATTACAAATAGAGACACTGAGACTAGACACAAAAAACAATGCAAAATGGAACGAACAACACATGGAAAATGGAACTTGAAATAATTGAACAAATTGTCTGTTGCTTGCATACATATATGTATCTTTTACAAAGCAAGAACCTTATGAAAGTGTCAGTAAAAAGAGTTTGAGTTGAAATAGTTTGCTTTCTGTTGTCATTCCCACAACAGTTAGTCAACAGTTCTAGGGTTGGAATTTACAGTAAGTCACTGAAAAAAGATTATGCAACAAAATTTAATTAAAATCACAGCTCATCAGTTAATTTGAATTTATAGTGTTACAGGGAGCAGAAATTCTCCATTCTCTCTCCATTTTCCCAAGCATAATACGTGAACGTAAAATTCTGGAGCAGACTAAAGGTCTGTGCTTAATACTGGTCATAACTGGATGGAAGGAAAAGTACAAGAACAGAGAAAATACAGACTTGAATATGCTTAATATGTGTTTGCATTAACCCCTAACAGTTTTCCATGCATTTGTCCAATGTATTTTTTAACCATTGTAAACCTTTGTCATTCACAGTATCTGTTGGCAAGAAGTTACACAGTTTAACTGCCAATCCATGAAGAACTGTCTCATGTTTTGTTCTGAGCCTGCTGACCTCTGTTAATAGTAAATTACACTAAATAGTAAAATTCCTGTATTGAAGGAGATAATGAATAGCTGATGCCTAGCCAACCTCTCTATGCCCCTCATGATTTTGCAGGGCCCTCTACTTCGCATCATCTCTTGGGAAAAATGGTTATTCATTTCTTCATGTGGCAGTTCACCTGTATCTGTGATTATCTTGGGCTTTTTATTTTCCTTTGTGGAAACAGGAAGGTCTAAAATTGCATACAAGACTCAAGGTACCAGTGAACCATGGACATACATAAACATTATCTTCATGTGGTCTTCTGCTTGTCTGATTCCTAACATCTGATTTTTTTTACTGCTATTTTGACAGTGAGTTGCTGTCTTTTGTAACTCTATATCATGGTGCCGAGATTTTATTCTAAATTGCTAATAATTTCTCATATTCTTAATGAGGTTAGGATTATTTTTTTGGCGTACGTAATTTTACCTACCTAGAACCTCACCTACAACTTTAGAGCTTGATTATTCACTATCATAAAGTCACCCAGCAGTTCCTCACAGTTGTCACATCTTTATTGTACTGTTCTCAGACAACTTAGGAGTTATCTGGGTTCTTACCGTGTTTGCCTTGAACTGCACATTTGTCCTGTTCCTTGCAGAACTCTGCTTGTAGCCTCTTCCCACTCTGTGAGATGGCTGTTCTGTTTTCTGCCTTTCAGCCAGTTATTTTTTTGTATGTAGAAGACTTGTCCTCTTATACTATGACTGTTTAGTTTCTTTTTAAAAACTTTGTCAAATACTCTTTAGGAATACAACTAAACTTTATTTGTGTCACTCTTCCCCACATGGCTGTCTATTCTTTTTAAGAGCTCTTGAGATTTGGAAGATGGCGCTTTCTTCTGTCAGATTCATATTATCTTCTCAGCTATCCTCAGTTTTATCCAAATGTTGAGTAATTCTATCCATCATTACAGATTCTATTAATTTGCTGGGTACAAATACTGAATTTTCAGGCCTGAAGCTTATTTGATGTCCCATGTAACCTTTTTAAAAAGCTGACAATGTATTTGCCATGTTCTGACCCTTGTGTGCTGAGTGTGAAGAAGAGGTGTAAATGTACCATCATAAACAGATAAGCTATTTATTTCTTAACTTTCTTTTAAACCCAGCTAAATAACACTGACACTGGTGACATCATTTTCAACTTCACTTTACTTATTCCTTCTTCATTTTTTTCAGTCACTTTAATTTGAGGCAGATTTTTGATGTTTCAAAAAGAAGTGTTTCTTTCTCAATCTTTTGTCTTATTTTCCACTATCAACGCTGATACAAAAAATCAAGCTTCTCTCTTGCAGTCTTACCATCTTTTTCTTATGCCCTCACCATTTATTGGTCCTACATATTATCTAGCAAGCTTTCTATTCTCATTGTCTGAAGGAAAAATTATTATTACTTTAAATGATATTTTATGCTTTACTTCCTACTGTTCCTCTGTTAGACAAACTGCTTGGTTTGAAAGATCAAAATAAAGCAGAAATGGGAGATATATCAGGCAATATCACTAAAAAATGTGAACATGGTTTTGTCACATGCTGAATAATGATGTTTTGAAGAAGACTCTTACTTAGATATCTGAGGAATGCATTCCAAATTTGAAACCAAACCCATTAATGATCCAGATGGAAGATCATGAGTCAGGGTTTCTTTGTGAGTAATTTTTGCACAACTTTTTCTTTTTGTTTCAATGGAACTAGAATTAAAATGTAAATATCGAGCCTGATCACTGATCAGCCTGTAAACTATAGCTAGCTCTGCTGTAGTGTGTATTCACAGATGATCTAGAAAAGGTGCAAATACTGAAGTTGCAAAGTCTGGTGGTATAAGGGTATTAAAATTAGTAACGATAAAGACAGACAGGGAAGAGCTGGAGAAAGATCTTGCAGCTCCATGGTAAAATTATTGTAAAGCAATGCAGCTTGGAGCCCTCAATACAGGAAGGACATGAAGCTGATGGAGCAGGTCCAGAGGAGAGCCATGAAAATGATCAGGAGGTTGGAACACCTCTGCTATGAAACAGGCTGAGGGAACTGGGGGTGTTCAGCCTGGAGAAGAGAAGTACCTGAAGGGAGCCTACAAGAAGAATGGAGAGAGACTGTTGACAAAGGCCTGCAGTGATAGGGTGACGGGCAGTGGCTTCAAACTAGAGTAGAGCAGGTTTAGATTGGATGTTGGGAACAAGTTCTTAATCATGAACATGATGGAACATTGGTGTGGGTTGCCAAGTGAGGTGGTTTAGGCCTCATCCCAAGAGATATTCAAGGTGAGGCTTGACAGGGGTCTGGATGACTAGGTCTGGTTGTGGATGCCTCTGTTTACTGCAGAAGGGGTTGGACTAGATGGCCTTTGGAGGTTCCTTCCAATCTAGACCATTCTATAATTCTGGAAAAATTATTTCTAAATTTACGCAATGGGCTTGCATACTGGAATGAGCTCTTGCAGATTCTCTGAAAATAACAGGTCAATGCCCAATAGCAGTTCTGGTCTCCAAATCTCAGAGGACATATAGTAGATGGGTGGTCATGAAAATCAGTAAAAGACTGAATAGGTGAAGAGGTAAGTGAGGGAACATACTGTAGCAGTGTATTCCATGTGTAGAACTAAGAGGTGAACAGGGAGCAACTCTAAACTCAACTTTCCAGTACAAGTGTTAATGAACCTCAAATGTAACTACAGAGGACAAATTGGAAATAGGGCGTGCTTCTCCCCACAGCATAGAATTAAATTATGATTTATTTGTGGTAAAGAGTTCTGGATGCCAAAAGCTTTCATGGGTTCAGAAAAGGTCTGATGAACTCAGGGATGAAAAATCTTCAAGTCTGTCTTTAGCTCTGAGTTTTTTGTGTTCTAGCTCACTATATCCTCAAAAAATACTAAGGGAGAGTGTGATTATTTGCTTTCTGTGTCCTTTTGTTCTTCCCTAGATGTCTGCTGCTGGCAGTAGTCAGAGACAGGAGATTGGGCTAGGCGGATCTTTGATCTAATGCAGCCTGTCTGCTGCTGTGATTAGCTGTCCATGCTATCTACATTTCTGCTGTCTAACCTAATTTTTTTCCTGCTGTAAATTAAATTGATATTTTTGGATTTGACCCAACTTTAAATGCCTTTGCCGAAGTTCCATTTCAGTTTCTTGATACCTGTCTCCCATTTCAAGCCTTGAAGGACCTCCAATGAAAAGCTCACGTTTCAGTCACTGTTGCCTGAGTATGCCTTCAGCTGTGGCTACAAAGCAAGTCATGTTGTTGACTCTAATCCCTGTAGAGAATCACAGAACTTTAGAGGTTGGGAGGGACCTCCAGGGATCATCGAGTCCAACCTCCCTGCCAAGGCAGGATCACCTAGGGTAGTTCCCTCAGGAATGCATCCAGGTGGGTTTTGAAAGTCTCCAGAGAAGGAGATTCCACAAGCTCTCTGAGCAGCCTGTTCTGGTGCTCCATCACCCTCACTATAAAGAAGTTTCTCCTCATGTTAAGGTGAAGCTTTCTGTGTTCCAGTTTGTAGCTGTTGCTCCTTGTCTTATCGCTGCTGGCCAGTGCAAAGACATTGCCCCCATCCACTTGACACCCATCCCTCAGATATTTTTATACCTTGACCTGATCTCTCAGTCTCCAGACTAAACAGCTCCAGGTTTCTCAGTCTCTCTTCATAGGGAAGATGCTCAAGTCCCCAAATCATCCTTGTGACTCTCTGCTGGACTTTTTCCAGCAAGTCCCTGTCTCTCTTGAACTGGGGAGCCCAAATTTGGACACAGTATTCCAGGTGTGGTCTCACTAGGGCAGAGTAGAGGCGGAGAAGCTCCCTAGACCTGCTGGCCACACTTTTTGTGATGCACCACAGAATGCCATTGGCTCTCTTGGTCACAAGGGCACATTGCTGGCCCATGCAGAACTTGCTGTCCACCAGGACTCCAAAGTCTTTCTCCACAGAACTGCTTTCCAGCAGGGCAGCCTCCAAAATAGGGAATGCCCAGCACAAATCTTTTTTAGGGACAGACTAGCCAGGCAGTTAGTCCTAAATGAGCTAGTCGTCTCATTCATTTAAGTGGATTGTGCTTTTAGAGTCAGTATTGCCTGAGCCCATGTGATCATTGTGCAATATCCTGTGAACAAGAGAGACTGGCACTGTGGTGAACTCCTCTAAAGGCAGCTCACACTGATAAAGTAATAGCTTGTGCTGTTCTGCTGGGAATAGCTTGTTACAGGTTTGTTCTATAGCTGCCTTAGTGCCACCTTCCCTTAATACAGTTGTTTCCCACCTCTTATATCAAATAGCAGTTCATAATGGCTCATTTAATGTCTTGCCTGCTGCTAGTGCTGAGATGATCTTGGTGTATGGGTCAGCAAAGGGTTTCTGGTTTTTGGTCTACTTATTTTGCGTGATTTCTCTAGCACTGTTGACCTACTGCTGGAAAGTACAATCCTTCTTGAATATACTGAGGTGTCTCCTGCATAAATTATATATAATATGATCGCGTGTCTTTCCTCTTCAGCTCTTTCAGGGGTTGCTGCATTGTGTGGCAGGATGTCTGTACGTTCCCCTCATTGAGTAGGCTAAAGCCTATCAGAGTTTGGCAGATCTCTTGCACTTTGTGGACTTGCTCAGAATCCATCTCCTTGTCAGCTAGGCTCTTTTAGTGTCATTTTGCTTGGTGTAGTAGTTACTGACCTCATTTCACACACTGGCAAAAAGGAAAGCTACTGTCTTTAGGTATTTAAGGAGATGGAATACCTGTGTGTGCCTGGCCAGTGCCCTCTCTTTATCACAATGCTACTGCAGAATGAGATGTATGCCCTTCAGATAAGAATGCTGAGAGATTAGATGTTAAGGATTTGAAAAGATTATTGCTCTCTTTTTCTCCTGATCTTGGCAAACTGTCAGGCCTTGTTCACCATCTTTTTGTGATTTGCTTTATCAAATGCCATACTGGAGGGAATTCTCAGCTTTTGTTAGTGAGGTCCAGATCATATCACACTTGGTGCTGCAGCATGAACACAGAACAGTCAGCATAGTCTTGTGGGCTGACAACTGGGTTGCTGCCTGTGCCTGGCTGCCTTGTTGATTGTTTGAACACTATCAGAACAGACAACATTTTTCTATTTGCGTGTCATCTATCTGGTCACCTCACCCAAGTTCTTCTACTGATTACTTTGTATTTTCAAAAAAATTAAATGTTATTCCCATTTATATTCAGAGTGTACCCTGAACTTTTCTTCACTGGATTAAGCATTCAGAAGCTATTAGCAGTTAGTTACACATATGCCCTTGAATTACTTTTGCACAGTCCTTAGCAGCATCTCTTCTCTATAAATCACTGTGTGTGAAGTGCCAAAATTTGCGTATACCCTGGAAAGAACTCAGAGCAATGTATTCTTTGCCTTCTTGCCTTCTGTAGTTGTGTGCTGTATGCCTGGGGTTGACATCAATGTTTTTCCTTACTGAGAAAAATGATTTATGAACTAACAGAAAAAGATAGTACTAGTGGAAAGGGCAATAGTTTTACAGTGCCTTAAAACATCATTTAACGTTATTCCTTGGTATATAAGCTAGTGATGTTGATGGTAATCTATTAGTTTTCTAAATGTGACCTAAGAAGATAACTGATTATTGCAGCAGTTAGTTTTGCTGATAAATCCAGACTGAAGTAGTTTGGTGTTTTATTACTATCACTGTTTAAAGGAACTTAATGGTTTCCCTTCAATATGTCTATCAGGATTCAAAACTGTACTTGACTGTCACTTAGGTCTTCTGCAATGAACATTTTACAAGGATCTTGAAAAATAATTATTGTAATACTGAATAATGTAGGCAACTGCAGAACTAAATTTTTATTCCATGTTTAGAAATATTTTTCTGTTTATGTAAGTGATCAGAGAACTAGTTTCTTTGAAGATTATTTTATGACAGGTAAAACAAATTCTTTTAACAGCAAAACCCCCGTGCTTCTAGTGCCACAACAATTACAGTTAAAGATTTTCCTTTTCATTTAAAAATTTTTTTCTTAATTTTTTCTTCTTCATTTTTTCTTCTTCATTTTTCCCCCTTAAATTACATTTTTAAGGTCTTAAGATTAAATTTGGAGTGCTTAATAACGTTTCACAAACCTCTTTTTGATTTGGAATTCACTTTGACTTGTGGAAAAAAAATTGAGAACAGTGCAGTGTTCTTTAGAACAAAGTTAACCTCTTCAAGGGTGAGGTTTTCACATGAGTGTCAAAGGCTCTGCACCCGAGGTTGTAGTTTAACAACTGGTTTTGAGTTGAAAGCACAACAATAGACTAGCCTTTCCCTATCCCCTCCAGCTAACTTCCATTCTTTCTCTTGTTCTGACATAAGTCTTTGTAAAATTTACAGATCAAAGCTGGAAATTAGCATGGCAAAAATAACATGGATTCAATTTTATTTTTTTTTTAATGGCTCATTCTACCTGACCAAAACTTTCTGATTTTTGGTGGGTAATAATTTATGTGCTGATGTTATCATAGGAGCTACAACCCTATAGTCTCTCCCTTTCATACACATACCCAGCTGCTTCCCTTTATGGCAAGGTATGCAGTACCTTTTATCTCAGTTGAACTAGGCAAGAAACAGAATGTAGCTTACTTCAGCAATTCCTTTCAAGTTCAATTTAATTTGCTCATTCTATTTTGGACTTGAAGAGGGGTTTGTGTGCCTAAAACTTGTAGGGTTTTCCTACCCGTATCAGTAGGTTTGGCAAAAGATTACAGAGTCCTTCTATAAACCTCCCCTTACTTAGTGAGGATTTTATAATATTTTGGTGCTGAATTCTTTTGCAAACTGGAAATAGTGTGTTTGCTTGGAATATGTGGTTTTAAAAGATGTCTGTTAATGTGAAACTAAACTCTGTATTTTAAATTCTGTCATCAAATGGAGAAAATATTACCACTTTTGTAATAACAACATAGCTGTAAGTGCAGAAATTGCCAGAAGGATAGCTAGACTCTTGGCTATAGCACACAAGACGGTTGGGAGCTTTTCACACCTGGAATCTGCAAGTGGTGATGAGCATTTTGGCACCCAAGAGCTTGAGATAGGAGAACCTAAAATAGCATTGATTATGTGTTGAGTTTTCAAAAATCTTTTCTTCACAACCAGTGCAGTTGGAAATTTAGGTCTTAAATTTAATTTCCTCATTGACATAGTGAATGATGATTTTTAGGACCCCAGCATATCCTAAGTATAGGATAGACTTCAGTTTGGGTGTTTGAATATACACTCTTACAGTGTTTCTGCCTTTAGAATTTACAATCTGAACATATTTCTTAGCTGAAGCAAGTGGACTTTACTCTAAATATGATAAGCATATTCTGCTCTGATGTCTTTATGCTGATTTATTAACTTATCTTTGTTCCTTTAAGTTCTTGTGCTCAAGAGTCAATTACAGTTAATTTACGAGTTTCTTCAATGAACCAAAGATGGATAGATCTAATAAGCACAGAGAGTTCCGAAAGGTGAAAGGTTGATACTATTCCATAGAAGAGACAACAGTACATACATTTTTTCCTTTCTGCAGAAGTAATTTTCTGTCCTTACTTGCTTTATCCAGAAATGTACAGTACTTCCATTCAGCCAGAACTATTTGTGCTACTTTGCCAATCTTAGATCTGGATTTGAACAATTATAAAGGCTTGGTAAGCAGAGATTGGCTTCAGTTTAGGGCTATCTCTGAGGAAATTACACACAGATGTAAAATTACATAACACCATTGTCTTTGTTAATCTAGAATCAGTTTTTGCAAAACTGGCTTGTGTTTTGCTGGAAGTCTTGCACTGTCGTTTCCTTAATAGTGTATCATCTTTTAGTATACTTGGTTGGGGTAGATTAAAGAAGTAATTTGTGGTGGCCATATGTAGTTATAAGCAGTTGAATGGATAGAAGATTTAAAAATAATAGGTGCTGTTTGTACCATATTATATTCTGGATATAAGCACTTGCTCTTCTCTACCAATTATTTTGTTATGCTCTGAGTTACCAGACAAAGAACATGGAGCAATGGCTATATTCAAGTTTGGCAGAGAGCTGATTCCCTTTAATAGTAAGGCAGTTATTAATTCTGTTATTTTACACATTTCCTCTGATCTGAAAAACTGGTCTGATAAGAAAACTGATGAGTTAATGAACATAGAATGTTATGAAATATATTGCAATTAAAATGGTTGTAGGAGAATTATAAAGAAGTGTTTGTTGTGCAGAAAATAACTGTTCTGCCACCTGTAAAGCTGCACTGCTAAAGGAATTATTTGTTGAATTGTTAAAGAAAAGCTTTTACCTTAACTGTGTCATGAACTACTCATCATCTTCAGTGGGATATGGAAGTGCCAGAACTTTCTTAAACTGTTTAACAGCATTGAAGGCTGTTAAATGGCTACGCTGAAACCAACATGTTGCTGTATTTCAGTAATACAAATAGTGCACTGTGTACTGCTATACTCATTCAGCTATAGAATTAGAACTAGAATTTAGAATTTCTACACTTTAGACTGTAGAAACAATCTGAACTCAATTCCTTGAAAATACACAGAACTTCCAAAATAAATTTTGTTCTGAGGACCACCTTGAAATAATGCATATTTAGGTCTGTGCAAAAGTCCTCTCCGGTAATGCCTGGGGTTTTTTTGACACATGATTTTGGCAAAGGTGATTGTAACCTAAATTGCACCTGCCAGAATATGCATTTTCTTTAAGGCATATAAATATGTTATCCACTGCATTGCATTAATAACTGATGAATATTCAGTTAAAGTTGTTAGAAAACACATCAGAGCAATGAAACCTGGTCTAGATGAGATTAGAATAAAAACTTTAAATAATTAATTTTCTTGCAGCAGTGTCTACATGGAGATTTTTATAAGCATCTGATAGAGCTGTAATTTAGAAAAAGTGTAAAACACCTTCAGACTTAAATTAGGGAAGTAAGTTTGCTATTATAAAGAAATAAAAAATTCATCCTTTGTCTATTTTATCTTAACATTGAGTGTAATTCAGTGTTGGTGTCCAACCACAAGAAGAATGCAGAGAAAGGAGAGGATTTTCAAAGGACCACATACAAGATCTGTGGGATAGGAAGGAAAGTCTAAATCTTCATTTATTTAGAGGACATTAAAAAAAATATGTTTAGATGCTGAAATGAAGTGGAATTTCTAGGAATGGAATTTGAATTTCAAAACTGTGACGTCCCATGGTAAGAAAGTAAAATTAGACAAACCAAACCTTGAAGCAAAGCAAGCCATGCTTATTGGGAGAGAAGGAATGAACTGGTACATTACCAGGGAAGACAGGACTCTTCATCAGTTGAACTCTTACGTATTAGTGTGTGCTGTTAGCACACTGAAGGGGATGAAGTTATGCCATGGTCAGGTAAAAGTTGAGGTTAGTTTCAAGCTTTCTGACCTTGAAATTTGTGTGTGAATCATTCTGCTATTTTGTTTTGAGCCTCAAAGAAAACGGAATTCTTCAAATGAATCTCAACATCTTTGTACAATTTGCATTTTTGAAGTAAAATAGTGCTTGCAGTTCAGGAGGTGTTTGGGACCTTAACTTCAGGGATTCAGGAGAGAACTTTTAGCTCCCATGCAAAACAGTTTAATGTTAGGGTTTTGGGGTTTTGCTGCTTTGAATACTTGTGACTGATGATTTTACTGCTTTCTAATAATATAGAATGACAAGAAATTTAACAAGGAATTGGTGTACTGGAACAGGATTGAGGAAGTGTGTATAAATGAAGATGTTGTTACCCTGGCCATGCAGATGTTACCTACACTAATATGGTACTTCTGTAATAGTTCTTAAAGTGTGGGACAGATCTGTGCATATATGCCTTGTACCATTGCATTCTGTGCACTTGCTCTCTTAGTATGCTGAAGGGTTCCTGAATTAATAGCTCTCAGAAATGTTTATCAGAGATGTGACTATTAATTTCAGTTTAAAATGGATTAAAAAGAAATATTAAATCAAGTGTCAGATCTAGGCTGAATGTAGTATTAACAAAAACCTCTAAATCCACTGCTGACTGTTATGTCTTTACTTTGATAGTGTCTGCTTTTCCTGCAGGTAATGAATTTCACTCATAGAATCATAGAATGGTTTAGGTTGGAAGAGACCTCAAAGATCATCCAGTTCCATCCCCCCCAACATAGGCAGGGACACCTCCCATTAGATCAGGATGCTCGAGGCCATCCAGCCTGGCCTTGAACACCTCCAGGGAGGGAACAGCCACAACCCCCCTGGGCAACCCGTTCCAGTGTCTGACCACTCTCACTGTGAAGAATTTCCTCCTAACATCCCGTTTAAATCTCTCCTCTGCCAGTTTAAACCCATTACCCCTCATCCTGTCATTACAAGACTTTGTGAAAAGTCCCTCCCCAGCCCTCCTGTAGGCACCCTTCAGATACTGGAAGGCTACTATAAGGTCTCCTTGAAGCCCTCTCTTCTCCAGACTGAAAAGCCCCAACTCAGCCTGAAAGCTTTAGCAAAAATCATATATGGCAATTTTAGAGTTTTCTCCTGTGACATGAATACTTCCTCAACTACTTTTTAAAAAAATGGACATCAGAAAAAACTCAAACTCTTGTACATCTAGTCCTGTACTAAGACTTCAACTTAGCGATGATTACAGCCTACTTTGATGTAAGGGAGAGGTGGTGAGAAGGGAAGCAAATAATTTCAGAAGTAAACATTTTTTTCTTTCACTAGTGTCACTTAATTTTCTCTTTGAGTTACCTAGTTCCTGATTGTGTTAGAATAATACTGTTGGAAAGGCCAGTAATTATGTCAGTAGTTAGTAATGGTGAGGGTGTTCACATAAATGACTAGAATTATCTTCAGAATTTTGACCTTATCTGCAGGAAGAGTTTGCCATCACCAGCAGAATTTAAATTGGTTTAGTTCAACTTGATTAAATTGCAGAGTGGGTGCTGCTACTCAGAGTATGCAATCTTAATTTGGTTTCCCTTCATTTGTTTGAATTAAACCAATTCAAGCTACATATTCTGAATGAGCACTCATTTTTACAGGGATGTAATTCACTCTAATTTGGAATAAAGTTAGATCTTCAACTAATCCAGATGAATTCTTCTTCAGAGGAGTCTGTTTTGTTCAGAGTTGGTTAAAATATCAGACTTTACCATTAAAGCAGGAAGGGCATAAATGAAATATGAAAAATAAATATGAAAAAATATGAACCTCCCCTTCCACCCATTGTTACTGTCATGTCAAACAAACCTCTGCCTTAAAAGCCAGGCTGTTTAGGCAGCAAATTAGTTTTAAAAATGCATAGTTTATCCCTAGTACTAAACTTTGCATTTATTCACGTGGAAGAGCATACTGTTCATTTAAATCAGAGTAATTGAACCCATTTTACATACTATTTCTGTGATGACTCAGGGGTCTTTATGTTGTTTTGTGAGTAACAGAAATAAATCAAATACACATTTGAAGAGTCTTTATCATTGGGTAAGAGAGTTTGTACAGAGAGTTACAGTTGTATAATTACACCAGTGTAACAAGCAGAGACAGCTCTAGAAAAGCTTCAGACAGTTGAAATAAGCCTTTAAGTGGTTGTACTGTGGGAGACATTCTGGACAGGTTAATCTCCAAAAGACAAATTTTTATGTTGCTTTATAAAATTCAATTTAGAGATGGTCACCTAAAGCCAGAAAATTGAAAAAATAAAGTCATAGAGTTATTCAAGACAAATGTGTTTTCTTCTTCCCTTTGGCTATTTATACCTTGACATAAAGCAACAGAATTCTACTTTAGATGTATTTAATAATAAATAATCCTTCTATCTCAAACACAACGTGAAATGTGGAATAGTGTGTTTGCAGTGCAATGAGTTACAATTCCAATTTAAGTCTGTTTTAATTTTACAAGTTTTTGAATGCTGCTTTATGCTTAGTATCTATTTTTATTAATTACTTAACCAGATACTTAGTAAATTATTAGACTTTTAAAGTTGTTGTTATTAAAATTAAATGTAATTAAGACTTACAGCAATTGGAAACTGCAGAATATAACTCTGAAAATGTATATATCTGTTAGTACTCCTTTGAGACTGGACATGGGAGTTTGAGAGAGAGCAGGTTGAAAAGTAAGGAAGAATACACTTGAATTTCTTTCCGTACTGGAAGCCTAGAATTCCAGCATGGGTGGAGACACAAAATCTAGCTAGGGTGCTAGGTAATAAACACAATATTTTCTCTATTTTATGTTATTCTGTTAGTCACTGAAATCCCACCTTCTGCTCTTTCTGCAGTCCCTGGTTAAATGGAAGCCACTTCTGAGATCTGGATGGTTTCTGCTGACATAGACTTTGCATAGCAGCTACATCGGCTCAGGAGGTTGCAATGAGTGGAGGAGGGGAGCAGCCTGACATCCTCAGTGTGGGAATCTTGGTCAAAGAAAGATGGAAGGTGGTGAGTATGCCTTCCTGCAGTTCTTTTTCTCTATTAAAGCAATAGCTTGTGCTTTGAAGTATTTTGCAAAACTATTGAGAGCTGTGTTTTGTTTAATACTTATGTTAAATGATGAAAGGACTTTAAATCTATTTGTTTCTCTTATCCTACTTTAAAAAGAAGTAAAATGGATTTAAGGTAGTTTTTTTTTTTCTGGTAAGGACCTAGGAAAGCTTCTAAATCCTGGCTTTGTGCCTGTTGAAAGCACATCTATTAGTATATTAAATCCTTTAGAAATCAGTCAAGCACCCTCTTGAAATTAGTCACATTGTGAGATGTTACTTCTTACAGGAAACCATCTCAGGACTTTGTTGCTTTTCCACTTAGAAGTTATTTTTGTTTGTTATATATTGTAGCATAGCTTTATTCCTGGTTGATTTTATGTCCATTTGATTGTATGCCAGTATTGCCTTTACCGTAAATAACTCTGTTCCCCTTTGGTGTTCATATCCTTGATTTATATCTAGAAGGGAGTAATATCCATGTGGTGGTTCAGCAGTTACCTGCCTCCCCCCCCCCCCCCNCAGATATTTACAATGTGTAACAGATATTTACAGATATATACAGTGAAAAGGTAATACAGAAACACCACACCTTTCCCAGAGATCAAAATCCCTAAGAGGGGTTTCTAACCACCCCTACTACCTTTACCCCCCTTCCCCAATCTTATCTCACCATCTGTTGATGGAGCAGACAGGCAGAGGTAGATCGGCCAGGGGGATTAGCAGTAGGAAAGAGGTTAGTGGAATTATTGAGAATTAGCTACAAAAGGCAGGGAAACGGAGCCATGCAAGGAGAGCAGCCACAGCCCAGAGCGGTCTGAAACCATCTGACTTATCTATATTTGGGTTACAACTCTTAAAACAATTTTTTTCGTTCTTGGTAAAGCTGTGAGTGAAGTGACATCATGTATTTTCATTTCTCAGCCTATAGTCCAATTTTCTCACTAAAATCCAGCACAAAACCAGCACAATCAATCCATTTGAAAGTATTTTTGCTGGGAAAACCAGTCTGAGTTCTCATAGGTCATTCCTGAATCCCCTGATCAATGTAGAATTTGTTTACTTGTGGGTTTTTTGAGATGTGAAAAGGAAACAAGAACCCCTCCCAATAATGGGAGAAACCCTTCCCCACACCAATTACGGGTGAAGTTCCTGCTGACTGGAAAAGGGCAAACATAATACTTATCTTAAAGAAGGGAAAAAGGACAACCCCGGGAACTACAGACCAGTCAGTCCCACCTCTGTGCCTGGCAAGATCATGGAGCAGATCCTCCTCAAGGCTCTGCTGCGGCAGATGAAAAACAAAGCAGAGTTGTCTGATGCCAACCAGCATGGCTTCACCAAGGGCAAATCATGCCTGACAAATTTGGTGGCTTTCTGTGATAAAGTCACAGCAGCGGTGGACAAGGGAAGGGCAACTGATGTTATATACCTAGACCTGAGTAAGGCTTTTGACTCTGTCCCATATGACATCCTGGTCACCAAACTGGAAAAACATGGACTTGATGGGTGGACCACTTGCTGTATAAGGAATTGGCTGGATGGTCACACACAGAGAGTGGTGATCAACGGCACAATGTCCACCTGGAGACCAGTGACAAGTGGCATCCCTCGGGTCAGTGCTGGGACCAGTGCTGTTTAACATCTTTGTCAGTGACATGGACAGAGGAATCGAGTGCACCCTCAGCAAGTTTGCAGATGACACCAAGCTGTGTGGCACAGTCGACTTGCTAGAGGGCAGGGATGCCATCCAGAGGGACCTGGACAGGCTGGAGGTTGGCTCAGGCCAACCTGATGAAATTCAGCAAGGCCAAGTGTAAGGTCCTGCACCTGGGTCGGTGCAATCCCAAGCACAAATACAGGCTGGGTGGTGAGTGGCTGGAGAACAGCCCTGAGGAAAAGGACCTGGGGGTCTGGGTGGATGAGAAGCTCAACATGAGCCGACAGTGTGCACACGTGGCCCAGACAGCCAGCCATGTCCTGGGCTGTATTAAGAGCAGCGTGGCCAGCAGGGCAAGGGAGGGGATTCTCCCCCTTTGCTCTGCTCTCTTCAGATCCCACCTGGAGTACTGTGTTCAGTTCTGGAGCCCCGAGTACAAGAAGGACATGGAACTGCTGGAGAGAGTCCAGAGGAGGGCCATGAAGATTATCAGAGGGCTGGAGCACCTCTGTTATGAGGACAAGCTGAGAGAGTTGGGACTTTTCAGCCTGGGGAAGAGAAGGCTTTGAGCAGACCTTATAGCATCCTTCCAATATCTGAAGGGTGCCTACAGGAAGGCTGGGGAGGGACTTTTCACAAAGTCTTGTAATGACAGGATGAGGGGTAATGGGTTTAAACTGGCAGAGAGGAGATTTAAAGGGGATGTTAGGAGGAAATTCTTCACAGTGAGAGTGGTGAGACACTGAAACAGGTTGCCCAAGGGGATTGTGGCTGTTCTCTCCCTGGGGGTGTTCAGGGCCAGGCTGGATGAGGCCTCGAGCGTCCTGATCTCATGGGAGGTGTCCCTGCCTATGTTGGGGGGGTTGGAACTGGATGATCTTTGAGGTCTCTTCCAATCTAAACCATTCTATGATTCTATGAAATCACTTTTGGTAATTGTTTGTTCAATAAGCTATAAATGGATATACTTCCTTCTGAATTCAAGATTTCCTAGGACATGTACTAGTGGAAGGAAAAAAACCACAAAATCTTAGAAATTGATGGTTATTAAGTATTTCAGTTTTTGCTAGGTTCCTGGAGCAGAAGAGTGCTCCAAAATTTTTTATGTAGAAAGATGAGGTGGTATAAACCAGTTGACCTTTTATGTTTTGATTGCAAATGGCACTGCCCTGAATTGCCAGTAGCACTTCTGATTGTTCCCTGTGAAACTCTCAGCATCCTGCTTTTTTTCCCCCCGTTGAAGAACAGCAGCTCTGTAGTATGATTGCATGAGAATATTTTGTTTTAACTCATTTAAGAAGAAAAAGCTAAACATTCTGGGAATTATGTAAAGATTTGCAGGTGAAATGTGGTTTTCAGAATTTTAATTGTTCACGACCTTGGACTTTCATTGTGGAAACAGACCTGAAATTTGTGGACATGAACAATTCTAAAAACTATGATCAATTAAACTAAATTAAATTAAATTTTAGCCTAGACTTGTTTAGGGTGATTCCATTTGGAAAAGTAAGTATAGAAAATACGTTTTTACATATTTTTTCCTCAGTGACATAATCCCTTTCTACAAATGCTTTGTATCTGTTATCATTTGCTTTTCTCCTTTGTTGATGCCCTTTCTCATCCTACTTTTTTGCCTCTGAAACATTTGTTATAGTCCTGACATGGAGAGACTTGATTGTAATGATAATTGGTTTTAGGAGGGTTTAAGAACATCATTCAATATGCACTGTAACCAGAAGTACTAGGATAAAGTGTGCTTGGAATTGTGTTCTTTTGACTTGAAGCATACAACGAGATGGGAGTGAAAGAGGGACTGGAGAGAGAGTGCATTTGGAGTGTAAGATGCTGAAAGCAAAGAAGCTTGAGACTAATGCACAAAAGAACATCCCTTTGGAGAAGGTCTTGGGGAGTACAAATTGATTAAAAAGCTGGACAACAGTCAGTGATGTCTGCTTGCAGCTCAAAAAGCCAACTGTATCCTCGTCTTTCTCGAGAGAACTGTGGCTAGCAGGTTGAGGGAGGTAATTCTGCACATCTAATCTGCTCTGGGGAGACCCAACCTGAAGTATCGTGTCTATCTCTGGAGTCCTCAGCACAAAAAAGACATGAACCTGTTGGAGCTGCGTCCAGAGGAGGGCTAAAAAAATGGTGAGAGGGATGGAATATTGCTCCTATGAAGAAAGGCTGAGAGTTGGGGTTGTTCAGCCTGGAGAAAAGAAGGCTCCATCTCTTGCAGCCTTTACAGTATTTAAAGGGGGCCTAGAAGATGTTGCGAGGAGCACCCCATAAGCAAATGACCAATCAATATGATTTATGCAATTGCCCCATTTATTAGCAATTCTACAGCTCTTTTATAGCCAGCAAGCAGAGGGTGTCTGCGAATACTACAAATTGGCGCAGGGGATCATATGTGGAAGACAATAATTGGCTACATAATAACAACAATGACCTCATAGTTACTGAGAAACTTCTGGGTAACTTTTTCAGAAGCAGGAACTGTCCCAGTCTGTATCTCTGTTTCCCTTCCGTCCTTTCCGGCTGCACTTTCACTTCACAGGTGTTCCGCCGTGCTTTTCTTTCACACATCTTCCTGGCAGTGGGTTGTTCACCACTACCAGGCTATTTCTTCTCAGAAATCTCTCCACAAGAAGAAAGATGGAGATGGCCTTTTTAGCAGGACCTGTTGTGACAGACAGGGCAAGGAGTGATGGCCTTAAGAGAGGGGAGATTCAGACTTGATGCAAGAATGAATTTTTTTACACTGGGCGTGGTGAAAAGCTGAAGGAACAGGTTGTCCATAGAGGTGGTAGATGCTCCATCTCTGGGAAAATTCCAGGTCAGGTTGCTCTGAACAGCCTTATGTATTTGAAGGTGTCCCTGCTCACCACACAATTGTTGGACTAGGTGATGGTTGAAGGTCTCTTCCAACCCAAACCATTCTATGATTCTGTTCTAAAATGGGAGAATATGGTGCACCTGTAAATGAGGGCAACATGGTCCTTGTTGCGGTAAAGGATGTTGAGCAGATACAGCTGGAGGATGGAACAGTTGATCAGTCAACTCCTGTCTGAATGCAGAAGCAAACTGCAAGTGAACAGAGTTGGAAATAGGGACATGCTGCCCAGATTTAATACAAAGACATTGCCTCTATATATTAGGATGAATTTATAGCAAAGCCAGTTAAAGGCAGTTAAAATTGGTGAGGGTGAAAAAAAAAAAAAAAAGGTTTTACAAGGACAGTGGCAGCAAAAAGACCAGTGAAGATGTGGGCTCATTGCTGAATGTGGTGACTCAGTGACAAAGGTCACGGAATTTATTTTTTTTCTACATTCAAAACGAGGTTCATTTGTTCCTGGGGTTATTGACCAATGTCATTAGTGGATGTATGTTAATGATTCTGGTGTACTTTGTCTGAGGATAGAAATTGATCTGTTTGTTTTTTAGTGTGGTGGTTTATTGGGTTTTGAAGGTTTGCTTTGTTGGTTTTTTTTAATATGTTTTTTTACGCACACCAGCAGAAAAGCTCCCTCAAACCTTTCAGAAACAGACTTGCTCAGCCTGTTTCTCAGAGTGGATAAATGAAATTATATGACATACTGCTGTCAGTTTATATAGGGATGAGGATGGCTGTGCCACATCTTTCCTTTCCCCTCCTACTTTTTTCACCATGCATTCTCATTGTCTCAGCTTTGTCTATACTATGCTGAAAATTTTGTGCTGTATTGTTATGTTGTTAATTTATGGCAGATCAATGTCTGTGTTTAACCATTAGAATCATAGCTCAGAGATCAGGCAAGACACTGACATTACCAGACCAAGAGATGGAATAGAAAAGACTTAAAATGGCCAAACTAGTCACAAAACACAGTCTTTGAGACATACCTAAATAGGTGTATTGTTTTATTGATTTATTAAAAAAAAAAATCAAAACTATAAAATCCTGTTAAAACTTGCTATTTCCCAGTAGTTAAATGGCAGATCTCTCTCTTTTCTATAAGGACTAACAGCACATACTAAACGTAACTGAACGTAGCCAAGTTAATACTATTTAATCAAACTTGAAAGGCTTCTATTTCTCACAGTTTGTCATTATTTCAGAGTTGACCATAGATTCTTACCTGAGTTTTACCTTAAACAAGTCATGTCCAAGGGCACAAACTTCTTATTTGGGATTTGTGATACTTTGTGCTGGAACTTGTTAAGTTCTTGAAATGTGTAGATTAAAAGGTAAAAAGCTTAAAAACTGTGTTGCTAGTATGCACATTAACACTGCTTCAGAGAAAGTGCAGAGCTGCTAGAAGACAGGAGATTGCATTTGCTAGCAGCTTGAGTGTTTGCTGGCAAGAAATGAATGTGTATTTACAGTCAGACAGTGTTTGCACTAGAAGCAGATATTTAGGTGGGTTAGTTCTGCAGGTCTTAAAATGTGTTGTGGCAATGAACTGGCCAGAAGCAAGTAATGTAGGAAATGCTTTGTATCTTGGGCAGTATTTTCCTCCCCTTAAGAATACTGAAATAGCAGTTGCTTGTGATGGTAAGAGATCTTCAGGACAGAAAGTGTATGATGAAACATTCAGTAGTATTGTAGTCATACAGAAAACAATCTCATGCAATGTGACTTGAAAAACGAAAGTAAATGAGTATTGTATCTGATGCCTTCTTTATTCTTAGGGGCCTGGACTATTTTAAAACTTTTTTTTTTTTTTCCTTCCCAGTCAGACAGCTGATTGTCTAGATTAGGGGACATTAGGTTTATTTCCAGAATCTGAAGAGAGGTCAGCATATTGCTGATCTCTACATCCACAAAATGCTTAGATGACATTTAATACAGTGTAGTCATATAACTGTAGCAACTATAAGTTTTCAAGTGGCATTTAGAAAACCATGTCAGTTATTTCAGGGTGAAATAGAGTAAAAATACAACATTGTGTGTTTCTTTGGTTAAGTTATTTTTGTCTCCTTTTCCCTTTCATCATTTTTACAATGGTAGCTAAAGGGAAGCTCACCATATGGAAATACTACATGAAATAACATTGGAATATTTGATACCCAAACTAGGGAAGCCTTTGTTCCCTGTAAGCATTTAAAGCAGAGTGAAAAAAAGAACTATTATGACTTGCTCTGAATGTAGTGCAAACTAATTAATATTATGAGAGCATTCTTCTTACCTCTTCTAACACAAATGAAACTTTTGATGGTGAAAGGTTTTTTTACTGTCTGTTAATGGGAACAGTATCGGTGAACTGTAAGTAAATGTGAGTAACATTTAAAGTATATATTCTAAGATAATCTTGGACCCTTCTTGTCATGTATGATTTAGCTAAATCATACATGTGTAAGGCACTGCTTATAATAGAAAATGCCTTGTCTTTTCAGTACTTCCAAGACCTTTTGTACCTTTAGTATACAGTGTGCATATTTCTGAAACAAGAAAAAGATGACATATTTTAAAAACATCACTGTGCATTAGTATTTAAGGAAAGATTTTTTAATCAGCATGCTGACACTGGTCAGGTTCATGATAGTAGTGCTAGTACAGTCTTGTGCAGTATTAAATACAGGAAGTTTAGTGGAGATGGAGATCGGGTGTGCTAATTTGTTTTACTAGGATTTCCTTCCAAACTGTGGTTAACAATTCCTCTGGAGGTTATTCAGTAGCCATTTTATATACTGAGAAGTATGATTATGTTATTTTAAAGTCAATTAGTAATACAATAGTATTTGCAGTATGGCAGGCAGTACAAAGAAGTACTGATGGTTTGTTTAATTTCTTTTTTTTCTCCCCCCTTTTAAATCTGTATTTGTTCTCCCCCCTCCCCAATATAGTTGAGGAAAATAGGAGGTGGAGGATTTGGAGAAATTTACGACGCACTGGACTTGCTTACTCGGGAAAATGTTGCACTGAAGGTTGAATCAGCTCAGCAGCCAAAGCAAGTGCTGAAAATGGAAGTAGCTGTGTTGAAGAAATTACAAGGTAGGTCTGCAACCTGGATATGCCAAAAGCAGAACATCAGTGTTTCTTCTTAAAAAATCATTACAATCTCTATCTAGTCAGTAAATAATCTTGATATTCTGCAGGTTATTGTTAAAGAATTATTAAATGTGGAATAGAAGGTCTTTCAGCTTCTGAAAGCTTTGCTACAATGAATCTTATTGTTGAAAAGGGGTAACATGAAAAGAAGAAAAGTTAAATTGTTGTAAAACTTGTGCTCAACTGTAATTAATTCTGGATTGGAACCTTCTTTCCTTTCTTGAATAGTACCTTCAAATACTTGTCTGAAGCTGTTGTTACAGAATAATATGCAGTGGCTTCTCTTTATTTCTTTTCACAAGATTATAAAAAGGAAGTTTAAAGGGTGATATTAAAAAAAAAATAAATCTGGAAGATGTTAACTAAAACATCCATTCCTGTCAGGACCCAGATTTTTCCAAACTCTTAGTTCAAATAAAGCAAAATCTGCATGACATATGGTGCTGCCTAATCTGCTGTAAAGGTCACATTACAGCAGAAATTGATGGCCTCTATAGATTTAAGAGGGCAAACATGTCACATGTTATAGTGTTAACAAACTGTTCCTCTGTTTATATCTTTTAAAAGAATTTCACAAAACCATCTAGCATTCTGTAGCCAGGCAAGGAGACCCAGAGACTGCTTATTAACTTTATTTGAATTTTGGTTTCTAGTCCAGACAAAAAGAGTAAATTTTACCCATTCTACATTTAAAAACTATTTGCAATTTTACCCATTTAAAAACTATTTGTGAGGGCTGTTGAAAGGAATTGTTTTGAAGATAGCAAATTTTGAAGAAACAAATACTCAGTCACTCATGGAATTTTAATTGCTCAGAATTTTTCAGGTTTTTTTTCTTTCTGTATGCATTAACTTGATTCTGTCTTCAACAAAAAGTCTTCAAAGTGGTGATTGTGAAGCAGATAAAGTACTAGAGAAAAGAGTGAAAAAATAAAATTTTGCAATTTGGTAGCGCTACAATGCCAGTGCTTTTGTAAAAAGATGACTGTGTATGTTACTGTGTAATTGGTGTGCCTTGTAACTTTCTACTGTGAATTTAAGTGTAGGGAAGTTTGGATTAAGGTGTTACAAGGATGCTTTGTTCTGAGCAAAAATCTTTTTACCTTTTGAAGTATTCTTGAAAACCAGCAATGTTTTCTGAAATAATAAAAAGATGATTTGTGAATAGTTGCCATAGGAGTGATAATTTTCCTGTTGGTCTTCCCTTGGGAGTAACAACCCAAGTCTTCTTGCAGAGGAGTTTCTTGTTGTACTGAATCATGGGAAATACTGTCTAGATGAAAATAAAAGAGTAATGAAATACCCAATCCACACATCTGTGGCAAATAATCCAAATATTATATAATGCAAATAACGGTATTTCTTTTTCTCCTCAATATTACTTCTTTGAGAAAACAATAAGTAGATTAAAAAAAAAACTGAAACTGAACCCTCTGATATTGTATGAGATCTTTTGGAGCCCTTTTGACAGTCTTCCTTATGAGAAAACAATCTAAATATTATTCCTTGATTTTCACCTCTTAATACTCTCTTGCATAGTTGAAAAAAACCAAGTTGGTGATTCTGTGCTAGCAACACTGGAGGTGACCTCTAGTCACTGCTGTGCAAGCTGCCTATTACCTTATAATAGCTGTGGTTTTATGTGGGGAATGTTGTAGGTAATTGGGAAGGTGGCTGCAGTAAGAGATGGATTAAGGATGAACCTTCTGCAAATATTGAAATTTCTAGTTTGAACAGTTACGTAACTTTATTTTTGCATATGTATACTTTTCTCCATATTTAAAGGACTTCTATTAACTGAGATGGGCATAGAAATAATCTTGTCTTACATAAAATCTTATTTTCTAGGAGCCACTTCCATTTAATTTTTTTACCTTCCCGGGTTTTCAGTATGAAACAGCTGAAAACTTGAAGCAGAGAGAAAATGAAGAATAATGGACAAAAATAGAGAGCAGAAAGCAGGTTTATATTCTTGAGGGATATATTTTTTTATTCTTCATTTTTCTTATTTTTGACAAGTCTTTTTTCATGCTGATACAGAGCAGGTGAAATGGTAAACAGTTCTTCTGGGATGTTTTTGTAACAACTTTCTAATAGTGTGCATCCTCTGAGACCAGTTTTTATCTCATTCTATTCCTTTTTGGCATGTGTGTGTATATATGTATGTAGATAATTGCTATCCTTTTCTCAAAGGGCTTATGTTCTTATACTTCCAAGGTGTTCTGGTTATCTTGGACATAATCAGAGGAAAGATATAATGGTCTTGAAAATCTTTTTTCTTGCAAGTATCTGGAAAGTTTGCTATGTGAACAGAATGTAATGAGAGGCAGTGAGCTGACAGTGTCATTCAGAATTCTCTTGATGTGTGGATCTAATTTGTGTGGAAAAAGTACATGTATTATCATGTACAATTTCTAGGGAAATTATGGAGAAACCGACTTTTAGGAAAGAATGAAATAAACAGATACAATATGTCTGAAGCCAACAAAACAGCTCTTCTAGTCTTTACTTGAGCTAGGCACACTCTCAAGGTTATAAACATGCTTTTGAGTGTTTCTGAATTAGAATCTTATTTCACAGAAGCTGTGAAACTGAAATGAGACTAGCTGCTGGCAGACATGCGAGGCTGTACTATTTTTGCTTTCAGAAATTTTGAAAATTAAAACACTGTGGTCATTCACTGCCTGGGTGAAAGCAGTCATGACTGTGTAGGTATGCTGTGGTGACTTACAAAAGAACTTCTAAGAAGCTATTTTGAGAGCCAAACCTAGTGAAACATGCCTTGATCTGTGAGTTGTATGACCTCTCTTCATTACAAAAGAGGAGTATGGTAATTGATAGGGTCATTTATTACAGCATACTCATCAGTTTCATCTTTGAAGTTTTAATTTTTTTCCCCCTGCCAATAATGCTATCTTGTAATTATTGTTGTCAGAATTTAACTCTTTAAGTTCTGTTTTTACTTTTCAAAAAAGTAAGAAATCTGCTTCCACAGATGGTTGTTTTGTTTAATCATGTTGTTAGGCCATCTGTTCCCACAGTCAGATGGGAGGACAGATTTATCGCATCTCACTCAGTGAGAGTGAGACTTACTCGGTTGGTTTCTGTCTCACACAACCTTACAGGCTTCTCCCTCACTCATTTACAGCTCTGTAGCGTAATTTAATGATGGGTTGCATCTGGTGTAGGATGAAAAGCTATCAGTTGTGATAAACTGCAGCCTAGGGAACGGTATATAGGCTTTGTACTCTCTTCAGGAAGCTTTTCAAGGGTGTAGTTGTTCACTGCAGAATGTTACCATCTTCTCCCCCTGCTGCTCAGCTGTGTGGCTTACAGGTGTGAGAAAATACCGTTTTTTCACTGAGGGAAAAGGAGCAGAAGGTGTTTGCAAAGCTGTAGTAGGCGTGTATAGCCACACTCTAGTGGTGGAGTATCCTATTATTTCACAGAATCAGTTATACAATACTATGTTGAAAGGGACCTCGAGGGTCTCGAGGGTTATCTGGTCCAGTGTTTCTTGGGAAAAGTACAATCTAGACAGGACGATCCAGCATCCCTGTTCAGCTGAACTTTAAAATGTCCAATGCTGGGGCCTCTACCATTTCCCTGGGGAGTTTATTCCAGTGTCTGATTTATCTGAATAAGGTGTACAGGCCCTACTTCTGTCCATTCCCATCTCTTCATACTTTTGTAAGAGTTAGCTTTCACAGAATTTACAACCCAGAGGTAGGTTCTACTCCAGGTAAAATAGGGTTTCTCTGACCAAACCAAGTTTTGGACATGTACTATATTTGTCAGATGAAATCTGACTAATAAGTTTCTCTGAAGATGTTCCTTCAGCATACTCACAGTGGCTGTAAAATGAATCATGAATGTTTGAGATGAGACTTCATTAACTGAAAACTGCAGCAATGAATATACAAAATTTCATCTTGACAAATGTGCCTCAAGGCCTTTTCCTTCGTAAGATTATACTGCCTGTAATATTGCCTGTCTTCCTTAACAAATGGGTAGGAGGAAAAAATGGAGGAAAAGCAATGATGCATACAGCTTTGCACTTAGGTATTTTCAGAAGTTATAGAGTTTTCTTTTAAAATAAATTATTTTGATAAGTCCTGTACCATTTGCTCTCTTAAAACAGGACTATCTGTTTTTATTATGCATGGCAGGGAGCTTCCTGAGGAAGCAATAAACAGGAAGCCACTCTTCTGCCAGGTGATGTGAGAATATTCAGAAGCTGTAGGGCAGAGTTCTGTCTCCACCAATAAATTGCTAGGTATTTAAATAAATGACAACTTTTCATTATTGTTGGCTAATTTGCTTCTTTTATTTTCTTCTAGGAAAAGATCATATCTGTAGATTCATTGGATGTGGAAGGAATGACAGATTTAACTATGTGGTCATGCAGTTGCAGGTCAGTATATAAAACGGAGCTCTATGTTTATTTATGTGTTTTGGTTTATTAGCCAAGTGTATATCAGAACACTGGTAAAATTTTAGAGGATGGCAAGTTAAAAAAATCCTTAAGATCACGTACTCATAGTAGTGAGCAAGCCTGAATTGAACATAATCTTACATACTTATCCTTTGATATCACTTCCATAATTCTCTCAGAAAGGAGGAAATTTGCATCCTCAGAAAGACCTGTCTACTGAAAGAGTGAACTGTTGTGTCCTCTGAGATAATGCACATCCCTTTGAAGTTTTTACTTAAAGACAATCTGAAATATAATGTGTGCATTTTGTTGTCATCTGTTATTGAAATGAAAAAAGAACATTTTCAAGTAAAGAAAACACTTAATTTGCTTCACTAAAAGACATTTTCCTGTAAAAAAGTCTAAAATGGGTGATTAACTACTATAAATGGGTTATGGGATCATTGTCCTTTATCATCTTGGTGAATATGAATACTGGAGAAAAAAGTGTACTCTAGTTCATACTGTTGGTTGTGTTATTTTGATAGAAACATAGTTCCAGGATGGCATGGGAAGTGCATTCCCTGCATAGTTTATTTTTCTATCTGTTCAGTTAAGTTTTTGAAGGTACTCTATAATTAAAGAAATTATGGATTTTTCCTTGAAGAATTGAGTGTGAAGAAGTTTTTGTGAGCATTTTCTCAGTGGCCTTTTTTCAGGTGTGATGCAAGTACAGCATTAATTAGTAGTGTATGTACTTCTGAAAGGAGTTGGTTTGAGCCATGTTACGAAGGAGTAGAAACATAGTAAGTTTGTTACTTTTAAAACTAAATTCTAAATTTAATGTTGAAGATAGTCAGGGACATACTACATTTATGTGTGATCCTTGAATATGAAAATAAGTAATGAAAGTATTCCATTGTTATTCATAATTTCTCTCTGTCAGTTTTGGTATTGGCACTTTTTTCTGAAAATGTGTTTTAACTTGATCAGGGTCGGAACTTGGCCGACCTGCGTCGGAGCCAATCTCGAGGAACATTCACCATTAGCACCACTCTGCGGCTTGGGAAACAGATTTTGGAATCTATCGAAAGCATTCATTCTGTGGGATTTCTGCACAGGGACATAAAACCGGTAAGCCTGCCCATTAAATCAGAACAGGCAACTTTTGAAGTGGTTTTTACGTGGCTGCATAAGTAAGAATAGATTCTATACTAATGTGAAAAGGAAAACCGTCAGAAAAGTGAATGTTTATCCACCATATAAGGCTGATCTATTAAATATTAGTTAACACTGGATCTTAAGAAGAGTAACTTTGGTCTTTGTCATCATTGCTAACAGTTAGCTTCCCTGCCATTTTCTGTAGTTAAAACTTGTCTGTAGCATAATGAAAGCAAGAGTTTTTGCCATGATGTATAATATAATGAGTTTGGCTAGTGGCAATATCTTCACATAATTAAGAGAATAGACACTAACCATAGGGTGCATTTACATGCTCTTCAATAGCAGGCTTTCTTTCTGTTTAATATATTAAAAACAAACAAGGAAAGAAAAGACAGACTGTAAGAGAAAGCCATTCAATTGTTTTATTGTACAACTCTATTAAAATTAATGTCAAAATATCATGAGGATAGTGCCATCCTGACACCATCGTGCTTTTTTTCTACTTACTTCTGATTTTCTTTGAATTACTCCTGAAATTGCATCATCTGTTTTTAAAATTGCTCTATATTAAAAATATTGTTACAACTCTCAAGAATTTCTAAATGAGAAGAAATGAGCAAATCTTGTGTCTTCCAATAGATGCAAATATAATGGCTATATCTGGCACATACAGATAAATTTCCTGCTAGCTGAATGATTTTTACGTAAAAACTCTTGTAATAGTTGTTGTGCACTAGGGAATTTTCATCACTTCTTCTTTGCAACATTCTATAAAACTTGTATTTTCCCTGATCCACTCCCAAGATTTCTAGTAATAGGGAAAGGACACAGTGGCAGTGAATGTCAAATGAAATAGGTGAGGAGGAGTTAGTCGGAGCGCAAGATTTTAATGATGAAAACAATTCCAGTTTTGAATGGAAAATAGCTGGCAGGATGCATTGGGGACATCTTATTATCTAGCTGTATCTTGGAGCCTATGGACTCAAACAGGATGGAAATAGAATACTGCTAGGGAATGAAAAAAAAAAAACAAAACCAGAAAACTCAGCAGTGAGGGCAGTGTGTTACGTTCATGGAGGAAAGAATAATTCTTCCCCTTTAGGAGTTATGTTGTGCCTTGGACATGCAAAAGAAGGCATGATTACTTTCTAGCATGCACTTACGTCTTGAAAATACAAGTCCATTTCATATAATATTGCGTATCTTCTAGATAGGTTAAAGTAAAAGCAAGCTTTGTGCTTAGCAGAAATCTTTAAATCCTTGCTTGGTTATTTGCCTCCTGTGGCAAATCAGGCAATGCTGAAATTCTGTTCCTTTAAAAAATCCTCTTGGTCACCCTCATTTCAGTCATGGTTTCAATTGGTTTTTACCCTTGACCTTTGACAGTGAAGCAGCTGTGAATCTCGGATTTATTTAGAACAGTACTGCTCTTTCACTTAATGGGCAAAGAAAGGTAGTTTTTCTAGAGTTAATTGTCTTATACTTCCATCTCGCTCAGATGTATAGATAATTCCATTTCACAAAGCTTATTTTTAGCTTCATAATTTTTAATGCTATGTAATCCATTTTAAGGGGATTACTGAATCTTTTTAGAAACAAATGCCTCCATAAACCCTCACTGTTTCGTTGTTTTGGGGTTTTTCTGTGGTTTGTTTTGTTAGTGGTTTTTTTTGTTTTTGTTTTTGTTTTTGTTTTGTTTTTAACTTGGTTATTCCTCCTCCCATGGAAAGGAAAAGTCAATTTGCACTCCTTATTCTGTATTGTACATGCATGGTTTTGGTGCATTTGTTTAGATGGACTTGTTTAGGTCCTAGGTTAGTAGTTTTTTAAAATGTTTCAGTCAAAATATGTGAGTAGGTGACATGACTGGAAAATCCTTGCCAAAATTTAATATATTCTAAGTGACAATGTAAGATGATGGTTTCTTTGTTCAGGTATGCTGAGTTGGGTGTTTCATTTGTCTTAGTGTTTGGTTTTGGTTTTTGTTGTTTTTTTTTCCAATGTAATGGGAGATTAGTAGAACTGAAAATAGGGGAGAAAGGCTAGAAAAGGAGAATGGTTTTCTCTGGTTGTGCTTCTGCATTAATACGTGCACATATTGACATGTGTCTGTGTATATGTATCTATCTGTGTTTGTTTTTCTTCCTAGTCTAACTTCGCAATGGGACGTTTTCCTAGCACCTGTAGGAAGTGTTATATGCTGGATTTTGGCTTGGCACGGCAATTTACCAACTCATGTGGGGATGTCAGACCAGTAAGATTTTTTTCACAGTTGTCAATTTGATTAATTGAATATGGTAATACGCTGTCTCTTTTTTTTTTTTTTTTCCTGGAGAAGTATGGAAGTTGCATTGAACTGCTTAGTGATCTAAACTTGACAAACTTCATCACAGATCAGAAATGCCGTCTGGTTTATTCATTATATTAAAAGATTGGCAGTCAGGAATGAATCAGGCTTCTAATTTTTGGCTTAAGATAGAGGTGTAGTCTATGATATTTTTGGATAATCTATCTTTTGATTTTGGAAATCAAGTGATAAGCACCATACACCAGAGCTGAATTTCATGTGGTATCATATTAAATTTTTTATTATTAAAGTAATAAAATCTGTGTAGGAGAAGAAAGTCAAACACTAAACTGACTGTATAGTCTTTCAAAAGAGAAAGTCTAAATAATTAAAACAGTGATAGGACACTAATTATAGTATATACGAAGATATAGTGTAGTTTTTTAATTCCCATGTGATGCAGTCTGAAGAAAATTGTAGATAAAAACACATCAATGAGGATATTTCAATTTTAAGTGCAGTAGAGCCTCCCTAATTGACTGGTGGGCAGTCCTTTTGTTAACTTCGAAGTTTGAGTGAGCCAGTGCCATGGTAAATGGTGAAGTTTAAATGAATCCTGTTTTCTTTATTAAACAAGTTTAGTTTATGTTTTGATGGTAATACTGAGTAATGTACTAGTCAGTATTGTGTAGCATATTTATTAATGTGATGCTATTTGAGTGGTAGAAACCATCTCTACAGGATTTTCAATTTTATTCCGCATAAGAAGTTGAGAGAGTGGCCATTTTTTGTGTACACATTACAAAGTATCTGAATTAGTAAGGTAAATTAGCGAGGTTCTGCTGTACTCTATTCCTTCAGCCATAATGCTGGACACTGCAATGAAAGCAAAGAGCAGGGGAGACCAACAGAGTGGCTGCTGCTGTTGGAAAGGTGAGCTTAACATTTTAAGTAGTTTAAAAATTTTCTTTTTTTTATTTTTCAGTGTTCTTGTCATGTTCTGTATGTTTGGCTGCTTATGATGTTTTTCTAACTGATCTGTAATTTTGAAGATAAAATAATTTCCAAGTTTCTGTAATTTAGAATATATATATATATACATATATATATACATGCCAATAGTAATATTCTCAAAAAAATAAATTATAACAACAGAAAAAAAGATATTTCTGCTATTCTTTCTTTTGTAACAACTCAGCTCTTGCCTTTTGTTTTTCATTGCAGTGCCCTACAATGTAACTGAAGTAATTCTTCAATTTTAATCTATTTAGAATTTTCTGTCAGTATAATCCATAGTAGGAGTGGCAGGGAAAATAAAGATAGTAGTTTTATTTGTATTTCATAGTCAGAAATGGCTCTTTTATAGATAGCAACCATGCTGATGGCCTTGCTTACTTATAAAATTTATTTAATATTTTCATTAAATGTGCTATGTGCTTCTCCTTAAGGCTATCCTTCTTCTAAACTTCATTAGATTTCTTCAGCAGATACTGCAAATAACCTGGAACAGTGTAAAAGCATGTTCTCCAAAAACCATAGTACTCTATTGGTAAGAACCTGTTCCTTAGTTAAGGTTGATATTTGTGCTAAGCCTGATTTTCTGTTTAACTGACTTCCACAGAAGGAATCTGATCCCCTTGAGATTTTACGTATCATTCTTGAATTCTTCAGTTCCCACAATGTGTTCTAGAAGAATCAAAGGGGGAGTTTTAATCTTTTGGAAACTTTGTATTTTCCCCAACATTAAGGAATTTCTGGTGGCCATAAATCTGTTCATTCAACCCAGAAAAAGATTGGAGAGTGCTGTGTGGATACCACTGAAAGCAGAAAAGTTTGACAGGGCTGTTTTTCCCTCCAGAAATCACTGACCAGCACAGCTGGCATGAGTATAGATTCCATCAGGTGGAGATAAGAAAGTGAAGTTAACTTTGGGACTGGTAGAGAAGGAAGATGATGTGTACTACTTTGCCAAAATGTAACTTAGACTGGCAGAGGACTTGAGACTAAAAAGCAATTACAAAAATGTATTAGGAGTTTTATAGTACAGATCTTCTTGTTAACAAGGCACGATTCACTTTATTGAAATTCAAACAAGAAGTTGAAAGGAAGGTCTTTTGGTGAGGAAGACTGTTTTATTTTGTGGAATCAGGTTGAGAGGTAAAGAGGAAATCAGGAATGTGTCAAAACACTAAGCTACCCAATGTTAGACTCTTAATGCCAGTACATTGTAGCAAGACAGGAGAATGCACCAGAATGTCATACAACTTCATTGTGATAAGGTGTTCCTGTTTCAGATCTATTAGAAAAAGAGGAAATATAAAATTTGGCAATCCATGGTTTTATTCCAGTATTTGACTGAAATATGTGCTGATGGCTACTAATATGTGCAACCATCCATGTGAACCCTTCTACATTTCCATTAAGCCTGGGCTTATTCTCATTTGAGTCTTTTGTCTCTCCTGTCTGAATTCCTTTCTGCATCCACCTCCTCATACTACCCAACTTCCAGTCAGACTAATTCTTCTTCTCCTTGCAGTTTTGATGCTCACTGGAACAGTACATTGCAAAAAAATAAAAATTGCCTTTGTTCTTAGTTTCTTTACTTTGTGCACCAATGAAACCTGAAAACATTATGAAAGAGTGAGAGAAAAGAAATTCAGGCTGTTGCAGCCCTGGATTGAATTATGCCTCATAACAGATAAAGCATTTCAGGAATTTTGATGATGACTGATTCAAACAAAGTTGTGTTGAGTTTGTATGAAATACAGTTTTTCAAAAGCTCAGGTATAATCAGTTTTGGATGGCTAGTGGCATATTCCTTGACATCATTATAGTACAGTTTCAAATCCCTCCTGGTCTGTCTCCACTCCGAGACACACTGAGGTTATAGGCTCTCTACAAATTATTTTAAGGGTTAATAAACAAAACAAACACTTTGTTCAGCTGCATTCAAACAGTTTGAAATTATTTGCTGATTTAAAAGCAAGCAGCTACAAACTCAGTTATCTAACATGAAGAATTTCAACTTAAATTGGTGATATGCAAAAAGTTTCAAAGGACTGAATGCAGGATCTTGTATGGAAAGTAGTGGCCAAAGTTTGTGTACAGATTTTACTACAGGTGCCATATATTGTATGTTGGCAGTGAAGTTCACAGGCAGCAGTGCTGACTCTGGAGAAATGTTGATGAAGTTTCAACAATATTCCAATTAAAAATGTTTGTCTTTTGAAGTAGAAGTGAAGATTCAGTTGGGTTAAATTAAATATTTTTGGTCTATTGTAGTAATTTTTTTTTTCATATTGTTATTACAGTATTTCTAAACATACCTGCTTTCATTAGAGACATAGACACTTTGTTAGCATGGACTTGGTTCTTCCTCATCTTTCCTATGGTTTATAGACCTGTTCTGAACAATATTTTTTTAATGTGCACTTACCTGTCTATAATGCTCCAAATCACAGCCTATGGAAATAAGTCTCCTATGCATCATATTAATGTAATTGCTGGGTGTTAATGAGGTATCATAGGCTGTTTTGGGGCAAATTTTACAGTAGCATTGGATCTCTTTGTCTTCACTACAGCTCTCATTTTCTCATTCCTCTACCAAGCTCTTCTGCCTTTGTGAACTGGCTGTAGGATTAAGTTAAAAGCATGGAAAGCAGCTCTATCCTACATGATAAATTAAATAGTTCTTTGGAGTAAATAGATATTAGTACAGCAAAAATGCTCCGAGGTTTTTTTGAGCACTGTAGAGAAACAAAGCCTGTGTTTAAGTACTACTTATTTTAGTTCATAGAATCATAGCATCATAGAATCAGTCAGGGTTGGAAGGGACCACAAGGATCATCTAGTTCCAATCCCCCTGCCATGGGCAGGGACACCCTACCCTAAATTAGGCTGGCCAAAGCCTCGTCCAGCCTGGCCTTAAACACCTCCAGGGAAGTGGCCCCAACCACCTCCCTGGGCAACCTGTTCCAGAGTCTCACCACTCTCATGGTGAAGAACTTCCTCCTCACGTCCAATCTGAATCTCCCCACCTCCAGCTTTGCTCCATTCCCCCTAGTCCTGTCACTACCTGATAGCCTAAAAAGTCCCCAAAATTTCACTTTGAGTGTAATCTGTATTTTCTCCTTTGTGAGAGACCGATTCATTTAATTCTCATTTAGTTGTTTATTGCTAGAGAGAAGTTTTAAGATGAGGCATTTGCCATGTGAACTAGAATAAGAATGTATTTTAATTCATTATTTACTGTGAAGTAAAGTAAAGTTTATCTCACTGTTTTTTCTGCTATTGCTTTTGAGAAGTAGAGTTTATTTCAAACATCACAACAAATAAAGCTGCTCACAGAATCACAGAATGGTAGAGTTGGAGAGGACTTCTGGAGATAACCTAGTCCAATCTCCCTGCTAAAGCAGTTTCAGCTGGAGCAGGTTCATAGAATCACATCCAGGCAGGTTTTGAAGGCCTCCAGAGAAGGAAAACTCCACAACCTCATTGAGCAGCCTGTTTCCCTGCTCTGTCACCCTCAAAGAAGTTTTTTTTCTAATGGTTCAGGCCACCCTGAAATGAATAGTTGCTCATATATCAGGAAGTTGAAATTACTGTATTTGTTAGAAAATCTGTATTCATTAATGTTATCTAGGGTTTGTACTATGATCAAGCTTGCAAAGAAAATTGTTTAAGTAGATTAGTCTACAACTGAAGGGAAATGTTTGTCTTTTCTTTATGAGAGATCTTAGCATGCAGAATTTCTCTAGTTATGCCATCAGAATGAATTTATAGCTTATTCCACAGCTATGTGATAACAGAATACCATCTAATGGGATCTTATTTTCCTGTGGTCATTCTGCTCAACTCTATTGGCTTATGTCTTCTGTAACTCCTGTCAGCTTTCTCTCCTTTTCTCATTTTTTCTCCATTTTCCATTAATCTTAAACCTGCATCTGCTTTGTTTCTTCCTCTGTATCTTTGGTAATAGTCTCCTCAGACTTCATTTTCTTTTACAATTTAGTTGCAATTCTCTTTTGAGCTTATCTCTCTCTAGTTTTATGTTCCCACCTTTTCACCTCTATCTTCATGTACTGTCATAATATTTTTTTTTCTCTACACACATGATTCACATTCATGATTAATTAATGATTTTAAACTAGAGAAAAGTAGATTTAGATTGGACTTCAGGAAGAAGTTCTTTACTATGAGGGTGGTGGAGCACTGGAATAGGTTGCCCAGGGTGATGGAGGCCGGGCCCTGGAAACATTCAGGGTGAGCCTTGATGGGGCTCTGAGCAAGCTGAACTAGTTGGGGGTGTCCTTGCTTACTGCAAGAAGGTTGGATTAGATGACTTTTAAAGGTCCCTTTCAACCCAGTGCATTCAATAATTCTGCAATGTCCCAGTTATGGTAGTGTTTCCTTCTAATCAAATTGAAAGAGTATCATCTGTCTCCAGTATAATTGTGAATATCTTACGATGAACTCAATCTCAATATGCTCTTAGTCTCATTTCTTCTGTGACAACCACTCGGTGCTGCCTCTGTTCCTAATCACTGTATGTGGTATCATCTCTCTCTCAACAAGGCTTACTGGCAGTTTTGACTTGGTGTGGTTTCTGTATAGTATACAGATACATTCATAGGTGTGTGGGTGGATTTTTTTGTGGTGGTTTTTGGTTGTCTTTTTTTTTTTTTTCATTTACAAACCTGCAGTTCTTTCAGGGTGCTACTGTAGATAGAATTTATGTGATTTGTTGTATTGCACTTCCAAATTGCATCCAACAAGCTGCTTAATTTCATTTGTGAGGCACTTGAGAAGATCTGTCCACACAGCCTGTTACTTTTCATTCACAGTAAACAGAAACACTGTACACGGTAAAGATGGTGAACTGTCTCCATTACCCACTTTGGATTTTTTTTTATACAAGGAACATTATTATCTATTTCAGTCTGTTCCTTATGTTGAAAGGGAGATTTCTGCCAAATTCTTGGTGTTTTCCTTTAAATCTCTGTTTGCAAACAAAACTGGAAAATAACCTTTTTTTCCCCCTTTTTGGTAGGAGTTGAAAATAGTCTTTGACTCTTAAACCTTCTAATACAGTCTGTTACGACTCTAATTATTTAAGGTTTAAGTGGAAGATGTGCTAAACAGCAAATGGCAGAATTTAGTGCCAGTCTGTACAGAACTACACAAAGATGGGGATAGTACTACATATGGAAAAGATTAACTTCTACTACAAGAAATCATCCATGAATGACAGGAAGTCTTATTTATGTGTGTTCTATCTACACGTTGCTGGATTCTTAGTTTAAATTACTGAAAACAGTAGTTTCAAGACTGCATTTTCAATTTGGCTGCTGTTAGTTTCTTATACACTGGTTTGGAGGGAGGATTTTTTGTTGTAATTTGTTCTTTTGTCCCCGAGAAGTTACAGTGTCTCTTTAGACTTCTTACCTTAAAGAATGGTTAAGGCAGAGAGCTTAGAATGAGAAAGCTTTCATGAAGATAATCCCAACTAATTCCATGAAGGTTTCAAGTTGTACTTCCGTATTAAAAGATCCCCCAGAGTTTTGGTGTCATGCTTGTCAGATCCTAAGACATCTCAGTGTCATTTGCAGAGATGTTCATCTTCGTATTGCCCATCGTAATGTCAGACTCCCCGGTGATTTAGCATCATTAAAACCATGCTGCTGGGGAGTCCATTCAGCTGTAGCTGCTCCTGTATAAACACTGTTTTGAAAAATGCAGGTTTAATATAAAGAGCTTCTCAGAAAGTAAATTTAAAGAGCAAAAAGTGGAGTCCCAAGTGAGCAATTTGGTTGTTCAGCACCTGCAGTGCTGATGGTATTTTTCATTGCATTTTGGAGTGTCACATGTGGACTGCCTGTTCACAGAACAGAGGAGCAAGCAGTTTTCAGCCCATTTCACTGTGTGTTTTTTGTTGTGGTTTTTTTTTTTTTTTTTTTTCCTGTGG
>VWZI01000042.1:136536-206575 GCA_013396835.1 Psilopogon haemacephalus
GAAACATTTCCACTGAGATTCAGTATGATCTTTGAAAAAAATCAAGTTGTTCTATGAATGGTAAAACTTGCTGATTTCCTATGGTTTTCTGTACTGCTTCTTTTATGCCCTCCAAATTTAATAGTATTTTCTGCTTTATACTACACCCAAGTTTTCTGACCAGTATATAGTTGCAGTTTTGAGATTGGAGATGTGCTTACTTACTTACTTACTGAATTTATGCTGACTGACTAACTGATTTGGTGTCTCTTAAGATTGATGTGAGGCATTTTAATTGAATTTTAGCTATGCCAAGGTACTAATTCGGGTTCTGTCTTGAATCACCAATTTTCATTAAACTTGCAGGAACTGAAAGGTTCTGAGAGCTGTCCTGTTTGTTGAAAATACAGATGATCTGGTCAAAACAGAAACTAGCTGTTAATTCTTTTTGAGCTATGGACTAAATTCTCTGCTGAGTTATGAAAATTTATTTTGAATAATTAGAAGAGAAAGAGAAGGAGGAAAGTGTTATTTTATGTACATTAGCTTGCTTGAGACCTTTTGCTTCTCAATTCTAGTTGAAAGTAAGTCTGCTACTGAAATAAGTATCATTATAAATATTAAATAGGGTATATATGAAACAATTAAAAATGAAGGCCTTAATTCTCTACTCTGCTAAGAGCACGAGACTTTTCATAATGGAGAGCAACCATAAAAGTTTTACTTAGGGAGATTAGTAAAAAAATATTCTGCTGTCTGGGGAAAGTCTCTCCCAGAATATTTGCTGGTTTATGTAGGTAGACTTCTTACAGTAATTTCTGTCTTAGCTCCTGGTATAGAAGGAAGAAGAAAGATTGCACAGGGCAAAGCAATTATTACTTAGCAGATCTATCGTTTGTGATTTTTTTTTTCTTCGCAGGCAGTTGTAGTAAAATTTTCATTCGCTTCCACGTTTGTTAAAATCCACAGTAGCAAAATCTGATTGTACTGTTAGATGTTAACTCTGCTTGTTACCCAGCTTTTGCTTGAACTAGGTAGTGTGGGATAAGACAGCTGCAATCAATTTTTTGAAATCACAGTTTCTGTTTAGGTAGATCTGAGTCCAAATAATGCATCATAATAACAATTGTAAGGGGTTGGTCAGTAGAGAGTTCTAAGTGCAAGTACTTGGGTTTGAATGTCTCTGATGTGGTTTCCATAGATAACTAAAAGTGTTGGTTTGAGTAGCTGCCCATACATGAAAACTGACTGAGATGTATAATGTCTTGTAATGACAACTGTATTTCATCTGCTTGCTCTTTCCTTGCATAGATGATCCCTGAACTTTTCATTTACTTTAAACTAGATCTAACACGTGGTAGGCAATTCAATTAGATTGCTAAAGGGCATAACAATGTGTATAGTTGAAGCCATTTGTTATGAAAATAGGTTCCAAAGCACTGGAACTGGCTACAGTTCCAATCCCAGGAATACATTCCTGTTGCATAAAAGAGATAGGAAATTGACTTTGTAAAGGGAAAAAATAAGAGAGGAGGATTCTGCTTCTAATGAAGGGAGATAGAGTAATGGAGGTGACTATTTCTCTGCCCACACCCCTATGTTCTTGAGAACTTGACTTAGGAGGCAGCACCAGGAAGGTGGGGTTCACTGTGTTTGTTTCTTAATGCAGAACCTAAAGACACTCAAGAATTATGAGTCATTGCCTGACTAAGAGAAGGAATGATGGTGTGATTTGGATATAATGTGAAAAATAACTGGGTTTTTTTTCACGTTTTTGTCTAGTTTCCATGACTGTAGTAAAAAGTTGATCTTTTGTTTTGCATAACATTTCCAGTGTTGTGCAGAGGAATAAATGGAGAGCGTTTATTTAGAGATGCTAGATAAAACTGGAGAGTGTGACTTGCTTCTTCCATAGCCCCTCCAAAGAAATAACAATTGTAGGCAGGTTTGTGAGCATAGTGTCTCTCAGGAGTCCTATGTGCTTAGAGGAAATAGTTCACTTTTTAAGGCATTCCTAATTTCCTGCATGTAGTTCATCTAAGATACTGTCCTGTGTTCCCAGGGCAGGGCCAATTTGAAGCGAACTAATGGTACATGAAAAAACTACCTTTATGCATATAAAATTTATTCATAGTTATTGGCTCTGCTTCATATGCTTGTATCTTCAAAATAATTTATTTTTAACATGCATTTGAAAAATTTAGGGATAGGAATCAAATCTGAGACAGTTCTGGCTTCCAAATCAGTGCTTCAGCTAATTCTATTAGGAAAAAAACTATGCAAACAAGCTAGAATTCTGGCATTCTTAGAAATTATATCTCTTACTCAAATAATGACATCTGTGTGGCCATTGCTGGTACTCTAGTATCTGGAATTTAAGGCAAAGTTATGTTGGATAATTTTTTCCCTGCAGCTCAGAATCTAAAAACTCTTACATAACTTCTCAGTTTTCCTGTGCCAATTTGAGAGTTGTCAATTGCAAAAGCATTCTTACCCTCATCTGAAGGAAGAATGATAGTTACCATAAGTAAGTTGGATGAATACAAGATAAAGCTGTTAAACGTGAAAGAGCTGAAGAATGGAGCCCCCTGCTGAATGGTCTGTTGGTGGACTCCTGTAACTGAGATGGCACCTGGACATGGCGATTGCTTCCAGTCTATAACTGATAAGAGAACCTCACACTAAATTCAAGTGAAAAGACATGAGAATGTTGGTTATGGTATTTGCCATGGAAAGGAACATAGACGTGATCCATTTTAATCAAGGGTGTCAATGGAATTCAGTTGTATTGAAACATAGGGCACATTATCTGTTTAGTACAAATGCCCTTTACATCTACAGGCTAAAAAAAATGCCATAGATTCTTTTGGCTATCTTAACAGGCCACCTGTGATGACTGAAAAAGAACAGACATTTTAAGTTTGGTTGGGTTTTTTTTCTCAACAAGGAAATGTGCTTTGAGTTAAGGAAGCTCAGTTGCTGTGGTAGCAGGTTTCTTAGAGAAGGCATATGGAAGACAATACTATAAACTATGTTTCTGCAAAGTGCTTTAGGTTATTTTTGTTGTTGTTCAGTTGGTGACAGGTGAGCTCAGGAAAAAAATTGGAGGTGTCTAGAAACAGGTTGACATGATAGCAAAGAGGGATTTTATTTTAAAAACTGTGGTGAGTCATTCAGGAAGTTGCTATTATTGCCTGTAATATTTCTCTTTTACTACATGAGCCATTGTGAGATGCATAAACAGCTCTGAAACAGTTTCAGAAGTTTTCTAACTGCTCAGAAGTCTATAAATGCGATTTGTGGGCAGACTGGATTCAAGGTAATAGAGCCCTCACTTACGTAGTTAGTGTCCTAATAGCCTTCCTGCTTAAGCAACTGGAATTCTTTTGTGCTAGTTATCAAGTAGAAATTAAAGTTGCTACTCTAGGAATAAAAGCCTCATTTCACTGTTGTTTTTGTATTTTTTTATTATTCTCAGAAGAATGAAAATATTTTAACTTAGTAAACCTGAATATAGTTCTTGCTTTTGAACATCCAGAACCTGAAGCTTTTGGTTTCGTGTTCTGAAACGTCTTTCTCTTGGAATTCACTGAATTTGTATTTGCAGTTGTTTTAAAGTTGAGCTCTTGGCACCCTTCTGGAGAAGTGCTATTCATCAAACTGCATCCTTTTGGAAATTTACCTGTATCCTGGTTGCCTTGGCAGTGATGCTGTATTATTCTTAATCAGATGGTTTGGTAATCTTCAAAAGAGACTTAATTCCTTTGGGAAATATTTCCTTTTGAAAAAAAAAAAAAATCCTGAAATTAAGCAGTCCCAAAGCATTTCAAGCTATTCTTTTTATAATTACATGGTACTGTGAAATTTCTGCAACTCTAGTGTTCACTCTTCATTGCAGGGTATGGAATATGATGTACTTGCAAAATAATAACTCAATTGTCTCATGCCTGAGCACAAAATGTGTTCCAAACACCACAGAAACTTTGTGCTAACGTGCAAAACCTAAGATTTATGGACTATTATCTGAGAACCTGTCTGTGATAAGAACATCCTGGTAAATAATCTTCTCGACTAACACTGGTTCAGCTCTCATCATACCACTCTAGCAGACATTGATTACTGGGGCTGCTGAATCCTTTTTAAAGATGTTGCTGCATAATCCTGCTGGGTTTAATTGATTGAGTTGCTGACAGGAATGGTAGCTCCTGATGTACTTAAATGACAGCTCTGTATAGTGTCTGTCTCTTGTGGATAAGAAGAAATTACACCTGTACTGAAGGAATTATATATACATCGAGAGAGATGGGGACAGGTCAAAGTATTTTATCCTAATAGAGTAACAATTTTATTTTGCGGTTATGTTTCTGTATAGATCATACCAGGCTCCTCAATCTATTGTGCAGTATGTTTTTAAATCTTAACAACTGTCAGGAGTCTGGGACAGGCAGACAGATCACCAATACCCCTTGAAGTACAAGTCAGATGTGAGAAAGATAATTCAACATTCTCAGAGTACTTTTAAAGTAAACTAAAAGAATTATTGATTAGGAAAATAAGTTTGTATAAAATGAAGCAAATTTAGCCATTCTGGCAGTTCTGTCCGTATAGAGTGAGTTGTTAAGGGAGTTGCATGGATTGCAGCTCTGTCCTAGACAAACCACAGTTTGATTTTTTTGGGTTTTATATTGCAAATATGTAGTAATCGTTACTATTGCAAAGTATATCATTCTTTGTAATGTTTTATTTGGAGGAAAAAATAGTGGGAAGACGTATTCTGTGATTATAAAACACCAGCTGATTTACAGTTGCACAATATCTAGAGTTTTGGGGAGGAAAGACTGGTATTCAGAAAGAACAAAAGAATGACATATTTTTATGGTGGCTATAGTGCGGGCCTTGCTGTATGTTGTTTAGCCACAGTCTTGAGACTTACCTGTTGCTTTTCCTACTTCTGGAATTTCTCAAAAAAATGATTGGTTTGGTAGTTCAGAAAATAAAGAAAATGTTGCTGGCACATTTGACTAGATGTCTGGTTTTCTATTCATGTTATGTAATTTAGCATTTTAGATAAAAAAGAAGAATGGTTCTGGTCTATTTGTTTTTGAGTGATGAGTTAAATAGGGTTTTGTGCTTGTGGAGAACTCAGACATAAAGAGATAGTTTAAAAGGTATGACATGTATTGTTTTGTGGTGCTTGCATATTCCCACTGCAACTTATAGAAACGTGATACATTAAAACAGGACAAAAAGTCTCTCATGGTATATCTGTCATGTGGCTCCATACTCACTTTGTAGATGCCATGTTAAGTAGTCACCTGGTTTATTTCTGACAATAAGAATCTTTTTCCTTTTTCTATTCTTTGACAGCCACGAGCTGTTGCTGGCTTTCGAGGAACGGTACGATATGCTTCAATCAATGCTCATCGAAACAGAGTGAGTATCCTAATCTAGATCGGATCCATCTCTTGTAGCTGAAAGCAGTCAGTAATGCAGTTGCTATTGAATTATTTTTTTGTGTTCTTAGGTGTGTACTTATTATGTACAAACTGATGCTTACAGATTTGGGGAAAGGGCAATATATTTTACTGTAGAATAAGACAGTTCTTGTAATAGTGGTTTTTAATAGTTACCTTTGCTGTTCAGTTGTATTTTAACTTGATAAATTAAGAAGGTGAAGTTTCTGAGTTTTGTAAAATTCATAATATTCAGTGGAAACTGAAATTGGAATAAACAGCCCTGTATAGGAGTATAGAGATTTGCAACATTATTTTAATACACTTCAATTTCTGTTTTGTAAATTTCTATGGAAATTTACTTGTATTTTTCTACATAAAATAGTTGTTGAACTGAATTATATGAACTTGTTTTGTGCCATTGATTATATTAAGTTTTATATGTAATAACCTGTCTCCAGAGCAGTAAAGAATCAGTCTTCCTTTTTGTCATATAGGTGTTTGTAAGATGTATTAGAATATTTATTTTTTTTCCCCACAGGAAATGGGTCGGCATGATGACCTTTGGTCCTTGTTCTACATGTTGGTGGAATTTGTGGTTGGGCAACTGCCTTGGAGAAAAATCAAAGATAAGGTAGACCTAAAAGTGAAACCAAATAGCATGAGGGAGATTTACTTGTGCATTGCAAGCGAATGCTGTGATAAATATTACACCATGGTTCACAAATTTTAGCATTACATTTTTCACTCTTTTCTAGTTTTAGTTCTCATTGCTACTGTCATGCTGTTAAAAGCAGTTAAGTATTACAAACTGTTCTAGGCAGGAACTGAATTGTCCTTCTAGCTTGCAGAATTTTTACAAGGCAAAAGTAAGTGTAAGTATGCCATTGATTGCCTTTTTCTGTTTTCACTGGAGTACATTTTCATTACCCTTATCACACATTTAGAATTTCTTATCTCTTTTGATTATTTCTGAAATGAAAAAATCACAGAGTTAGGGGTTGGAAGTGACCTCTGAGGATCATCAAGTCCAACGTCCTTTTCGACCTTCTCAAGTCTAAACATCCCCAGTTCTCTTGGTCTTTCTTCATAGGAGACCTGTTCATGTCCCACCACTATCTTAGTAGCTCTCTTTTGGACCCTGTCCAGCAGATCCCCGTCCATCTTGAATTGGGGAGCCCAAAACTAGGCACAGTATTCCAGAGGTGATCTCAGCCGGGCAGAGTGGAGGGGGAGGAGAACCTCCCTGGACCTGCTGGACACACTTTTTTAAATGCACCCTAGGATAACCTCTTGGCCATAACTGCACATTGTTGTCCCACGGATAACTTGCTGCCCACTAGGACTAAAGGTCTTTCTCCATGGAGCTGCTTTCCAGCAGGATGGCCCCTAGTCTGTACTGGTGCCTGGTGGTATTCCTCCTCAAATACAGGACTCTGCACTTGTCGTTATTGAAACTGGTGAGGTTTGCCTTCACCCAGCCCTCCAGCCTGTCCAGATCTTGTTGGATAGCAGCACAGCCTTCCAGTGTATCAGCCACCCCCTTCCAGTATCATATCAGTGAACTTGCTGAGGGTACACGCAATCCCCTCATCCAGGTCACTGACGAAGATATTTAAAAAATGGGCATTTCTTACTTACTGGTGAAGAAAAGTGAACACTCAGTATGCAGTAGTGTTTTTAGTCATGTGTCTTAGGTGAGGTATACAAAGAAGCAACACCTAATTAGCTGATTATTGCTTCTATTCAACTTATTTTGACATTAGATTGAAATAAAGTTCTTCTCTTATGTGACTTACACATTAACGGATGACAGTGTGGTGTACAGGTATCGTCTGTTTTGATTTACTCATCTCACCCTAAACAGGATCTACTAGTCTTACACAATGTAGCAAAAAGTAACAACTTCAGGTGATAGGTGCTTTTTAGGAGGATTGGAGTCTCTAATGATGTTTCTTGATGTCAGGCAGCATTCAAACACAGCAGAAAATTAAATAGCTTTTTGTACTGCACTTGAAGTTATTATGTTATTTGGCTTCTTGCACTAAGGACAATAACAGAATCTTTTATCTTGCTGTCTGATGCAGAATGGCCTTCCTCAGTACTGTTCAGTGTCATGTACTTGCCCATTTTTCTGGCCAGTAGTGTACTGAATGGCTGTAAGATACAAAGTGAATATGATGTGGCACAGAATGACAGTGTATTAATGTTAATTTGTGTTATTTACTCCTAGGAGCAAGTGGGCTCCATTAAGGAGAGGTACGAGCACAGACTTATGTTGAAACATCTTCCTCAAGAATTTAATGTCTTTCTGGAACACATTTCTAATTTAGATTACTTTACAAAGCCTGATTACCAGGTAAGCATTCGGGCTATTTTGTCTTTCTGATTTTTAAATAGCAGAATTTTATGCTATTTCGTCTTCAATTTCCTTTGGTTTGATTGCATGGTCTTGGCAGTGATTATGGATTGTGCCACCAGGAAGGGATATTAATGACCATTTAGTGTCATGGAAGCTTTGCAGTTCAAAGATCTGATTTTTTTTCCCCATTTGTGAAGAGTAAAGCAGTTGTGTTTCTAAAAACAGTTGACAGTTGTGTTGCAGTCAGTATTCTGTTAGGATCGAGTGATGTCCTACTGGCCTTCAGTGAGTGCTAGGTTAAATTGATCAGGTTGTTTACTCCATGATAGCCATTCTGGCAGTTTTCCAAAATCTGGAGCACAATACCTACAATACATACAGCTAAAGCACGGCATGCAGCTGTGGTGGTTTTTTAAAGACTGATTTACTGCATACAGAGATAACCAGAAAACTAATAATTTTTTCTTTGTTTAAGAGAGTATTGCCTGCTGGTGGTAAGATGATCGGTGTCAAGAGAACATGCTCTAGACTATGCCTTATTCACTAAGTGTTGACCCATGATTCAACAAGAAATAAAACTCAGTGATAGAACTTTATTCTGTACCAGTATGTGGAAGGTCACAGAAGAATGCTCAGGAAGAGAGGGCGAAAGTGAGACTTGTTTCAGTTTCACAAACTGTGGGAGAAGTTGAACTGGTCAAACAAATTCATCAAACATCACACCACAACTGTGTTGTCCCTGTGTGCCTTTTCTCTGGCTTCCAGGAAAACACATACCTGTCAGCTTCCCACTTGCATTACTCGTCTGCCTCTGTGCATTTGTTCTGCTGCATAACTCAGCAAAACTAAAAAGAATCCTTTTCTGTTGGTGTGCAACCTGAATTGGTTTAACTGTACTAAATAAATAATTCTCACTGATTTTGGAATTGTAACTTTGACAATAATTCTTGCAGTTTACATTGTAAGATTGTGGATCCAGAAGAGAGCCATAAAAATGATCAGAGGGAAGGATCACCTTTCTTGCCAAGAAAGGCTGAGTGTTGGGATTGTTCAGCCTAGAGAAGAGAAGGTTCCAGGGAGACCTTATTGCAGCCTGCCAGTACATAAAGAATGTAAGAATGATGGAGACAGAGTTTTTAGCAGGGTATTTTGTGACATGAGAAAGGGTGATGGTTTTAAACTGAGATATAACAATGATCTAAGTTGCCCAACCAGGTAGTAGCTGCCCCACCCCTGTTAACAGCCCAGGATCAGGTTGGACAAAGCTCTGAGTAACCTGATGTAGTTGAAGATGTTCCTGTTTACTGCATGAGTATCAGACTAGATGGCCTTTAAAGGTCTGTTCCAACCAAAACTACAGTTTTGGTTGGAATAATTAAGAGATAAATGAAGATATGTAAGATTAGAAATAAGAGCTGAAAATCTCAAGTTTCCTGTAAGTGCATTTCTCAAAATGTAGTGGCATAATATTCTGCATATTTGGGAGGGAAAAAAATCGATATTTGTACAAAAATTTGTACAAAATACAAAAAATAAATTTGTACAAATAAAAACAATCTTACTACAAATACAGAAAAAAGGTAATATTATGATTTTTTTTTCTTTTTCTATTACAAGTTTTCATGGAAGTTATCTTATAGTTTACAATTATGTAAGGGAAATTGTTAAGAAAATTATGTATTTGATTTGTATGCCTAGTTATAAAAATAAATCAGATTATTTCTTAAAATGATTATTCTATAGTAAAATTTACTGATTGGAAGAATTTTCTTGTGTAGAATTTTCTTGATTATAGACTGTTGAATATGTTTTATTTACATTATATAGCCTGAATGATAATACATATATATGCAGAGATATCTCTACAAACCTTTTCTTCTGTGGTCTGCTAGTATATAACACAGCTCCTGCATTCAAGGATTAATATGATACAAGGACAGAGTTTCTCCATGATAGAAACAGCCCAGTAACTTACAGTCCCTCAGCTGGTTATGGAATATTTGCAGCTGTGTAGCTGCAGAACAAGCCATCTGACATGGTCTTGCTCGTGTGCTTTAGACCAAAGCAAGCCAATTTTATTTAGGATGGTGAGAAAGTGCTTTATTTTACATTACCATTTACACTTTGGCCTCTCTTAACTAGTATTTTTTTGTAACACTGCTATTCATACTTTTGATATGTATCATTCTTTGCTCGTATTTATGGTTAGGGACTGAACAAGAATGGTCAGGTGTGGGAATCCAATGTAAGAGAGAAAAATAATGAGCTGTGTACAAGCACTGATCTTTCAAGACTGGGCTGTACTTGCCTGGATTATGTTAATGTGTTGTTTGTATGATGGGATAAAGGAGTCACTGCGAGAGTGGCCAGGAGCCTTTTTGGTTTTCTGGTCCTTTGCCTGGCACGAGTCTTATGCTTACACTGGCCTGGAATAAAGAGCACCTGCTTCAATCCAAAGTGTGTTGTTGCATTTGTCAGATTACTGGCAGCAACAAGTGGTGGAGAATGCAAGCAACGAGAAAACTAAGCAGCAACAGTCAGGATCCCTGCTTTGAAGAGTTTACAGTCTAAAATATTTGTGAATGTCAGGTGTGTTTATTTTATTCACATATTTATGCACACTTTGCCCCACCTTCCTGACATCATAAAGCATTTGAATTTCTGTTTGCATTATAGCAGAAATTGTAGGAAAGATTTAAAGAAAAGTGACCTTAAAAATTACTTTAGAGAGGCTGTGTATGGTTTATAAGAAGAGGAGAATAAAGGAGAGTATGGATGGGATGAAGAATGAACTATGGCTCTGTGCAGTTCTGTAGGGTTTCAGAACTGAGCAGGATGGATGACACACTAAAGGTTCTTGAGAGTAAGGATGAAATGGATATGACCACTTTATAGTAGAAAAGTGATTCAAACTTCCAATTTATTTTAACTTGCCTGATGTTTTTAAAAGGAAGCTAAAGAAAAAAAAAACAAAACAAAAAAAAAAACAACAATCCATAAACATAAACATCTTGAACTGGAAGAAAGAATGAAAAACTGGATTTCTAGCTTTTGGGGAAAAATGGGGTTTAAGTATTTTTCTTGGTTTTAGAAACATTGCAGAGTAAGCAGTGATGCAATACAGGCACATCTTCTCACCAGTGGAGTGCTTCCAGTGTGACATTTCTGTGGGATGAATGTCAGCATTGAAGTACATGGTTCTAATTAACACAAATTTATGAATTAGCAAACCAGTCTCTTTCCTTACATATTGGTCATTATTTACTTGGTTTCTAATGGTGTTGCTGAATATGTTCTGCTCTCTACTGGAGAGCCATTAGATGCTGCTTTGCATCACTGTGTTCAGTTCTGGAGCCCTTATTGCAAGAAGGGTATGGACATGCTGGAGTGTGTCCAGAGAAGGGACATGAGGATGATCAGAGGGCTGGAGCACGTCTCCTATGGAAACAGACTGAGAGAGTTGGGGCTGTTCAGTTTGGAGAGGCGAAGACTCTGAGGGGACCTTATTGTGGCCTTCCAGTATCTGAAGGGGGACTACAGAGAAGCTGTTGAGGGGCTTTTTAGGATGTCAGGACTAGGTAAGACTGGGGGGGATTGGAGCAAAGCTGGAAGTGGGTAGATTCAGATTGGATGTTAGGAAGATCTTCACCATGAGGGTGGTGATAGACTGGTGCAGGTTGCCCAGGGAGGTGGTGGAAGCACCATCCCTGGAAGTTTTTATGGCCAGGATGGATGGGGCTTTGAGCACCCTGATCTAGTGTGAGGTGTCCTTATCCATGGCAGGATGGTTGTGGCTAGATAATCCTTAGGTCCCTTCCAGCCCTGACAATTCTTTGATTCTGTGACCACTGTAGTAATGCTGCTGCTGTGTATGTGTCTTTCTGGCTTTTAATGGAAGTCTATGGTGTACCTCTGCTGCTTTTTACTGATGAAACCACAGATGTAAGTTGTGGGGTTTTTAAAAAATAAAACATAATTTTGCATAATGACTTTGAAGTCTTGGAACATGTCCTGGTTTTTGGAAAACTGTCACTCAATGTCAAAGAAGACACATGTTAAAGTATTATAAATGAAGCTTGTTAACTTCTTCTTCTTTTTTTAGCTTCTCATGTCAGTGTTTGACAACAGCATGAAAACATTTGGGGTTATTGAAAGTGACCCTTTTGACTGGGAGAAGAGTGGAACTGATGGCTCTCTAACAACAACAACAACTTCAACCACACCCCAGTTACACACTCGTCTTACTCCAGCTGCAATTGGGTATGTATGCACATTGTGGTCAGTTTAAAAAAGCAGCCACAGAGAATCAAAGGGACATTATCTCCATAATTTAGGTTGGGATTTTTGCAGGATATTGAATAAATGGAAGAGTGGAGGTTTGGAAGCATTTGAAGTATTTGACTTTTTAGAGTTCCTGTTTATACTATCCTGAAAGATCAGCACTGCAATCATAAATTTGTAGCAATAAAAGGTAGTAGCACAGGAAGTTGCATGTAAATTTGCTCGTCCCTTCTTTGCTGAATCATTCTGTGAAACTGTATCCTGGGTTTAACTGCTTGGAACTAAACTCATTATTTTCTGTACCTTGGAGTAAACTACTAGCTGCAATTACTTTATAGCTGAAAAGCTAACAGATCTTTATAGGAAGTTTTATTTTGAGAATGTTTAAAATAATAGTTAATTTGGTCTTTGACACCTTCTGTAATTAAGTATGTTGGATGAGGAGTGATGTTTAGTAATACCCATACTCATCTTGGGACTGGAGAATATAGGTGGTGTATGTGGGTGAGGAGGAAGACTTTATGCCTGTTCTAGGCCTTGAATAGTTCAACTTTTTATCTAAGAGGCATGAAGGTTGTGTCATGGGAGTTTTGACAGTGTAGCGAAGCTGAAAATCAGCAGAATTTCATGTACAGCCTATTAAATTGCCAGTATTTCAAGGTAATTTTAAAGAAGTTAAAATAAATGTCAGTCAAGGCATTTTAACTGTGTTAATGTTACACAGGTGTACAGAGCACACTATCAAACACACTGAAGCTCTCAGGGATTTTGCGTATCATTCAGTCCCGTTAACCTGCTTTGCATCACGCTGGAGTTACTGATAGTCTTGGCTGCAGTTAACAATTCTGGTGACTGTAAAAAGGAATGACCTAATTGACTTTCTGACCATTCGCTTCTTAGGAATAGCATTGCTTCAGTTTCAGGCACTGAGCTGCACCTCTTAGCCCCACTTAGTCTCAAATCAGTGGGACTACAAAACTTAATTAAAATGCAGTGTCTTGTTGGTAGTATTATGTTTATGCTTTGATTATCAATAATTGGACCAAAATAGCACTTGGATAAGAATAACAATTAAAAGTGCATTTACTTTGCTGAATGGTCTCTCTTTCTCATACATTTTATTTTTTTATTTTACTGAATCTTGGGGAAGGAAAATATTGTGAAGGTGGTTGTTAATTTTTTTGAATAGAAAAGCATGTGTGGAAGATTGAGGAGCAAAGTTGAGCCTGGATATGATTGCAAACAGATTTTGTCAGAAGTTGCTTTGAAAAGTTGAACAGAGGTACAAAGGTGTCTTTGACACCTTCTGTAATTAAGTATATTGTGATTGTTTTATGATTTACACCTTTTGTTACGTGTCTAAATTAAAGAAACATTAATTGTGAAAGCCAAGAAGTAGGAGTTTTTATATGAATTAAATGATAAGATTTAATTTTCTATGCTTTTGCTTATTTGTTTGTTTCTTTTAATAGAGTCTCAACATTTTTTACCTTTTTGAACTTTTACAGCATTGCCAATGCCACTCCTATCCCAGGAGATTTACTGCGTGAAAACACAGATGAAGTGTTCCCTGATGAACAGCTCAGTGATGGAGAGAATGGTATTCCAGTTGGAGTCTCACCAGAAAAACTGCCTGGATCCCCTGGGCACCAGCGCCCTCAGGAAAAAGATGTTTGGGAAGAAATGGATGCGAATAGGAACAAGATAAAACAAGGGATCTGTAAGGTACTTAAAAATCTGTTGAGAAGACCATGTTTGCACAGCTTCCTGTCCTCACAGTGCACATAAGATACAGTTAATAATACAGTCTTAATAATACTGATTATTCAGAATGGTCTAAGAAAACAAGATATATGGTAGAGCTAACACATTTTTTTAGAACAATTTACATCCTGGAACAAGCAGACAACTCATTTGCCTTGTTGGGTCTTTATGATGAATAGAGGATTACTGATAATTTGAAATTCTTTGTAGTTTGTTCATATCCTTCTTCTTCAGATGATTTTCATTCTTGCTCACTGAATGAGCATCTTGCATGTGTAGAAGTTAGATATTGAACATACAAAAGGCAGTTCAATGTTATTCTTCAGTTGACAGATTGGCAGTATGATAGGCAGCATCCATTTAACTCACTTGGTAGTTTTGTCTGCATGCATTAGGATACCTTTGTACTCATCCAAAGATGTTTGTGAGCTAGTCTTTAGAAGAGAATGCTGCTTAGCTTTAAAAAGTGGTTTCTGAGAAGTGATTCCTATCTCACTTGCTCACAATCACAATATTTCATACTTGGGCAAGTGTAGCCCTGTTTCTTGATATAAAAATATGTGAAGAGGGGTCTGGTACTGAAATATTCTTTACCCTAGGACAGCTAGGTTACTTTATTAGAAAGCAAATGTATTGTGGGAAAGAATAAGGTATCATGTTTATATTCAAATGTCTGTATTTGTTTGGGTTTTTTAAATAAAGGAGGGGAAAAAGAAGGTTGTTCTGGTTTAAAGAAAGGCAGTTTGTAGTAGTTATACCTGTTGAAACTAAGGATGATCATGATTTTCCAGCTAGTGTACAAGATAGAATGTGAGCAGACTATAACGTAGGTCTAAGTTGATGAAATATCTTGTAGATTAGTGTGTAACGGTGTCGGATACACTCCAGAGATTCATAAAGACAGCTTGGAAGCAAATGTCTCTTTAATAAGAGCACTTGACTTTAAAGCACACTGATGATGCTACCAAGTGCTGGATATCAGACTGTTATTTTTTTTAAGAATCAGAGAAGGGTGTGAAATATCAAAGTAAATTTATGGATATTGCTGGGATTTTGAGACTCCTCAGATCTATTCAGAACAGCCGTATTACTAGTATTTTGTCTGTTGCAGGTGTGTGCTGAAGAGCCTATCTAAATTAGCTTAGCTGTGGCATGACCTTAAGGACCACTACAAATTCAAATTGGTTCACCACATGCAAAAAAACGGAGTGGTATTCACCATGTTATACTTTGTATTCCTCTGTATTATTGCTCCTAGTGGGTTGTATTTTTACTTTACTTTTTGCACAGGCTGCCACAGAAGAAGAAAACAGCCATGGGCCAGTGAATGGAATGCTTAATGCACCAAGTCTCGGTTCTCCAATCCGTGTTCGTTCAGAGACCACACAGCTAGACAGAGAAGCTCCACTGGTGCGGAAGTTGCGTTCAATTCACAGTTTTGAGCTGGAGAAACGTCTCACGTTGGAGTCAAAGCCTGACACGGATAAATTTCTTGAAACCTGGTAAATAAAGTGTTTTATTCCTATGCTTCAGTCTTCTGAGGATATGCAATTAAGATACTGCACCTTTCCTCTACTGTGTGGAAACAGGGAATGGAACTGCTGGGTTATGCTTATGCAATCTACAGCAATGTATTGTCTGTGTTTATAATATTGGAGATGAATGGATTTCGTTCTTTTAAAAAAGGTTAATGCTAATATACAGTTAAAGTCAGGTACGCACGCACGAGAATTTTTTATTTTGAAATGTAGTGGTGTAGCCCTGATGTTTATTATGTTTTCTTCAGTGGGATACTCTTGACAGTCCGTACAACTCATCCTAAATAAAAACAATGATGACAAGTGCCCAACAGAGATAACATTGGAGGAGAGCCAATGTCACTCCAGACTTCAAAAAGGGCAAGAAAGAGTTCCAGGGAACTATAGACCAGTCAGCCTCACCTCCATCCCTGGAAAAATGATGGAGCAGCTCCTTCTGGAGGGCATCTCAAGGCACTTGGAAGAGAAGAAGGTTATCAGGAGCAGTCAGCATGGATTTATCAAGGGGAGGTTGTGCTTGACTAACCTGGTAGCACTTTATGATGACATAACAGAATGGGTAGATTCAGGGAGACCAGTGGATGTAGTCTGCCTTGACCTTAGCAAGGCATTTGACACTGTCTCCCATGACATTCTAGTGAGCAAGCTCAGGAAGTGTGGGATGGATGAGCAGACAGGTGGATTAGGAACTGGTTACAAGATAGAGTCCAGAGAGTGGTGATCAATGGTGCCAAGTCCAGTTGAAGAGCTGTAACCAGTGGAGTCCCCCAGGGATCAGTGCTGGGTCCAGTCCTGTTCAACATCTTCATCAATGACATTGATGAGGGCACAGACAGACAGAGTCTGCTCAGCAAGTTTGCTGCTGACACCAAACTGGGAGGCTTGGCTGATACAGCTGAAGGCTGTATGGCCATCCAGTGAGGCCTGGATAGACTGGACAACTGGGCACAGAGGAACCCAATGAGGTTCAACAAGGACAAGTGCAGAGTCCTGCACCAGGGGAGGAATAATAAACTGCAGCAGTACAGGCTGGGAGATGAGCTGCTGGAGAGCAGCCCTGTGGAGAGGGACATGGGAGTGCTGGTGGATAACAAGTAAACCATGGGACAGCAATGTGCCCATGTGGCCAAGAAAGCCAATGGGATCCTGGGGTGTATTAAGAAGAGTATGTCCAGCAGATCAAGGGAGGTTCTCCTCCCCCTCTGCTCTGCCCTGGTGAAACCCCATCTTGAATACTGTGTTCAGTTTTGGGCTCCCCAATTTAAGAGGGACAGGGATGTGCTGGAGAGGGTCCAGCAGAGGGCTATGAGGATGATTAAAGGACTGGAGGGCATGACTTTCGAGGAGAGGCTGAGGTACCTGCGATGATTTAGTTTAGAAAAGAGAAGACTTAGAGTGTCTATAAATATCTGAGGGCTGGTCAGGAGTGGGGGGACAGGCTCTTCTCACTTGCTCCCTGTGATAGGACAAGAAGCAGTGGGTGTAAGTTGCAGCACAAGAGGTTCCACCTCAACACAAGGGGGAACTTCTTTACTGTAAGGGTCACAGAGTAAGGAACAGGCTCCCCAGAGAGGTTGTGGGGTCGCCTTCTCTGGAGACTTTCAAGGCCTGTCTGAATGTGTTCTTCTGTGATCTGTGCTAGATCGTATGGTGCTGCCCTGGCACAGGGGTTGGACTCAATGATCTCCTTGAGTCTTTTCCAACCCCCAATGTCCTGTGATCCTGTGAACATGGAATTAGGTTATATGACATGAGAAGGACAGTTGTCAAGAAATGCAGTTATGAAGTAAAGTCAGAAATCTACCTTCATGCAGCAGGTTTAGTTATCTCTGGGGTGGTGTACCAACGTTAAAAATTTTTTGTTACATCTTAAAATGGACTTTGCAGTTTTAGGTTAACAACTGGACTTAATGATCTTAAAGATCCTTTCCATAAGTGATTCTATGAGAAGTGATTCAGTCTATTTGCATATATGTGGAAAGAGTAAGATGAGAAGTGCACAAGTAAGACTGAGAGGCAGAGGCTTAGTGGAAACAGTAGAAGAAAGATGAGATGCTGATAGTGGCAAAATCCTTCTAGATAACTCAAATGAGTTAGTAATTTGAATCTCTTTGATGAAGCAAGTTATGCAAAACATACATAAGTAATCAATCGAAACAATAACATTCTTGAGGGCATCTACTAACTGCTGCTGGAGACATCTGTTTTTTCTGGCCTACTTTTAATCTCTGCTTTGTAGCGGGAATTAAGTATGGTGGACATCTGGTGGTATTATGACTTGGTATCCACTCACTATTCACCCTTCTGGTAATTACATTTACAATGCAATGTGATGCATTGCAATTACACTTACAATACATGTAATTTCTAAGACCATGTGCCCATTTTTAATTTACATCAGAGTTATTTGTCTCAAGCTATGGATCTTTCAGCCATTGTAGATTGTTCTAAAGTATGACAACAAATTTTTATATAAATCTAGGTTTCCTCCACTAAAAAACCTCAAATATAGCTTACATTATTTAATTAATTGATAACTAATTCAGATATTAACTTCTCTTAAGCTTGGAGAAGATGCAGAAAGACTTGAATGCTGTGGCAGAGACTCCTGTTGCTGCTGTTCCTCCTCATTCTCAGAAAACATCCACTCCTGGCCGCATGGATCATGTTTGGCACTATGATGAAGAATATCTTCCAGATGCTTCAAAGCCTGTGTCAGCTAGTTCTCCAGAACATGTCGATGGCATTATTAGCAATGGATTTGTAGCTGTCAACTTAAGCTCCTGCAGGCAGGAAGTGGATTCTAAGGAATGGGTGATAATTGATAAGGAACGGGACTTGCAAGACTTCAGGACAAATGAGGCCTTGGGGCACAAAATGACTGGAAGTCCCTCAGATGAAGAGCCAGAGGTACTACAAGTTCTAGAGGAGTCCACTCCAGAAGAACAGCCCAGACAAGGTGGTTGGGCAGGAAACAATGTCCATGCCAAGAACCAAACCTCAGGGGCAGAGTTTATTCTAGCCGTGGAGTGTCATCCTGCTATTTCCGAACAGCTTACAGATAAATTGGAACCTCTGTCTGGAGCTGCTGGACAGCTTCTTGCAGCCACCCCTACAAGTCCTATGGAAGCTCAAGCAGAAGGAGCTCTCACTCCGGTAAGAGAAACAGTCACCGTTTTATTGAACTTCTCTTTATTCAGAATTATATGAGGAGATAACAAGGGAAAGGCTGTGACTAAAATACAATAATGCAGCAGAAATTCCTAGTTTCATCAGGTGTGGTACCTGATTCTTGAAGAATGATCTTCCACGTCCTGTTGTCTGAAGATTTGCATTCTCCTATGAAGTGGCTGTTAATTCTGCAGGTATGATCCACAGAACTGGCCTCAGTAAAAGAAAAAGGTATATTACACATACCACATATATATGAAAAGAGGCTACTTGTGAAGTGGTTCCTAGTCAGTGACAGGTACACATATACACATACTTTTTTTTTTTTTTTTTTTTGAGTACATAAACATAAATTTACTATAGTAAAAATACTATTCTACAGTGTTTCATATGTTTTAGGAAAAGCCTAAATGGCCAAAATTGAAGAAAAAGAGTTACTTGCTGTCACTGTCATTGCTGTAGTGTTTATTTTTTGAATTCTCATAATTTCAGAAGAATCAGTAAGAAATTTCAGATAGTTCTTGTATAACTTCTTGGACTTGATAAATTGTTGATGGTTCTTGTACAACTTGTTACTTCTGTAGATTGTTGCTACCACTCAATACGAAGGTAGTTTTTCAATTCTCCTTTGTGCTTAGAGTTTTCTCATCATTAGGGTTGCTTTGCTCCTATTGCGTCCTCTTCGTTTTATGTTTCTCCACCTTCTCTACAGCATTTTTATTTGCACAGTTTTTGAACATTTACTTTTTTTTCACTTCTCAGTCACTGAGCCTAAACAAAGACTTCTCTGGCTTTACTTAGGGAGGAAATTAATCGAAGGCTAAATGACCAGGCATCAGCTCCTGGTTTTATTTCTCCCCCTTTCTCAGTAGAGATTGTATCCTCTATGATACAAAGGGCGTTTTTTTCAAGCTCCTTTTAAAGCTCAAGAAATCTGGGTGTACTTCTCCCTCACTTAGCACCATTCTTTTGTGAAAGCTACAGGCAGCTCATTAGAAAAAGAAGCTTATCAGCAACCACAGGGTGTGGAATATCCTTTTTGGTAACATTTCAAATACAGCTAGATTCTCATGAAAAAAAACCCTTAGCTATTTTAATTAAAACTTAAAGCAGAAGTGATATGTGTCATGTACTACAGTGCAAATAGTGGATAATACCTGGAAAGGAAGAAAATTCTGAACATGGGGGCAGAAATAGTTAAAAACAAGGTTCATTAATTATGAGATAGGGTGATATTATATTTTAGTTTACATTTTCAGGCAATTAAGGGATATTTGTCATGACCTTAAAAGTGGTGGAAATCAATATGGTTTATATTATCTTTGGAGGGCAATAGTGCAGCGAGGGTGAGAAGAATGGCAGGAAGGAACATGCTATTTTGAAAGTGAGTCGTGTGGATAGAAAATGTGAACTGAACCAGGAATAATGAAAATAAAAGCTATTCAGATGATTTAGAAACTGGGAACAGAGTGGGTCTGTGTAGTTGTCTATTCCAAGTGTGATGACAATTTGTGGTAGTCTTCATCTACTTCACTAGCCCTTGAAACCCAAAGTCCTTCCTTGATGGTATTCTGCTTCATAAAAGATACTTCAGTGTTCATCAAAGTGCGTACTGGAATTTAGCTGTTGTTATAGGGTAGTGTCCTAGTCACTTCATGGGGAGACAGTATTATTTATATCTTTTTATACAGTAGTTCCCTGTTCCAGAGTCCTGGTGACCTTATAGGGTTGTTTGTTGGAGTGCTTTTCTTTCTTCCTTAAGCATTTGCCCGTCTGAAACTGTTCTTTGGATGTGGTCCTCATTTGTGAATCAGTTGTTCTTGCCCTTTACTAATTTTATCTAGGCAGTGCCTTCCTGACAATAGAAATAATACACAAATTGTTGTACTTTACTTCACTGCTGATTCAGTGGTACTGCACCAGTTACTAAGAGAAGACTTAAATCCAAGAATATAAGTTTAGGCCCATAAGTCAAAGGGTTTAAAAATAGACGTTGAAATCTTAATAGTATAATAGCATAATATAATTTCTGGAACAGTTTACTCATTTCAAACAGATTGAAACTCTAGGGCATGTCATTATTCATGGTCATGGTGCTTATCAGTATACCTCTTACTTGGACTTCTAGTGACCTACTTCACTGCCACATAGGAGAAAGTATGACAAATTATGTTCTTTGATCTTATTCTGATAACTTTGTTAAATATGCAAGTGATGAATTAATAAAATAGCTTTCCTAGTTTATGTATTTTTTAATTTTCATTTTTATTTTGATTATTCGTCTTTATTCTTAATTCAAAGTTTTATTGTTCACTATTTAAGTAGTAGCAAGGTTGTTTCCGTATGGAAATCTAAAGGTTCATCATAATTTAATTTTCTCCTGAATAAAAGAAATTGCTGGTCTGTCATCCTTCCATTTGTAGATAAGAATTCTTCCTGAAATTATGTGTGCACATAGATTTCCTGTAATTGATAATATAATTTGTTACCTATTTCACACAGCATCAGAGTTCTGACAGGAATGTGAAGTCGTAGAAGTTCAGGTAGGAAATCCAAACCCAAAATGTAAGAGAAAAAAAACGTGTCAGTTATTTGGCTTAGGGGGGAATAAGTTTTAGGCATAAATTACAGCCAATTATGCTGTTTATTACCAAAAATGCCCTACAGGTAAGTGAATTAATTTTTATGTTATTAGTCATGGTTCTTCAGTTGCAATGCAGATTTTGTGTGCTATTAGCAAATACCAGTTTGATCTGGCTCAGTCATGGGCACATGATCACATCTAGTTGAACTGCTCAGAGCGTGCTAGAATATATATGCTGACTTCATGCTTCTATAATGGCTTTATGTTGACTTTGGCTGCAGGAGAACAGACAGTGCTTGATTTGCTGTAATATCTGCTGGTATGAAGCTAATTTGTCAGAAGAATTTCAACTGACCTAGACTAATGTTGAATTTCTACTGGAGAAGCACTTTGCATCAGACAGCTCCTAGTTTTTCTTTTCCTTGATGGGGTGTGAAGAACCTAAAGCTGGACTTGCTCTTAGTTCCCTGTGTTTGTATTGACTTGCAGTGAACTCCATAAAGTGTGTGCACAGAACTTTGCAACATATATTTGTCAAGCAGATATTTCAGAAAAAAAAAAAAAAGAGTTGAAGTAATTGAACATGTAGCAGCAAATTCCATTTTCATCATCAGTTTAAATAGCATTTTGCTCTGGTCAAACTTAGTTGACAGCCTAATAGAAGATAGACGGGTGGATGGATGGATGGATAGATGGAGAATGGATGGATGGATGGATGTGTGGTTATAGAAAAGGCTTGATTGTGTGACTGTTTTTATTTTAGAAATACTTCTGAAATTAACATTTTGTACATTAAAGTACTATTACATTTTACTAAAAACCCACTCTTAAATTTCCATTTATTTACAAGTTCTAAGTAATTAAATTTTCATGTACCTTCTGTCCTTAGTTGCTGCTTTTATAAGACACTGTCTTATAAAAGTTGATGGACAGTTACACATTTTGGGAACTGGAGCTCTAATATTGCCACAATTGAAAATACCTTTTCTTTGGAAAATATCTGCAAGGCATACAGGTTAGAATGGCAGATACTGTGCCAGGAAACAGAAAATCACTGTCACAAAGCTTTCAGAAAGTTTCTCTCTACTCTTCATGGTTTTGTCTAAATATTCTTGGAATAAAGAACTACAAATTGTGTATAGCAGTCTCCTTTACAGATATTCAGATGTGTCACCATCAGATATTTGTTCAGCACTGGAAAAAGTCTTGCAAAGAGTCAGTTGGTTGTGGAGCTGTTTAAAAATAACATACTTTCCTGACTTTGTTAGTTTGGAACTCTTTGATTTTACGGTTCTTGTTTTGTTGCTTGGGGTTTTTTTGTTGCTCTTTTCAAAGTGCTTGAGTGATGTAGTTGAAGATGAAGTAGTTGTTTGTGGATTTTTCAGGCCACTGTATCCTTCTAGTTCAATCACATATTTGGGAAAATTTCATCAGAATTCTTGAGCATCAATCTCACTGAATAATGCTGTCAGCTGCAGTTCTTAGTCTAGGCTGCTGCAGCCATAGTTGTGCAGTCACATTTGGGAAACCTGCAGTGGGTGTATATATTAAATAATGCAGTCATCTAACAAAACAGTCATGTGGTATGGGTGTGCTAAGTGTTTGCAAGGACCAGACAACAGTCAACTAGTTTGTACACACTGTGTCCTTGAAACAGACTCTATTACTTTATTCAGTGTGCTCTATATTGTTACTGACTGACTGAAGGTAGGCACCAGCTCACTTTTTATTTTGATACTGGATTTAAAAAAATTAATGGAAAATGTGAAGGTTAGACTTAAGGTACCTCTTAAATTGTCATAGTTTAGCCTGCGAGGAGTTGTGAATATGGTCTAATAAAATGCATATAGGCAAGATGTAAACATGAATATGAAAATACTGATTGAAAAAAACAACTTAATTTTTTCCCCACCATGTCGTTCTCACAGCTCAACTCATCTCATTTGCTGCATTTCTCCACTCCAAGACTTTCAAGTCCCATCCTTCGCACCATGAGCCCTATAGCCTATCTATCCATCCATTCGGACCCTCTGAAAGAGGCTGGTTTACAAAGGAGTCAATCAGCTGAGAGCCACTCCTCTTCCTCCCACCGCTCTACCGGTCGTAGGCAGCTTCCTGTCATTCCCTGTGGCAACAGGTTCCCCCCTGTCATTCGCATCTCAAAAGCACAACTTCAGCAGGTGAATAAGCCTTGTCTTTGTTAGAGTGACTGCTGCTATAGCAGCCATCTGCAAAGTTTAAAGTTGCTCTTCACAACACAGTAGTAGGCATGTGCTAGTCGTACTGCTATAGACAACATCTTGAAAAATGTTCTGAAATCAGAATGGATCTTGGTTAGGGATACTCTGAGGAGGATATATTGTGCCACTTAGAGGTAAAATTAGAAGAATATTTAAAGAGCTGGTATAAAAATGATCTGGAGTATTTCAAGCATCGCTGGATGTTCTGGGAAATAGATTCACTTCCTCGGAGGGATTTTCTCTTGAGAAATTTAGGATTATGAAGTCTAGAAAACAAATGTTTGCTTCTTTTAAAACTAAGATTACAATCTCTCTTTTTATAATGTGCCCCTGTAATCAGTGCCTGGTAGATTTTGAATTTGGAACACATATTAAAATTTGGACTGCATTAAATTACTTCAGTGTGAAAAAAAGAGATCTAGAGATGGTCAAATTACTACTTTGGGAATGAAGAAATAATGAATTGTTCCACTGCATGTAGTGGAACAGAAGCAGAGAAAGCAATTTTTAGGGGTAACAGCTAATGGAAAATGTCACTAGGGAAAGGGAACTTTATATTCCCAGTTTAATTTCAATATGAAAAAGCTGAAGGCTTAGAACCATGATTGAAGTTAACTGTAATTTGTGTATTAGTCGCAACAATACTGAGACTTGCTGAGTAGCATGAACTTGCATCGACTGGAAAAGCAGTATGACAGCATTAATGCGTAAGACCATAACATATCATCATCATTTTACCATTAATATTTGATTTGGTTTCTATTTGATATTGCCTTCTATTTCCAGTGCATTTTTCAGTATAAATATTCAGTGTGAAAGACTTCTTTTTTCAGTGAAGCATGCACACAAGAATATTTATATTAAAAGTAATTCCATCAGCATTAGCTTCTTTCAAACTTCCATAGGATCAGTGGTGAGTGATAACAAGGTGAAGTAAGTAGTTGATGTACTGAGATGAGCATTTTGTCTGTTATCTGAAAACCCATTGTTTTTTACTTGAAACTTTTGGCTGCTTTTTATCTATGTATATATATATGTAAAAGGCTGGCCTCAGTGTATGGAATCAGACAAAGAATAGCTCCCAGATGCTCATTATTGTGAACTTGATGGAGTACCAAACTACTACACGGTGACTGACATATTCGTCAAGGAAGAGGGCTTAAAAGAAATTAATTTACTAGAAGTTAAGCTTCAGTATTTTACAGGATCAGTTTATATCCCAGGCTGCAAAATTACCTAATTTATACTGACAGTCTAAATTTTCCAATCAAAAAGTATTGCAGGTTTAATTAGCAAACTACTCACAATACTCAGAGAAAGTAGGTTGGCACAGAGGGTCTTCTCTGGCTTCTTTAGTACCCTACAAGTGAATACAGCTGCAGTATTAATAGAGGCTACAAAGTGATGTACTTCCTACTTATGTGGAAAAGAATTGGTATTATCTCAGGTGCTGCTACTGAGTGGAGTAAGGATTCTATATGTAGTATTCTCGGTCTCTTCTTTCTACCTGATATGTTGACTGCTGTGTTCCTTTTGAAGCTGTGCTTTTGAAAGTTCTGAGAATTTGACTTCCAGTTTTTCTATTGCTATGGAAACTACAAGCACATGATTCTTCAGTTCATTCTAACAATGAGGGGCTCTTGTACTTTATGGCTTACTGAAGAACTGAACTAGTTTTGCGAGTCCTTTTCTGTAGTGCAGCAATGTTAGGTACTTAGCAAGCTAGAAGTTCCAGCAGCATGAAAGAATATGCAGGTTTACAACCTGAAGCTCTTCTCCCATTAAATATTAAAAACTATTTAAATGTCATTCTATTGTATCATGTATAAACATTTTCTGCTGAATATATTTTTTATTACTTCTTGCTGTTTGCAATTTGATTCAAGAATCCCTAACTATTGAATTGCAGAGGCCAAGGATCTGTTTTGTCAAAATTAGTTTCACATATTAAAAAATAAGAAATTGCACATTTGTTCCTGAAATTCCTGACATTCTTTCTTGATGGGAAGATGAGTGAAGGTTCAAGGAATATAACTTTCCTCTAGTTTGACATCAGATTAGGGAGGTCACGAAATTTCTGTCTGCTCACTTGTGCAGAGAGGCATGGAGGTCTACCTTTATTTGTTCAATGTAGATAACTCCTCTTTGCCATGCAGATATAATGGAGTAGAATTTGCTTCAACTGTCCTCAGTTACGCAACTTGGAGCATAAAGCAAGAGTCTGGCAGTGTTAGGGCTGACAAAAAACAGAATGAATTCTTTGACTGTACTTGAAGGGGAGAGCTAGAATACTGTTAGCATAATTTTACTCTAGCACGATCAAAATGTACAGCAAGTCCCATTGAAACCTAACTTTTTCCTTTCTTTCTGTGAGTTTTTCAGCCAGATGCATTCTCTGAACTCTGCTCACTTGGGGGCTGCGTAGAGTGTTGTGTGAGGTCAGTGGAAAAGATGATGTGAGTGTAGCAACTATTGTCCAGGGCTCTGCATGAAGAGATTGCTTAGGTAGACACAAATACCTCTTCTTGCCATGGCAGCCATCTAGAATACTTCTGCTGCTATACGTGAAATTCAGCCCTTATCAAAGGTGGATTCCAGTTTTGCATGTCATTCTGGCTTATTTTCTTTTTTCTGTGTGCTTACAGAGACATGTACAGGTGGGCTAATCTTAGATTTTATGATTGTTCATTGTGTTAGGGAAGGATAATATGTGTCTCTCAGGTTAACAATCAGAATTAGTTTGTGCTACTACAGGTGTTTTAAGTCTTAATCTTCTTAAGTTTCAATCTTATTGGAACATTTTTTAAATTATTTTGTAGTTATAATATTCTTAGTTACAAAATAGTCTAAGAAGATTTCAGAGAAGAGGTGGAAATTTAAGCCATCATATTCGCATTCATATTCATATACAAAAAGAGAAATAATAAACTGATCTCAGTTGAAAAAATTATCTTAATTTTTAAGCATCTCACTGGAATTCAGGGACCTATGGAAGCGTAAGGTATGACTTCTCAACATGCTCAAGGATTCAATAATTCATATCCCTTATAATTGTCATTTTATTTTGGATATTTTAGGTTTATGAGCCAGGAGTGCATGTAAATGTTGTAAATTTTGCCATTTTTTAAATTAATGAATTTTGGCAGGGTTTACTCATTTGCAATAGGAAGAGATGAGTACTTACAATGGTTTTCACATAAAATTATCCCTAATAGAACCATAAATAAGCAAATAAAAGCCCAAAGATGCTCCTCTCGTTAGTATTCCTTTAAAATTGTTCTTAATTTGTTAGTGGCTCTAACTTGAAGTTGTTGAAGTTGTCGCCTTAGTACTCAGCTAGTTAAAACTCTGGGTAGCATTGTACCTACTCATTAAAAATGTCAGCAATGGAGATAATTACCCCAAATCCTCTTCAGAATGTGAGTTTAAGACATACTATGTTACCAAATGTGTCCTGGAAGGAAACGAGGGGAAAACTGTTTAGTCTTCAATGAGTCTATTTTTTACTGCTGCCATGGTGGAAGTTTGCTGTAGCAAAAAAAGGATTCTGATTTCAGGATGCACAGAGTTGTTACACCCTACTGTTGGAAACTGTATTGAGTCAGCATAAAGTTACGTTTTTCCAAGGAGGCTGCTAGTACCTTTTATAATGTTGAGTTTAACTAAGGTAGAAATTTCAATCCAGCTTATAGTTACTGGAACCCTTTCATACACAGCAGGTTTGATTGTCAAAAATGTGCAGAAGGTACACCATCTCATTTGTGACAGGATAACTCTTATAGCTGTTAACTCTTCCATAAATCTTAGCCTGAGAGTAAGTTGCTGTGGTGTTGCAGCCTTCACACACGGTGATTGGATAGTGTTATAATCTTCTTATCATCGTGAGCTGAGAGGCAACATTTTATATTCTATTCTCCACATTTTTATTTTTAGATTAATTGCCCACATCATATTGTAATCTTTGTTTCTCAGATTCAGTGTTTTACAAAAATTACCTGATTAGCCATGGGATAAGATTTTCATTACTGTCAGAAAAAGAGTGAAGATTATTTATGTTTATAATGTGTTGGGTTTTTTTTTAAATTACATATTAGGCCATGTATTGTTTGTTTTGCAACAAGGTATGTATTGGATAACCTTGAAATTTCTAAAATATAATTTTAATTGGTGTATTTTGCATGTCTCCGGACCAGCTCTTCTCAGACTCCTTAATTACAACTTCTGTCTTGCAAGCTTTCACAAACGGAAGAGCAAGAAGACTATTTATGAGATAACTAAGGATACAGGATTAAAAATAATATTTATGTGTTTGTTTATTAAAAATAAAATAATTGTAAGGGATTCAGAACATCCTGCAGTCTTTTTACTTAGAATCCTGTGTAGTATTTGCTTAAAATTCTGTGTAGCGTGAATGATACTTAACCTAAGAATCCATAAGGAACCTTAGGAGGATCATCTACAAGCTTCTTCCATTTCTTCAGAAATTGACTATTGAATCCAAGTTCTTCCAAATGAAAGCATTTGTATCCTTGCCCTTGTCATGGAGATTGGAAACAGATGAATCTTAAGCTTCCTTCCAATCCAGACCATTCTGTAATGCAGCTTTGAGGATATTCAGTTGTATAAAAGTTTTATTTTCTCATATGTGTTCCCAGATTGTTAAGAAGTTGGTCTTGTTCTTTGGTTTCTCTCCTAAAGCTGAACCTGAAGTTTTAGTAGCTCTTCCATGAAAGGCACTGCTGTATGAGTCCCCATTTAAATTTCTTGCATATGCCAGTGAAATGTGGAGGCCAGCAGCATTGTAATTTAATCCTTGTGCTTTCAAAAGACTAGTAAGAGGTTTGACCATCTGAGAAAACAAAGATTTGTTTGTTAGTGAACACAAATCAAGAAAGTGATATATGTGATCAAAAAGCCATTTCTGAACCTCTGAACAACTTGGTATTACCGAATCTTTGATGATACTTAGTCAACCAGTATCCTTTTTTCCACTTGTTTCATGGTTTTCTTTCACAAATAGCGTCTGTCCTGTTGGAGGTTGTTTAACGAGCTTACTCTTCTGTTTCTTGGATCTTGATGTTAAATCTAGGTTGGCCAAGACTAGGCAATTCTCTCCCCAGACTTAGCAAACTATATGAAGTCTGTTGAAAAATGTAAATAAACAAATAATTGGCATGTGAGGCAGATACCACAAGGAAAGGAGAGTTTCCATGTAAACACATTTGAGCAAGGAAGATTTAAATGCAACTGCAGCATTCCTAGAAATGAACTCACTTTTGCTCAGTTCATAGTTGAGAATTTCTAAGCAATCTGATGATTTTTGTGAGACAGACCAAAACATGTTCCTCTACCATATGGAGTGCGTCCTTCAGTGTGTGCTACTTGGAGATGTATTGCCTTATGGCAACTTCAAATAGATGTATTGTAACCTATGGAATAGCTGTCCTGTTTCCTAGACTTTTTTTTCCCCTTCCAGTTTAAATCCATTTTCCTTGCTAAACTATTTTTCTTTAACACTCAAGAATTAGGCACTAATTGACCTAATAATAGAAAGGCTTTTAAAAAAAGTTCTACTTCCTCTGTTCTTTCTGTAGCTGAACTGATGTGCCTGGATTCTCTCACGAGAAAACTTTTTAAGTGAGAAAGACTTCTCTAACTCAGAAGTAGTGTTCTTTCAGAGAAAGAGCCCAGACTGAGAATAAGAGGAGGTGAGGAGAACTGTTTTGCTGAAACTAAGTAATTTCAGTTGATTTCTCAGTGTACCTTTTCAATTCAGCAAATGTGAAGGTACTGTATTAGCCCCAAACTTGAAAACAGATTACCGGGTAGACAAAAAGTAGCCTCTTGTTGCAGGTCTCAGAAGATTTTTTTTTTTGTTTGCTTGGTTTGATATTTCCCACACACACACATTATTTTAATAAATCTCAACTTGAGGAAGATGCTGAAGACAGCTTGGGTCTACCTGGGAAAACAAGAGTTCAGTTATGTTATATTTCTGATCTTCCCCCACCTCTTCAGTGAAAAATGTCACTTTCTGTAGCCTAGAGGATAATCCTCTTGTAAAAATAAGAAAACCTTTTTCTACAAATTTTATTCCAGATTTCTCAAAAATATGATTCCGCATTAGGTAGTTTGGAGAGGTTCAGAATACATATTATAGTATGGAAATTCTGTCTTTAACATTAAAAAAAGTTCACTATTTAATTCAGCTTTATGCCTGCAGTCATCACTGTGTCCTTTATCTTCTGTATTTGTCTAAAAATATTGTGTATTTGTGAAAGATTTTGCATCTGTATACAATATATTCTAGGACTATTCAAAGTAATGCAAAATAAATAAAGATCTCATTTCCAGGAGGCATACTTGGCAATTGCAACATTTTCCACTGAGTTTATAGTTTTTTTTACCTGTTAACACATTTCTGTCTTAGGATGACAAGAGCTGATAGAGTTGTTTTTTTTCCTAATTATCTAGATGCAAATGATGAAGGTAGGTGTTATTAGAAGACTGTAATTCCTAGGAATCATTTTATAATGTATCTTGAAGACATGGAATCAAAACTGCTATTTAAAGAATTTTACCTGTGTAACATTCCTGAGTTTCTTACCTTTTCCTTCTCTCATTTTCCAATGCAGGTAACAATACCCAGACCTTCAGTGGCATCCACACAGTCTGCTTCAGAGAGCTTTCCTTATGGCCACCAGCTAGAGAAAAGAGAGCTAGATGTTCATTCTATGGAACACAATGTGGAACTTTCCTCACCAAAGGAATGTTTGCCAGGTTTGGTTGTGACAGACGACACATATCCAGCTAGTGCCAGCAGACCAGATTTGGTTCTTAATATCAGCCAAGAGGTGCTTGATAGGGAAGGAGTTGTCAAAGAATGTGTCAGTGTCCTGGGTTGTGGCCAAAAAGACCTACCTGAACAACGTAGTGAGATACAAGAAGAGAAAGAAGAGAAAGATCTTGAAAATATTCCTGTAGAGGAGGCTGAGGAAGAGAGGCTTCCAGTGGTTTCTGAGGATGCCATTGAAATGTTAAGCAAAGAACAGAATTCTTCTTTGCCAGGAAACTCAAAATCTGCAGAGGAAGAACCTCTAACGAATACTGAAGCTGCTGAAGAATCAAAGCCAACACCTGTCTCTTTGGGGCAAAATCAAGATGAGGTTCTGAAGTTGATAGCACCTAAAACGTCAAAATTTTCTCCCTCGCGACTTACCAACTCTCATGTTAATAGGCAGGCGAGCAAAACAGCACCAGTTCAGGAAAATGGTTTTCATTCTAATAAGGAAGAAGTCCATATCCAAGACTTGAAATGCAGCCAAGTGGCCCTTACTACTTTTTTGCACCAGGAGGACAAAAAAGAGAAAAATACTCCCAGAAATGGAGAGTTACTCCACTGCATTTCAGAAAATGAGAATTCTCATCGATCTAGAAGGGACTTAGTTAAATCTCCTTTTGCATTCAGGCAGAGCCGAATCCCAGTTTTAGCACAAGAGATAGATTCAACGTCAGAGTCCTCTTCTCCTGTTTCAGCAAAGGAAAAACTTCTTCTAAAAAAGGCCCATCAGACAGACTTGGTCAAACTACTTATGGAAAAAAAACATCTCAAGTCTTTCCTTGGTGACCTCTCAAGTGCCTCTGATAAGTCATTGGAAGAAAAAGTGGCTGCTGCTACAGTACCATTTTCTGAGGATGATGTCTTATCCTCAATTTCTAGATTGACACTGGACTCTCATTTCAGCAAGCAGACAGAAGATAGCTCTTTTTCTCCAAGCAGCCCTCAGACCAGAAAAAGCAAGATTCCAAGGCCGGTATCCTGGGCAACTAGTGATCAAGTCACCAATTCAAGTTCAGTTCAGTTCTTTCCACGGCCACCACCAGGAAAACCACCCACTAGACCTGGGTTAGAAGCTAGGTAATGCAGAGAAAATAGAAATAGGTTTTCAGGTTGAAAATGGATTTGAGCTGGACTGCAGTTACTGTGCTGTATGGAATCCTGTAGAAGTTCAATTTTATGCATAATTAAAAAAAGTAATGCTGGGCTCAGAGGAATCATACATTGTTGGAGAATGAATGAGGAGAGGCTTATTACAGAAGAAGAGCCTGCTTCACCATTAAACCTTATGCATAAATAGATGGGTATTCAATATTTTGAAACCTGTTAATCTATAACTAAATCTTTACATCTCTTTTTAAAGTGGGATCATGATTCTGGAGCTGTTGATTATTGACAAACCCAGAAAAATCAATAGGATCTGCCATGTCCAGCCCCTTTGAAAATTAAACTGTTGTAGACATTTTAAGTATTTGGGTTTGGAGACTCCTGACATCAGTACTGAAATAGTTAGGTACACTCAGATCATAGTTAAGTAAACCCAACTAGTTAATTAAAGGAGAGCAGAGAGAATTTGCTAATTCTGTATACAGACAACCACAAATTAATCTCTTCAGTGTCTGCATTACCAGGATAAGGATGATTTTGATACAGTGGAGAGAAATTCTCTGAAGGAAGTAGTGTACCTTATCATCCCTTAAAATTGTGTGTAGGAGTGTGTTGGTGGTGTGCAGGAATGGATGTACACCTTTGAAACAGAGGTGATAGCAAAGGTGATAAAAGCTGTGTTTCTGTATGAACTTTAGTGAATAGATGGGAACAGAAATAATCTTTCTTCATTTCTTCTTAAGGTTACGCAGATACAGAGTCCTAGGGAGTAGCAGCTCGGACTCAGATCTTATCTCTCACCTGGCTCAAATCCTACAGAACGGATCTCAGAGACCAAGGAGCTCTACGCAGTGTAAGAGTCCAGGATCTCCACATAGTCCAAAAACACCACCCAAAAGCCCTGTCATCCCTCGACGCAGTCCTAGTGCCTCCCCTAGGAGCTCTTCTTTACCCCGTACTGCCAGTTCTTCTCCATCCCGGGCTGGGAGAACCCATCATGATCAGAGGAGTTCATCTCCACATCTTGGGAGGAGTAAATCACCTCCTAGCCATTCAGGCTCCTCATCATCTAGGAGATCTTGCCAACAAGAGTACTGCTGCAACAAACCAAGCAAGAATGGTCCAAAAGGATCTGGTGGTTCCTTCCACCATTCCCCAAACACTAAGACTTCCATGGGAAAGAACAAATCAACCACTAAACTTAGCAGATAGGAACTGGGCCTTGACAGGTATAAAGCCTCCTCCTAAATCTGATGCATGTTGTGTCTGTGTACTGTGTATTAAAAAAAAAAAATCAAAAAAAGTATATTAAAAAAATTATGTTGAGTCTGTGCTTTTAAAAGAAAGCATCACAAACCATTCATGAGAAACCATCCTTTGTAAATAAGTGGCAGGCATTGCCTAAGAGCAGACAGCAAGCAGATCTGTGAGGGAGAAAGTAGGGGCCAGAACAAAAATGACTAGGTAGTCAAAGGCGTGCAGTGTATTTAGAATAAAAAATATATCTAAGTGGGGGATTTTAAAAGGGTATTTATTTTTCTCTTTTAGTTTACCTAGCTAGAAGATTTGGCCAAATGATTTAAGGCTTTGCATACTAAAGGATTATGTAGGAAAACCTGAAACAGCTATTCACAAAATTATATCACCACTTGGTAGACAAGTACTGCTCAAGCATGTCTTTGTAGTTTTAAAAAAAGCACACATTGTAGAGGATGATGGCATTTCTAATTTAAAAGTCTCTTCATTTTGAGCCACACACACCTCTGAATCACTCAGTGCGCATCTTGTCCCCTGACTACCATAGTACTGATTTTTTTACCTAAGGAAGTATCATATACCTTGCCCATTATTGAGACTAGTGCCATGTTAAAAATTAATATGTTTTTATACCCACGTTCTTTAAAAATTTGTTACCACTAATTAGGATTTGATATGCTAATTCTCAGTATACTTCTGTGGAGTCATAGTGGGGTTCTTTAAACCCCATGCAGGAGAGTTTAGAAAAGCACTCCTGTCTGGGCAATGAGAGAAAGGAGATGTCTGCTCTTCACTGAATGTTGCAGATTTACTACAAATTGCAATGCAAGATAGAAAATAAGTTATGAAACAGAAGTATATTTTCTCCCTTAACTTGAAAAATAACTCTTCTTGTTACTGACTTTAATTTTTCCATTAGTTTTGGACCACTTCAACCACAGACTATTACTGTACAGAGATGATTACCAACTAAGATTTGCTCTTTTGGCCATTTGTTTTATAAAAATGTGAAAGATGAAACAAGGATGAGATTGTCTGCCTTGTGACCTTGGTAGGTTTTAAGTGATGGAAATGTACTTAACTTTCTTTCAAAATCTATGTAAGAATATTAGTCATCAAAGCAAAACACACAGAAAATGATTTGAGATATTTCTTGTGTTGTGTTCTCTTCATTCTTTTGCCCAAATGTTGGGGTTTGGTTTTTTTGGGTCAGCCAAGCCATGTTGTGTGTTAGTAAAGTCCATGGTGTCTAATTCCTCCACCTTTCTTTGGGGGTTACTTAGTAATCTCTTTTGCTCTACAGGATGTCTGTAGGGAACGTAATGGTACAGCACCTTTTGCAATATTCAGAAGAGAACAGTGGGTCAGAATAGTCGCACATGAAAACGCGAGCCTGTGAGAGATGCACGCAGCTCTCCCTAGTTATGCCTGCTGTGGGGACACTGGATGTAGAGGAGACTTGTCAGTAACTGATCTGCTTGCTGTAGTCATATGCCTCTCCAGTCAGCATCTGTGCTTTTTTAATTTAACCTCTGCCAAATGAATACCTTTGAATTAAAAAGGGAATATTTCGTCTCTGAGCTAACACATTCTAATGCTGCATTAAAGCTGCCCTGAAGCTGCACTGAATTTCACTTGCTTTGTCAGATGATTTTGATTATTTTTATCTTCTTTCTTATTACGACTATGTATATTATTTCCCATGTGTAATGTAGCACAGTGTGGAACCTCAATTTCATTCAGGTTTCAAGCACTACAGATGAATGCAATAGGTAGGATATACCTGCTTTTTCTGAAGAAACTGTACCATTGGAAAGTCCTATTCCTTTGTATTATATTGTATAATAGGTGCTATACCAATAATTGCATGTCCTCATGGTAAATTATATAATATAANTTTCTGTTAGTTCCTGAATACCTCTGGAATTACATCTTCTATTTCCCCCTGAAAATTTATGGAATGCAAAAATTCTAATAGCCTTTATATCTTGGTACAAGACTGAAGGACTACTGCTTTCTCAACCAGCCTGTTTTGTCTTGCAGCTTGCTTTTTTAATTTATAATTTTGTGTGTGCATTTGCATATGGAACAAGAAAAGAGACTCAAAGGTACTGTTATTTTTTATTACGAATAGGACTTGTGGTTACTAATTTTTATTTCATAATGTGAGTTCTTAATTGTTATGTATACTTGTCATATAGGAGCAGTGACAGTCAATGAATACCAGATGAATGTGACAGCAACATCTTTTTTCTTCCTGTTGTCCTTATGTTTCCTTACTGTACACCATAAAAATAATTTGGTCCCATTGTGATATTTTTGCCCTAGGCACTGCTGGAATTGTGTTAAGGTGGTGTGGCAGCCCCTTCTCCCTTATTTCTGAAAAGCATTTATTGTGGTCTTGTAATCTTATTCCTGTGTTAACATGGTCAGTTTTAATAGGTACCAACCTTATGCATACTTGCCTGAAATGCTGAAGCTGAAGTGTTTATATTTGCTCTCCAGTGTATCAGGATCCAGGGTTGCTGTACAGGTGAGAAAGAATATACCACCTGAGGATTTTTTTAATGCTGTCTTCAGAGTTTAGAATTGTCCATTGTTACACATTGCTGTGTAAAATCAATCATTGCTGTAGAAATTTACTTGTACTTGAACTACTTGCCAATGTAAAAATAGTAAATTATGCCAAAACAGAGATTGTTTGTGATTGATGTCCAGAAAAAGGGAAAAGGACTCTGTATCCCCAGCTGCTTTTTGCTGTGGATTCAACAGGATCTAATGAGAAAGTCCTGAAGAAATGAATGGAGGAGTGACTGTAAATTACCTTGAACTACCCGCTCTTCTGGAGTTTTTTATTGCTTGATGCCCTCTCCCCAAAAGTTTACAGAATTGCTTACTGTAGTCTAATGTAGCAGTCAGTTAGTGTGGTTAGGTAATAGTCAGCTGATCAACTCATACATAAATATTAGCTTAATATTTCTAGAGGGCTTGTATAATCATCAAAAACTCTGTAAGCTTCACTATTTGAATATGCAACTGATTGCATAAAAATGCCAGTGTACATGCGTGTGGCCTTTGTGCAGGGTGTGAATGAATGGTTTATGAGGATTATCCACAACAAATTTTCAGGGATGGGGAAGATTTTTCTCCATTGTACAAAACAGTTAGAGTTATTCTGCATAGCACACAGCAGCCTACACAGATACTTCAGCTGGGAAACAGTACAATCCAAGGAGCTGTTGCTCTGTAACCTTTGAGCCTCCGTTTCTTTGGAGAGCAGCACACTGGAGCCATAACACGTAGCAGATGCTGATGCTGCACACGCATTTCCTCTTTATGGTGTTTCCCGTGTTGTGGCCAGCACTTTGTAGTGCTTTGCATTTTGTAAAAAAAATGAGGCATAAAGCCTTTAAACTCAAAGAGAAGTCAAAATGACTGAACATTTTACACAGACTTTTGTGCTACAATGTTCCATGGTGTAATCAATCTACATTTCAATTTAAAAAATCTATATTAATCTCATTATTAATTACAGATGCCAATTATTGCTTAAGTGAAACCCTGTTAAAAGTAATGGATGGTGTGATACAGTAAAGCAGCACTGGCAGGCTGTATGCTGTGTGATGCTAGGCACGTATCTACTACTTCAGCAGCGTTGGTAAGCATAGCAAATTTCACTGCTCGAAGGCAGGAGCAATATGAAGTCTTAACTGCTAGTTACATAAAGTGATTCAGAAGGCAAACCCCTGGGGAGTGACATGGGGCATTTGTAATAGCCACCAGCCACATCCTGTCTTGGGAAATCTGGACAAGTTCTTGCTTTGAAGTGTGCATGATTGAGATCAAGCTTTCTCGCATACCTCACTAAGCACTCTTAATGTAAAGGGGAGGATCCGGTCCTATATATTTTAAAATAGCTTGAAATATTTTTCATCTGAAATAGACTTGCAAGAGCTCTATCATTTATAATTTGTAGTATTATGGTGTTAACTGTAGTTGGGAGAACACATTTTTTTATTTTATATATATAAATATGCATTTGTATATAAGTGTATATATACACTTATATAAATTCTGTATATTATATAGAAACATACAGGTATACATACATACATATGTGTGTATATACATATAGATAGGAACAACCTCAGCTATTGCATCTTGTTTACTGGAATTCATTTGCTGGAGTGAGCTGAGGCCTGTTTTGCTTTGGTTTGCTATGATCTCTTCATCTACTGTAATTTCACTTTGCCCTAATTCTGATTCTGCGTCTTTTCCGTATTATAAGGTCTGATCCTGTAGTCCTACTTGGGAAAACTCCCTTAAGTCCTTCTTACTGCAAAGTTACGCAATGTTTAACTGTAATGCTTATAAAAAGTATGTTTTTTCTCTTTGATGAGAATGTAGATGAAGCCAGGCTTACTGTGCAGACTCTTTCCTGTAGACAGAATATTTCCATAATGGATTGGACATTTTTGTGGAACACTTGAAGATATGCATTCTGATAAGAAGAAAGTCACTATTCCAATTTCTTAAAAGGCTTTAATGGCAAACTACTGTTATGTGCCTCCAAATTTTATATATTGGTTAAAAGAGAGAGGAATCTTCTGAAAAAGAATGGGAGAATGAGAGCTCAAATTCAAATTGGTTTCTTATCGATTTATGAGAAATATATTGATTGTAAGATATATCGATTGTAATTTTTTCATGCAGGATTGATCCTTTGAGGTGACAAGAGCCACATGTGCCTTGTCCGTTCCAGAGAGCAAGGGCTGCTTAGGTGTTTCAGGTGAACACCCTGATTCCCTTTTAGCATGTTCTCTGTGGTTCCACTGCACAGAGGGGTCAGAGAACTGTCAGCTATATAAATAAAAGCCCTAGTGCATACTTGTGTTTCCTTTCATTCACTGGTAAAAGTTTGGATACTTGTTCCTGTTTGTGAAACTTGAGGAACAGGGCATAATATTTTTATTTTACTTCTTTTAGCTAATCATGCTAGGCAGCTAACTGAAGGGGTTTGTTGGCTGTTTTGTTTTCAGCTCCAGTGTCATTGGTTGCAATTACTGCAATTTCCAGAAACCAGTATAACAGTGGTAAATGGAAGCAGTGTTTAGTGTTGGGACTACATGCAATACATGGGCATAGGTCATACATTTCTTGGCTAATACATGCAAATGCATTAACACACACCTCACACAAGAATACCTCAGCTGCCTGCTTGAAGCAAGTCTTCCTTTTGCCAACATATGACATTTGTAAAAGAGAAAATTATGTAAACGTCAGTCTGTATTATGTAATAATGGCCTGGAATTAGGATAAGTATCAATTTCCCTGTGTCTTAAAAAAATAGGCTTTTAAATATTAACCTTTGAGGGGTTTGGTTAATATTAAAAAGAAAAAAAAAAGGGAAAAAAAAGAGTGTTGTTTTGAACTCTAACCATCCATGTTTGAACATGTAGCCTGATTGGCTCTCCATTTTAGTAACACATTCTCAACAGTGACAAACTCAAATGTTAGCATATGCCATTTAGATATTTTGCTTCTGTTTCTTCTGTACTTTGGATCTTCAGGAATCTTCCTGTTCTTGTGCAGGTGAAACTTTCATTAAAAAAATCAGTATAGGGTCGTGTTTTGTTGAAGTTTCCTGTGTAGGGACTGAAGGAATACTCTCACCGAATACCGTATTTGCATTCAATGTACTTTAACGTGGAAGTAGCTTATTTTATTTTACTATTATCACACAACATGTCTTTTGATCCCTGCTTTCCTGTAAAAATTACTGCTGAGACCCAACTTTGGCCAAGAGTACAGAGTGGTTCCTTCTGAAACAATAGTCTAAGTGAGCTACTTACTTGTAAGAAGTCTTCATCATCCACAGCTGTAAATGGGAATTCAGCTGGAGTTAATTTGAGTTTGTTCCTTTTGAGATTATCTTAGATCTAACTCATATAGAGGACCAGCTTGCTTCAGAAGATACAGTGTAATTAGTTTGGCCTGACTGTCTTCAAATCCTTTTAAATCCCTATATGCTGTGTGACAAGCAAGATGAGAAATGTTTCACATGTCAAGTGAAATTCTTTCTGCTAGTTCAGATCTTCTTCCTCTGACCAGTGATCTTGATTGGTTACCTAGTAGAATTCCCTGCATCCTCTTTACTTTACTTAGCTAGAAAACAAGATTTAAAATTCTTTCCCAACTTCTTTTTTTCTATAGTCAACCCAGAGACAAGTTTCAGGGGTTGTGCTAACAGATGTCAGTTTTCAGTGCTTTCCTATGAATATCCAAACTAGTCAATTAAGGAAATCACCAGCAATGCTTTCTGAAAAGTACTGATTTTTTTGGCAATACCATAAAGTGTAATAAAGTCTGTGTATTAATTAAAAACACAATGTTGTCACCCCATAAGAAATTAAGTACTCAATAGTAAAATCTGCAGCGTGATTAAATTAAGTAGAAATTAGTTCCAACATTGTTACCATTGAGGAAAACAAATGCTGAGTCCTTCAAATTCTCAGTAATTGCAGTTCTCTTCCCCTTCTTGGAAATCTTCTAAGCCATTCTTTTCCTTTTAAGTTTGCTCAGGCACCCAAGAACATAAAGGGTTAATGCCCTTGTAATGGTCATTTGTACATAAAGCTGTAATTATTTATTTTCTCATTTGTACCATATCAAGGCTTTGTACAATGTTTTAAGTTTTGTTTTCAAATTATTTTGTATTTTATTTTTATAAACTGGTTCTAAATAAAATATTCATTCAGCATGCAAAACTTAAATTCTCAATTGTGTTTGTATAGTGATTATTTTATACAGCTTCAGATGGTTTTCTGTAGCTTTTACTATCTGTACTTTATAAAGGGAGAAAGTGCTTTGACAGTGTCTGTTGGTTCTACCACAACATGAGTCAGATGTTCATTGCAAATATTACACAAGTTGGGATGGCTGGATCAGTGGAAGTGTTACTGATCTAGTGGTTTCATGTGTTGTGTATTTATAATAATAGAAAAACTCAACAGGCCTCATCAGAAACCTCCCTTTCTGTTTGCTCTTGCTCTTATCTGTACTGTCTGTGTTTGCCCAAACAATGATTGCCACAGCTAGATCATAGCAATTTTACTAAGAATATGAAAAGCCACCTGCTTCCTTCCTTCCCTCTTCCTCCCCCCCCCCCTTTTATTAAAAATTGGAATTTGTCAGAGGCCATGGTAATGGATTTTTTGGGGGATGATCAGCTGTCTGAATGTAGTCACTGAGCTTTTACAGCCTCTTGAGGAAATCTTTCATCCTCTGTACAATACACTTTGGTGGCAGATAGCAGAGACACGAATGAATGGAAGTTGTTCCTGACTCTGAGCAGTTCGTGAAAAAGCTATGTGGAAATGCAGTGTTGAGCTACCAGTTGCCCCAGATTCTTCCAATACCCTTTAATTTCTCTTTCTGGTAAAACCAGGTAAAAGTAGAGTGTAATATAGTATCATCACAATTTCTATTTGTGGTTTATTTACCTGCATGTCTTACTACTTTTATGTTGCTTGCTCTGTGTAGCAGAATGTCTTAAGGGAAGTCCAGAAGAATTTGAGAAAATCCCTTGCATCTTTCTTAGCATCATCACTGTTACAGCACATATATAAGGCAAATTAAAAGCCAGCTATGGCCTTGTTCAAATTATTGGCAGTGTTTTCATTAAGCTTCATGACCAGGTTATTAGCTTTTGTCATTTATACAAGTAACCCAAATTGTTTCACCTGACAGGAAACAAATTGGGAATTCATTTAGTCAGTAACATTCCGAGAAAATTATGCTTCATCTTCTGCTAAGAGTAGCTAGAAATTTTATGGCATGCTTCTGGTACTCCAGAAAGAACAAATGTTTGATCACAGAAAGTGTGCCTAAAGGAACAGCTGTATTAGCCTGAATAACAGATCTGTGTCCCCTGTACTGAGAAGAGGTAGCTCAGTGACTTCCCTTGGTTAAAGTGTTACGTAAATCCAGATGATACCAGAGGACTGTGTTTGATCTGGCTCCAGTATACATTAGCAGTATGACTGACAGACTGTGGGAAAGGCACAAAACAGGAACAAAGATGCTGTGGGAGATTAATGTTGAGGCCTCATAGTTGTCTGACCACTGAAATGCCTCCATTCATACAGGAGATGCAACCTGCCCACTCTACTCTTAGGATCTTGCTGCATTTCTCTGCACTTGCATTGTAGCTGCCTGTCATTTAAATCTGCACTCAAGCATGAGACAGTGCTTGAGGACTGCCGACAAGTCGATTGTCCCTAGAGATGCTGTAGTGAAATTAAAGAATTAACAATTGGAGCAAGAATTGAAACACCAAAAGTCAGGCATAACTGGTTGCTGCAACCTGCACAAACTCAAACTGCTGTACAGAAGGACCAGGTAAACTTCAGATCACATTTTGCTAATGTACCTGGAATGTCATGATAGTGTTAATTGTCTTCTTTGTCCATGAGAACAAATTACAAACAAAGGGAGCCCATCGGTATTGGGAAGAATAATGGTTCCAGCAGGTTAATGTGGAAAGCTTTTAACAACATAGACTAAAAAAAAACAGATTTAGGATTAGTTTTTTCCCATTTTAAAACCAGCTATGTATGAACAAGGCAGTTCTGTCACCTACACCATCTCCTTGTATGGTAAACCTGGAAAGGAGACTCCTCTTTCTGAAGGCATAATCCCAATTAACAATGTGCTGTACATATTTTAATTTTGTAAGATGTTTGTATATTCTGCTTCATCTGTGTTACTGAAGGGTAACACTTGCTAACAATGTGACTACCCTGTACTCACACTTTGTCAGACAACAGCTATTGATTCTTGAGGTGTTGTGTGCAAGGTCTATACCAGTGATAAATAAGTATCTAAGAAGATGGCCTGCATGATTTTTCAGGTGGCAGGTGAGAGGATTTTTGTTTCCTCTCCAGTAGGGACACTGGATAGATGAACACAGCACCTCCACTATTTGAATTGTGCAAAGTAGAGCAACTAATGTATAAGCCTTAACAACATCTTAAAGGGTTTCCTTCTAGGTATGTGTGAGACTTTTTTTTTCACATTGGGATAAAGTAGTTCCTTGATGCTCGCTTCAGAGTTAACACTGCAGGTTACTTTTTGCTCCAACTCTTTCTTTCCTCTTCTTGGAAATCTTGTTGAGAGTGGAGAATTTGACTCTTCTCTCCAACAGATGAAGAGGAAAGCTCCACATACTATGCAGGACCGTTTGACCTTGCTGGAGCACAGTCAGCCCCTGCCTCCTGATATGGGCCTAACAGCATATCTAAGGTCCCTTTCATATAGAAACCATTGCTTGCAGACTTGCAAGAAGCTGGTTAAGATAGAGCCTGCCTGCAAATTGTGCAGGAAAAACTCTGTCAAAACTAGGCATCGCTTGTCACTATTTTTGCAGCATTTCTCTGTTTTAATCGTGTGACAAGAGTGAGCCTACCATGCTAGTGCAACAAATGAGAATGCCGCTGAGATGTGTTTGACAAACTGAGAATGAACAACAGCCACGTGGAACAATGCTGTATGAATTTTGAGGAGCACATTCATGAATCAACAGCTAAGGCCTAAAACGTTCCTAGAGTAAGCAGGTATGTCACACTCTTCTTGCGATGCTTTGTACGGTTCTGACAACGAAGCAGCAAACACCCCTGACACTGTAAGTGTTAGGAAAAGGAAGTACTTAAATTAGTCCAACTCTAAGGTTTGTTTAATCAAAACACTAAGCAATTTGTTAGACAGCTCCTGCCAGCCAGTAACCATAATGTTACTTTTATTACCCCACTTTCATGCCTTTTATTTTTCAAAAGGTCACATGAAACAAAGGATGATGTGAACAAGGATCTTAGTCAAAATAAATCTGTTTTTTTTTTTTAAGAGAGTAAGATAAAACAGAAGAAAATTGTCAACTGCAACACAGTTAACAAACAGAAGATTGGTGATTAGTGTTTAATGCCATTTATAGTGAAATGTTTCCCACTGGGAAAAACATGGTAGCCAAGTCCACTTTGCTCCATCAAAGGCATAGGCTGGAGCAGAACATACAACAGCACCTACCACCACAGTCATTTTACTTACATTCAAGTTTTTACACATCTGCAAAGCAGAAGTAGTAGCAGCCATTTGGATGTTCTTTCTTAATGGTTCTCACAGGGGGCCTTGGAAACTCTGAAGAACCTGGTTCTTGTGACACGGAGCTGGAGCTGCAGCTACTGCTTCTGCTGCTGCTTCCAGCCACCTGCGCTCTACCTCTGTCCTCAGCAGGGGAGACCTGTGGGGAACCTGGGCTCAGGTACCCAGTGGTGGTCTGAGTAGAGGTGGTGGCATATGTGGTTGGACCAGTGTTGTTTTTCACATAGACATTTTTGATAGCAACAAGTGTATGTGCCATGATGCTGAGGCTGTTACTCAGATCCTGCATGCCTTGCTGCAGCAGCCGAAGATTGTGGTTGACACTATCAAAACCAGACTGGATCACCTGCATCTGGGTTTGCTGAATCTGCAGTAGGTCCTCTTCAGTTATTTCATTTTGGTCTGCTTGAGACTTGCCTTTTGTTTTGGCTTTTACCTTCCCAGAGGAACCACCACTTGATGTCCCCAGAAAAGGTTGTTGCTCTTGGCTAGGTGGAACCACTGCCATATCCTCAGAGCTTTCTTCTGGCTCTACCACCTTCACTACTATTTCTTCTTTGAGGTTCATCTTCTGCAGGCTGGACTGATGAGAAGGACCAGGATCATCATTAAACCCTAGAAGGGGCAAAGGAAAAGCAAAGGGGAGACAGTGAAAAACTTCATGACCTCTGTGGTCAGTGAAGTGCACTCTTATCCACTAACCACTGACATTAACCACAACTCAACAATTTGCACTGCTAGCTTTGATGCTTTCAGAATACGTATTACCTTGACAGGTGGGAAAAAAGACCGTAAAGATGCACCCATCATTTAACCATATAATTTGCATAACACAGATCCCTTACCAGCCTCACCACAGAAAACAAGTTTTAGGTTCCAAGAGACAGAATTCACTATAAACTCATTTCATGCTTTACCATGCATGCAATAAACAGTAACAGCATTGCCGAAGCACTGGGAAAGCAAAGCCACCCCTTGGTGTGGCAGATGACGGTTTCAGCGCACCAATGCCGTGCGTCTGGTACATACCAAGTTACGTACTCGCAGCGCTCTGCGCTGCCTAGAGCTGCTCACTGACCTGATTCTTGGCGTTTGCCAGAATACGTACTACAGAGGTGAAGGCAGCGGCTGTGCCTAGTGCCGCAGAGATGGGCTCTTACTGCGAGACATGGTTTACACTTAGGTGCTGTTTTGATCCACTTCGATGACCCACAGCACGCATGCCCCAGCTCCGTGTGTATGGATATATTCTGCGTTTCCAAGGAGAGCAGGCAGTTATCCGAACTAGGCATTTTCAAACGGGGCTGGTACCCGCAGCCCTGTGAGCGCACGCAATGTGCGAAGAGCCTGCCACGGCAGCCGGTTAAGCGCCGTTCCTCCCTCGGGGACTACGGCTGCGGATCCTACGGCCACGGCGGGGGAGACGCCGGGCGGAGGGTCCGGGGCAGCGCCACGGGGGTCGGTCTCGCACTCACCGATGTCCCCCACGATGGCGCCGGGCAGCTCCAGCGTGTCGATACCGCCCACGATGGGCACGGCCTCGGCTTGCAAGAGGGAGCCGTAGGCACGGTGGTGGTGGTGGCGGCGGCGGGCGGGCGGCGCAGCGGCGGGCGGCATCTCCTCGGGAGCCAGGAAGAGGCCGAGGGTGGCGGCGGGGCCCGGCGGCCCACAGCCCTGCGAGAGGCGGCAGAGCTTGCTGCGGTCGCGGCGCTTCAGATCCCTCCAGCGCTTCTTCAGATCCTCCACGTCGCGGGGGCAGGCGGCCACAGGATTCACCTTGTGCCGGATTAGCTCCCACACCTTCCGCTTCTGGCCTGGGGAGGCGCGGCCCGGCCCGGCCGCGAATAGTAGCTGCTCGTGCTTCAGCACCTGCTCGATCAGCACCTCGGTCTCTGCCTCGTTGAAATTCGCCTTGCGCCGCTTGGGCGAGTCTTCAGCCATCCTCCGCCGCTGGGTCTGGCCCCCACGGGCAGGCGGGAGGGCACGGAGCTGCAGGGGGCGCCGCTACCCCTTCTCACGCCCCGGCCCGTGGGTGGTGTTGGTCGCCGCCGCTAGGCCGGGCCCCGAGCCCTGCCGGGGAAGCAAATACCGCGCATGAGAGGAAAAGACGCGCACGGACCAGCGCAGGCGCCCCATGCCCCGCGTGTTGACATGGGGAGGGGGCCCGGCCCNCCCTCCCTGGCGGGAATCCCGATGCCGCCCCGCCCCCGCTCGGCCCGCCCTCGCCGCCGGTTGTGCGCGTGCTCGGAGGTGGCGGCGGTAGCGGCGGGGGATGGNGCAGGAGGAGGTGGCGGTCAGTGCTGTGGTGCGATGGCTCCGGCATGGCCCCGGCCACCGCCCAGCTGAGGTAACTTGCGGCCACTTGCTGGCTTGCCCGGCCCTTCTCCCTCCTACCGCGCCCTGGCCCTGGCGGGGCTGGGCCTGTCGCCTCGCAATCCCCTGATCTCTCCAGCTCTCTCCACCGTCGCGGGCCGTGGCTTGTGCGGGATAGGTCGTCCGCCTTTGCACTGGGGCGGCCGCTGTGAGTGGCAAAGCCCGCGTGGGTCAAACCAGGGTCCCTGTTAGGGATCCGTGTGCGGAGGACAGCTGGAGTCTACCAGAGCTGGAGTCTACCAGCCGGCAGCACCGCCCCTGCCACGGGCGGGGCTCTGAGCGGAGCGGCGGGAAGGCGAGGGTGCCGGCAAGGAGCTGCCACCGGGAGCGCCGTTAAAATTGACAGAGTTGAGCCCACCAAGAGCTCTGTAGTGCCTGGGCCTCCAGCGGGCGATGGCAGGGCTGAGGCGGCGGTGGGAGGGCCTGCGGTCACTGCGCGGGAATCGTGGCGCGAAGGCGGTGCGTGTGTGCCCTGGCTGCGGTGTGGCCAGCTGAGGCCGGAGGGATCGGAGGGGAGGGCAGCTGAAGTCGCGAGGAAACACGATGAGACACCGTGAGAAGAGGTGGTAACGCTTCCTGCGTCGTTTGTGAGGAAGGTGATGATGAAAGAGGGATGAAGCTGTTACCAGCCCGGAGCTGCTGTCACTAGCCCAGCCTTCGAGCTTGGGGCCTAGTGCTTCTTGGCACGGTTTGGTCCTGAGGGCTCGGTATGGAGCTCTGCATACGCTGCTACCTCCCCGACTGGCTGCTTATCCCGCTGATCCATTAAGGAAAATCTTTCAGGGCTGGGAGAGAGTTTGAGTAGGCTGAGTTTTGTGGCTGTCAAGTTTGGGTTACTGTGGTAATAAAAGCATTTGTGACCATAGGTGGGCTGTGAGTGCTTATATTGCACTGATAACCTAGAGAAGGAATTTGTGTTTAAAGCATTTTCTGCCTTAACCCATGAGAGTGCATTGCCTGCTATTAACTAAAATTGAAACTCACTGCTGTTACCCACATGAGTAACTCAAGTGCTGCTTGCCATTCTAAACTTCTTTGGGAAGAAAGGAAAAGTGTTTTATATTGTCTGGTATTTCCTAAGCTGTGGCTTGCAGAAGTAGATGTTTAGACGCGACTAGCTCAGCTTTCACACTGCACGTGTGAAAGGTGTGGAGGCAAAGAAGTTTGCCCTTGCGAGGGAACTGCTAATTGCATTTTGTTGTTGGGAGCAGCTCAGTGGCTTCAGCATGGGAAAGCAAGTAAGAGACTTGCAGCCTGGCGGCTGTGGACGAAATACTGTTATCTGCATATGGAGCAACCAGATCTCTATTAACTTGCACAGAAAAGGGTGAGTGGAAGCAGCTCCTGCTTTGAAAAGCTGATGAAACTACCTGACTTTGTACACGGTACAGACTGTAGCTTTGTAACGTAATGCTAAACCTAGAGAGGTGTCTGAAGAAATGGTATGCTGCCTCTTGCTCTAGCTTTCATGATTGCTTTGGACTAGACCTAGTAGAAATTTGGGTCTTCTGATACCTCACTGGGTTTGATCTCTGATGTGTGTTTTTTCACTGAGTGATAACAGTGTTGAAGCAGTGAGCCCTGGCTTCTTGGCTAGTCACCCAGGCTGTATTGGAGTCTCATTCTTCTTCAGGAAGCTAAGGTGGTCTCACTCTTTGAATTAGGAGTTTCAGCATAGGTGTTGAGGGCTGTAGGAGTCCAGTTGCAGCCATGCGTTTACTTCACCTTTCATGCAAAAAACTCCTTCAGAAACAGTGTTTCCTCTCTTGACTTTTCATCTAGTGGAGGTGTGAATGTAAAGAACAGGAACATGCAATGACTTTGATTTTCGTAAGTTGCTGCCTGGGAGAACTGCTTCTGCTGCTGTTGCCAGTATTGCTGAATCCCATAGAGAGGAGACAGAAACACAGTGCAGGTTAGAAACAAAATGAATTTTACCCAGCATACAAAACTTCGAACTATGAAGTGGAAAGGTCTTTTTCCCTGTCTGGATTTGCACTTGCAAGATCACCACCTGTTTAGATTTTAAATGTGTTGAATTAATGGTGGGTTTCCATTTTTCTTTAATATAAACATAAGGTGCACTGTCTCTGTTTAGACCTCCATGAGGTCTAAAGGGAGCAAAATTATTTAATTGAAATGGAAGAGAAGCCTTGGTCTTGTGTTTGGCACTGCAAGGCTCAGAGTGCTTGAACAGTTGTTCTAGCACCCCTCTATGGAAGCAGGTGGCATTCACAGACAGGGGATTGTTAACGTGCAGATTTTAGATTTTTCTATTAAAATTGTCTATTTCAGTATCAATGTCTTTGAAATGTTGGACCTATAGTTGCCAGTTGTTCCAAGTTCTCTCTGGATACAGCTTCAATAAGCATTGCTGGTGTTTCTGTGCAACAGTTCCACTGTTTCCCAGTCAGAGACCAAAGTGTAAAACTCTCTCTGGAAACTTTTGCCAAAAGGTTATGTGTGAAGGCTGAGTTTTGGATCTATAACCAGCACTGAGGTCACTGGAATTTTGGCCTGCTTTAGCAAGTCATCTTGGTCCCACAGCTATGACTTCAATGAGTGTGGACACACAGAAAGACTCGGATAGCATCTTTATATTAATGCTTTGTCCTTTTCCCTTGTAGGAGAACCACATCCATGACAAGCTGGTATCTCTCAGTTTGCTTCAGAAAGATTTTGTGCCTTTTCTGCTGAATTTTTTAAGGGAGCAGACTAGCCAGATTCTGACTAATGGACCTTCCACTCCTGCTAAAACTCCTAATTCCAAGGCCCACAGGAGCCAAAAGACAGGATCAGAAAAGAGGGTAGGGCATGCAACCAGCAGCCGAGTGCAGCTCTTTTCCCAAAGGACTTCAGTGACCGCCTGCACAACAGATACCAGCTTTTCTTCTGCTGCAGCATCCAGTGGCTCCTCTTCTCTTTCTGGGTCGAACCTGTCTAGCCCATGTAGTGACCTCCCTAGCATGGTCTCCAGTAGCAGCCCAAGCTTTGGGTACAGCCCTGTGCTTAACCATGGTGAGAAGCGGTCATCTCAGAAGGCCAGCTTGGGGAGCTTCCTTACAGCTACACCTGAAGCCCTGCCAGCAAGACGAGGCCGAAGGAAAGGCAGCAGCTCAGTTGCTACTTCAGGCCGGCAGGCAGCTCGGGATCTGGGGCGTTCCCTTGCTGAGGAAGAAGACAGAAAGAGTGACAGCGTGTCATGGAGCGGAGGGAGGAGGAAGCGAAGTGAAGTGCCTTTTGTTTCTGCCAGTTCCCCACCCAGCCAGCTAAATCTTAACAACTTGGAAGAGTTTCCACCTATGGGTGCTGCCTCCAGCTGCACAAAGTAAGAGCCAGTCTGCCTTGCTGTCTCTTTTTGATTGTGCTGCAGGTTACTGTTCCTGGACTATCTTGTCCAGTTGTGCATGTCTGGATACGGAAGATGCTGTAATAAACAATACTTGGGGACTGGCTTCTGGGCTCTTTGGTCAGAACTGCTTTGTTACGTTTACCATATAGAGGAATATGGCTTCAACAGGTAGTCAGGTTTCCACTCTGTGAAAGGTGCCCCTTTAGCCTCTCACAGTGGTGCTGCTGCCTGCAGCATACTGGCACACAGACCAGCTGATAAGGAGATGAGCACAGATTTGTCCTTGCTTGTTCTAACAAGTCAGCATTATGTTGGCTCTTCATGTCTCTCATTTGACATGATAGCAATTGCTAATGAAGAGCAGTCCTGGAAGGCTCTTTAGCTTTGCTGATGCTAGCAAAAAAAGCTTTTGGGTTGACATTCTTCTGTTAACAGATGTTAGTGTGCAGTTTCATTTGTGCTATGTGATCATGGACAAAACAGTGGGCTGATTCCTGTGTTCATTGTGGTCTGCAGCAAGCCCTAGTCTCCCTGGTGACTTCAGCTTAACTTCTGGGCAGTTGTTTGTGTTGTGGTTGCCTCAGTCCTTTTCTCTTTCTCTTGCAGATTTTACTCTTTAAAAAATCCTTGTTACCAAATATAAGGCTTTCATATCAGCCTGTTTGCTCCATGTATCAGACACTGGACTTTGAAAGTGGCATTTTGTAGTTAGATGTGCAAAATTCCAGCTGAAAACTGTAAGTCTGTAGAGTGGATCCAGATGCTGGGGCTAGATACTACTCTAGATGATGTTTTGGCCAAGAGAGATAAGGTGTGTTTCCAGGGTAGATGGTAAGTCTCTCTTCCTTCACTATGCCCAGCTAAGAAAGGGAGTGAGAAAAACCTCACAGAGTAGCTGGAAGTCAACTGGAAGCAGTTTCAAAAATACCATAGCAGTTAATATGTAGCAGCCAGAATTTCCTTGATAGCTGTAATACTTTCTGTATCTCGTTTCCAGTATGTTTCTTACTGCATTACAGAGCCTCTTCCTAAAGGGTAAGTCCACCTAGTTTATGGAGGAAGGATGAGTTTCTCTAGAATTAAAGCATCTCTGGTAACTGGAGAGCCTGGACACTTACTAGTAGACAAAAGCAGCTTGATAATTTCTTGTTTGTGGTTTTTTTTTTTCCTCTTGTGTTTTTATTAGAAACTGCTGGTGAATTATTTTCTTACTAAAATGAGGCATATCCTGTCCTCTCAAATTAGAAATGATTGGAAAAGTCGTGTGGCACTTTGTAATCTGTTCTGCAGCTTGATGGATGATAATTAATTCTGCAGCAAGAGGCAGCAGGCTTTTCTTAGCAGTCTCTAACTCTGAGTCTTTATTCAGTGATGGCGATAATGTTAGTAACTACACACACAGTTTAGACAATATCCTGACTGCATATCCATTTATTTTAGCATTTAGGTTCTTCTGTGAGAGTTGTATGTGTATTGTATTGAGTCCTTGTTATTTTTGTTTAGCTTGGTTTTAGTGGAATCCCTTCTCACTTTTTCAGCAAAAGTAAACCATCAAGGCGAATAAATCCAACCCCTGTAAGTGCTGAGCGCCCCCTCTCAAAACCAAAGATGTGCTTCACTTCTACGCCTGTCAGCCAGTCTCCAGCTGCTCACTTTTCGTCTGGGTCAAGTCTTGAGGCCTTTAACTCTGCCCAGGAAGGAAACGTTACATCTGTGATAAGTAACAGCCTTCAAGAGGAGAGGGAGATGCTGAAGAAAGAACGGTACTGTCTGAGCAGGGTGGTGGGAAATTTATATTCATTTTCAATTCTCTTGTCTTAAGGTAGTACAAATATCAGGAACTAGATGATCCTTAAGGTTCCTTCCAACCCAAACCATTCTATGATTTTGTAGTATAAAATGACCAGGAGAACATTCAAACAAGATATCAGTGATATTCAGCTGTAATTTGCCTAAACCCAGATGTGACTGGTATCAGACTAGGATATTAAGCAGGTAGCTCACAATTGTAATTTTAGAGGTGTGCTGACTCTGGAACATTGACCCTCAGTTTCTCTTCAGAAGTTTGGTCAGTTGTCACTGCTTTCAAAAGATTATTTCTTCATGGGCTTGTATGCATGGCCATCTCCTGTGCATCTTTCCTTAGCACAGGGAAGGCAAGTGAGTTTGAGCTGATGTAATTAGGCTGTTTGCATATTGCACCTGTGATGGAAGGCATGGTCTGGTTTGGGAAAAAACCAAACGTGATTTTTCAAACTCTTCAGAATAACACAACCTTACAGTCAGAGAAAACAGCACATGGTTAGCGTGAGGTTCTGCTTTAAAACTTACTACTGCAGTTATCTATTGAAAATGGTGTGCTGGGAGGTGAGGTGAATACTAGAGTCTAATTTTGTCTCTCTTATTCAGTTACAGCACAATATTAGAGAAACTATTAATTGTAATTGCTAACAGAACTGTTGCTGTTCTTTGTACGTTTTGTTAATGGGGAGACTCCTCAGGATATGTGGGTGGACTTCTATTCCTGCTAAACCTTCCATTCATTTGGACCAGAAACAGACTCAGTAGAGCCTCCTGAGTTACCCTTTGTACCAGACCTGTAATGGAACTGCTCAGAATTCAAACCCGCTTCTTTGTGCTTCTGTGAAGCACCTATTCTAGTCTGAATTCTGCCTGAAATGTCCCACTAATCTGTGTAAACTGAAGTTGGTGAAGTAGCTTGACCTTGCCGGTGAGGTGATCTGACCCATCATGCTTGAAATGGGAAGTGCTTGGCGCTCAGAGCTGGGAACTGCCGTTGTGCCCTCAGCAGTGGTGAAGTGAGATATGGCACTAACAGCCCCCAGCCAGCTGAGTGGTCACTTCGAGCACAGGAAAAGACGAAAGTCATGCTGAGGCAGATGTCTTTACCTTGGTGGGTCTACAAAGTGTTTAATAAATATTTTTTTGTGCCAGGAGGGTTTATGTTCATTACAAGGGAGATACTACTAAATAGTCTTCTACACTCATTTTGGGACTAACTTGTTCTTTATTGCAGCAGTTTCACTAGAAATAGGCCAGTAGAGAAAGTTATTCTCTGCAGTTAAAAGCATTTTTGTCTTCTCCAGAGCCTTTAAAGTGACTTTTAAAGATTTTGTTTGTAGGAAAATGTGGTAAGAGGTGATATGATGTTTCATTGAGAAACTGTATGTGCAAAAGAGACCTGGTCTCTTAAGAGAGTCCTCATCCTGGGCCAATATCAATTTAGATGAGCAGCAGTAGCATACATATTCGGTCAAACTGCCGCAGCATTATAGCAGAGCTCGAATTTGAATGTGATTCTTTTGAGTCTTTTGATTGTCAGCCCCAAGGTCCTTTCTCAGTAAGGGAAAAGTGAGCTACATTACTATCACTAAAAGCAACTTTGGACAGTGTGAATGGCATGGTTAGTCATGGCAGGAATTCCTTCATGCCAGACTCCAGACAAAGACCTTTTGGTTGTATGGCTGCTGTGTATCATATTTAGTCACATGATATGTTGCTGCTTTTGAATTTCAGATGCAAATTGCTGCACCAGACATCTTCTCCTTCAGGGATATGCCTTGATCCTGGTACTCCTACTAAGCCTAGCTACTTTCGCAGTGCTAGCCTTTCTGCCGAAAGCCATCTGGTGACCTGTGCAAATCCTACTAAGGTTTCCTGCAAGAAACAGTTGGAGCGTCTGGCACAGCTTTATTCTTCATGTATAGCAGGTGAAGACTCAGAAGATGTGAGATTGATCTTTCTTTGAACTACAAAGTTGTGAATGTGTTGATAGGGAGGTAGATGAGAAATGAAAGTTGTGCAACAATTACAAACAACATCTGGAAGGATAAACTAAGCCAACATAGTTATTAGAAAAAGTGGCTATGAGGTAAAAATTAAGGGAAGGAGGTGAACCTGATGCTGTACTCTGAGCTGCAGTTCTGTGACCCTGCCTGAAACCAGACACCTTAACATGTCTTTCCTGCAATTTCCATATTGATGCATGCTGTGTGTGGGGAGGGAGTTCTTTGTTGGTTGCCGCATGAAACAGGTATCTTTTTACCTTTATAGATTAAAGCAGGTCAATACTAAATATCCACCTTTAGTATCTCTTTTCCTCTCTTCCAGAAAACCTGGTACCAAATATTTTTCTGGAGCTCTTTTTTGTTCTGCAGCTGTTGACATCCAAAGGCACTTCTGCTGCAGAAGATGGAGATAGTGACTTAGAGGACAATGAAAGAAATAAAGGTAAACACTAATTTTGAGAGGAAGAAATGTTACTTCCATGGAATGATAACGTGATGTAGAGCAATTACCTTCGGCTTGGACTGTCTTCAATTCCATTAAAGCACCTTAATCCTACTGTGGAACTCTTCTGAGATGCTGACAGAAGTCAAGCATATATGGGAAGTACTTGCACAATATGATAAAGGTGGGGGTTGCTAGCTACTGTTTGAATCTAGTTTTGTGCTCTTTTCTGAGAGATTTACTAACACTGTCTTTCAGAGAGAAAACTACTCTCTCCCTTTTGTCCTTGCAGCATGAAAGTGCCATTGGTCTGCTACATTTTTTTAAAATGTGAGGTTGGATTATGTGGACTACCCAGGAGCCTTCCTATACATGTATAATTGTTTTTTGGCAGATTCACACTTCCACTTGATGCAGTTAGTACTTTGATATGGATATAAACTAGAAAAGAGTGTCTTTAAAATGAGACACACTCCTACTTTAGGTGCCCCAGTTTGTTTTACCACCCGCTCACTGATTCTTAGGACTGGGATTAAGAGTTGGAAGTCTCCAGCTACAGGAACATCACCCAATGACTATTTGCAGTTGGTCTGTGTTTTATCCTGGATCTGCTCGCTGTTGGCCAGAACACTGAGAAAGAATCTTTTCTTTCCATAAAGCATTAAACAATGCAGTTGCCTTTAGCATAGGGAAGGATAGGGATGAGAGGATTTGTCTGTTCTGGTAGCTGGGAAAAGGAACTTCTGAAAACTGGATAATGGTCTGGAACACTATTTTTGGATGTGGCAGTTTGTACTTGCTTTGGCAGCTAACTTGATATTTTAGTTTATAAATTATGATAGGTGCTGTTGTCTCATGTTCCTTTTTTTCCCTTAGATGCATCAAGGAGACAGCATTTCCGAAGTGTGCACAATTGTGTGTATTTTGCTGTTCAAGTCTTGGATTATCAGTATGAGTGAGTTGAGTTGTTTAGGTTTTTTTATTTCTTCTGTTTGCATCTGTATATGGGTGTGAGATTAAGGAAGTGTTCTTGGATTTTAGATCTTTACAATTTACAGGCATGGATTTGCTTATTTTCTTTCAAAACATATGACTTGATCTGGATTTGAATGTCCTTGAGTTTTCCTTGCACTGATCTGTCTCCTGAATTGCAGTGCAATCATTTAAGAAAGGGAAGGTTGTCAGATGAGAGCAATGAAAAAATGTCCGACATGCAAAATTTCATGCTGGGTGCCTGCGGCTTAGAACTTTTTACTTAACTGGCTACGTAAAAAATGAGCATAAGCATTTCTCAAGGTCTGATCATGTCTTGTTTATGTCTGTCTGGCTTCTGTCTGTGTTGTCAGAATTATTTCCCGTTTAGAAAAGGGGATGCTGAAGCTTTTGGCTGAAAATGAACGGATTGCATCTTTTTCTCCCACCTTGCATGAAAGGCTCAGGCAGGCATATGAAAGCAGTACAGCTAAGGTAAGAACTGGCAGACTTCAACTGACATTGCTTCAGACCTTTGTGTTGTTGCTGTTCTGTTTGTGGTGGCTTTGGTAATAAATCTCACTGCTTCTACTTCAAGTAGCTTGTCATGTGTCTTTGACAGGAGTCTGAAAGCTGGGTTTTTTTCTTGGCAGTCTCTAGGGCCAGTGATTGTTAGCTGCATATCACCACTGGTTGGCATTGCATTGTGCTGCAGGCTCTGTCCTCAGGCAGCAACTTTGACTGGGTCACATTTTACTTTGAGATTCTTGCCTAACAAGCATGCATTCCAGAAGACTGATTGGTTAGATGTAATATCAGAATGTAGTTTGGAGGAAGTGGTTTTGTTTCAGAGCCTCAGACACCTTTTAAGCAAATGAAGATTGAGAGGAGACAATGCAGCTTGTGAAGCCCACTTTCCTGATCTAATCTGGTTTAGGGAGCTGAAGCGGAGGGTGGGAATGCCTGCCTTAATGTATTTTGTATCTTGTTTCATCCATCTTATAAAAATGGGAATTATTCTTGGCAAAGAAAGTACCATGTACTTTCTGAGATCAATAGCTGAACTTTTTAGCTGTAAAACTGAGCTTTAAAGCTGTCAATAAAGGTCTCTTGTTACTAGAAGACATAGGCTTTTTGAATAGGAAAAAGCGCCATACAGGAGTTGCTAGCCACTGTCCTGCATTCTTTGGAGCCTTACATTGGAGGTACAGCTTGACTGTTTGCAGATCATTTCTCTCTCCACTGTATCAATACTGGTTGCAATCTTTTGTGCAGAGTTCTGAGAGAGTTGAGATGTTCGATTCATCATGTTCCGTTTCTATAGTGTAATGTAAGTTGCAGAACTCTTGCTGTTTACTAGCAGTTAGCAATTAGGAAATGCCTAATGACTGAATAACTCAAGCATAATACTTGGTCTCCTCATCATGTCTTTTCATTGTTGTTTCTAGGTCTCAGATTGTTGGATAAATTAGAGACTTATATTAGTTTAATGGCTGCCGTTGTGTTTTTAACAGGTGTCTCTCCTCCTGCCATGCTCTGTACAGTCTGTTTCTTTCCAGCCAGAAACTGACAATCGCTCTAACTTTCCCAGTGACAGAGCGTTTCATATATTCAAGAAACAAAGGTAAGTTTCTTCCACTGTTACTTTATGGTAAGTTTCTTCCACTGTTACTTTATGGCTCTCAGAGTATATAACCTTTCTATGACTGTGAACAAAAGATATTAAGAATGTATACTATGTGCTGTAAAAAATATCAGGATTTTTCACTCTTAAAAAAAAAATAAAGACATAAAATGAAAAACAGAAAAGAAAAAAAGAAAGAAAAAAGTATTTGTCCATATTGACTGCAGGAGCTAAGTGCCTAATGTCTTTAGAGAAGAACAGCCTAATTCTTCAGGAGTTCTTGAGATTTCTGGTAAATGCCAGTACAGTGTATCACCCTACTGGATTGCTTCTGCATAAGAATCTGGTATGCTTTTATTCTACCTGCCTCCTCCCTCCATGCTTGCAGCAACAGGGTGAGGGGAGAATGGCAAGTTGTTTTGGTCCTTTTTTCTCTCCTTGTAGGTGTTATTTCTTGTGCCTTATTCTTTCCTGCCTCTCAGTCTTCATGTGTCTGGTAATGGCTATTTTAGTCATTCCGTCAGAGCTTGGGCATAACAAGCTTAAGCATTTGCTGTCAGACATGGAAAATGGAAACTCGCTGAAGTACCACTAACAGTAATGCATTTTGCAAAGGTATCTGAATGCTTAGAGGCTTGAGTTGTTTAATCTGAGGTAGATGCTTGCTCGGGAACTTAGGAGCAACTGAATATTTAGGTGATGTTACTTCAAATTTTGAGGAGTGGGAATCCATGCTCTTGAGTATTTTGATTCACAGGGATATATTTTATGAACTGCTGCGTGAATGGGAAGATAACCATGAAAAAACTGGCTGGGACTTTGAAAGAGTTCTGGGCAACAAGATCAGGTAGGATTCTTACTCAACTTCAGCCAGCTCTTTAATGTAGCTGAATTTGCTAATGCAGAATGGTAGACTCAACATTGCAAGTTCCATGTTCTCTCCTATTGTCTTCACTAATCTGGAAAGAGCTGTGCTTTTTGAATGATACTGTTGTTCATGTGAACTTGTTTCTATATTTAGAGGTATCAACTCTTTTCTTAAAGAAATGCCATAAATGTCAAGGGCCTAATATGATCATTTGTGGTGTAGCTTTTCTCCTGTTCAATTTCACAGAAAGAGCTGCTCTCAGAATGGCTCTTCTGGTCTGGATATTGCTGTTGTATACACTTGCCTATGCATTTCATGCTTCCAATGCCACACTCCTCTTAAGTACGGAGGAATTTGTAACATGTTCAGAAGCTCTTAGCTTTTCTGATCATTTCATGGGTTTCTAGTGTATTGGCACTGAAAACAAGACAACTGTTTCTCTTCCTATGGAAAGAAACTGCTTTAGTAATTAATAGCTTTATCAAAATAGAGTATATCTAAAGAAACTGTTATGGTTTTAAAAGCAGTGGGTTTCTGTATTAGAGTTAACTACCAGCCTACTCAACTTACGTGTGACTTTTCACCACAGGAACAGAACAAGCTTGAGATTTAAATGGAAAAAATTTCCTTCTCTTGGGCTTCAAAAGTACTACTGTTGTTCCTTTCTTACTTGAATCTGTGTGAACTCTCAAGTCACTGATCTCACAGGGGAGAGTGTGAGCTGAAGGAGTTAATTTTCTTTTTAAATAGCAACATTATTGCAGGAAATGAAGAAAGTTGTTTTATTTTTAGAGCTGTGCTCAGAGAAATATTTTTTTTTCCATATTCAGCAGATGGGGCTCAATGCTTGGGACACCTGGTTATGAAAGTGTTCCTTTTTTACACTGAGCTTCAGAGATAGAATCATAGAATGGTCTAGGTTGGAAGGAACCTCAAAGATCATCCAATTCCACCCCCCTGCCGTAGGTGAGGACACCTGCAACCTTTTGGTCGCTCAAGGCCTCATCCAGCTTGGCCTCGAACACCTCCAGGGAGAGAGCATCCACTACCTCCCTGGGTAACCCATTCCAGTATTTCACCACCCTCACTGTAAAGAACTTCCTCCTAGCATCCCATTTAAATCTCCCCTCTTCCAATTTAAACCCATTACCCCTCATCCTGTCATTACAAAACCTTGTAAATAGTCCCTCCCCAGCCTTCCTGTAGTTCCCTTTCAGATACTGGAAGGCTACTATACGGTCTCCTTGAAGCTTTCTCTTCTCCAGGCTGAAGAACCCCAATTCTCGTGGCCTGTCCTCATAACAGAGATGCTCCAGGCCTCTGATCATCTTCTTAAAAAACAGTTATTTTGCACTTTTGATGTAGTTTGAAGTTATAACACTTTCTTTATGGCACAGAGGCGCAGTCAGCATTTCGTAATGTTTTTCCTTCACAGGGCCATGATGGCTCACTTATCTGCAACCTGCAACTACAGCCATTTTGCCAGGCTCTTTCAGAAACAGCTTATTCAGGTAAATGATTGGTATTTTTAATTAAGATATACAGCAAAACTGTTTTCATCCTTCTTCCGCCTGAAAAAAGAAACTATGTCTTGCAAGTTTCTTTGGGATTTGCCTATTGAAACTTTCTTGACTGCCAAGTTTTCAGAATGGGAATTCCCTTAGTTTTCCTTCAGTATCGATCAGTGATAAGTTAATCAATAACTCTGTGATGCTCAGAGATAAAGGTACACTGAGCATGCCATGAGCTGTAATAATTAATTCTTCATGTTATTTACTTTGACCTTCAGAACTGTTAAGCTTTTATGACATTTGAAGAATGTATTTTGACATGTATCAAAGGCAGAGATTCCCAGTTGCATTCATTGGCAATAGGAGGGATGATACCTGCAGAGAGTCTCTGGTGCTTCTGCATAGCACTGCAACAGCCTCTTCTTGATACAGTATTGCTGTGGTAGTTTGCAGGGCTTTTTGGCTGGTTTCAAGCATCATATGACTTCACTTATAATTGAAGAAATGAAGGGAAAAAATGATGCTTCTGATTGGAGTATAGATATTCACTGCACTCTCTATAAATGGCTGGCCTTTTGGTGGGCTCTTTTTTGATAGCAAAACAAACACAGAGCCGTGTCTTGAGCATTAGCCACCACACACTACCAGAAAGTTGTGAGTTGTTGGAATGTTGAAAATTCCTCTAGTGTCCAATTTGAATTGGCATCAGTGACCTGTCTGTTGTGTGTGTGTGTGTGTTCAGGGAGATGAGGAAAAGAGGTGAGGTGGAGTTTGTTGAGGGAAAGATATGAGGTGGACTTCGTTGCATAAGCAGGATTTAATTTAGTCCTAGGCGCTGTATTTCTCCTTTGTACCTGTGCCTTCTTAATGAAGGCTGCAGAGTTGCATATGGATAACCACAAATCTAAACTGATAATTAGGAGTCTTCACTTAATGCAATGTGTCTGACTAGAAAGTGAGTGTGGAATCTTGAGTATATTATGACACTAATGCAGAAAAGAACCTAGACTGAGGATTTGTGTCAGGGCCTGATAATTCACAAGTTGGAAAGTATAACAAGATGATCCTTTGGGAAATGAGGATGCTCAGTTTGGAATAAATGGACCTAGTAATAGTTTGCTTGACATACAAAGTTAATTGTTGCTTTTCAGTATGACTTCTCCTTAAAATTGTCCTGATTTAGATGTGGGAGTATGCAGTTATCCTTCCTCTTTACTCATCATTGCCTAGATTGTGTCTGGAGTATTATGCCTAGTTTTGGGCTCACTAGTACAAGAAAGACTTACTAGAGCGAGTTCAACACAGGGCCACATAAATAAAGGGACTGGTGCACTTTTCGTATGAGGAAAAGCTGAGGCAGCTGGGACTGTTTAGATTGGAGAAAAGCAGGTTATCTAGGTTATCTCAGTACTGTGTACAAATACCTGATGAAGAGGGAGGCAGATTCTCCTCAGTAGTGTTCACTGACAGGACATAAAGCAACAGACACAAACTGAGAGGAAGGAAATTCCACCTGAAAGCAACAATAATAATGCTTCTTTATTGTAAGGATGGTCAGACAGTGAATCAGGTTGCCCGGACAGGTTGCGAAGTCCCAGTCTGTAGTGACATTCAAAACCCATTTGGATGTGACCCTGGACAACCTGCTGTAGGTGATGCTGACTGAGCAAGAATGTTGCATTAGATGATCCAGGAGACCCTTCCAGTTCTGTAGTTCTGGGATTCTTTAGGTCTGAGGGAGGAGAGCATTCATTTTTTAACTTCAACTCTGAGAAAACCTGGTTTGGGAATGTACAGTGCAGAGTCATTGTCCTTGGAGACTGGGTTAAAGATGCTGCTGAGTGGTTCATGAAGACCATGGAAGTGATAGGTGTTTTCTCCACTCTACACCATATATAGCCTGGTAGGTGTGTGTAGCAGACTATATTAGATGGTCCATCTCAAGATCTGTTTATTGCCAAGGTGGGTAGCATGTTTTGGCATGAGCAAGAGTTCTGTATGTGGGCCGCCTGAAAAGGCCGTGGTTGGATTACTTGGAGATAAATTCTTGTGAGGAAAGGAGAATAAATATGTGGCTTGAGAGATTAAGTGAAATGATACTTTATTACAAACTTTTCTCCTCACTACTTTTTCTGTCTCCTGAAGATGTGTAAAGGTCCTACTGGTGGTGGTGCGATCTGGGGTGACACCCCAGACCAGGATGTCCTTAATATGCTGGGTCCTGACAATCTGAGCCGTTTGAAGAGGCTACAGGAAAGATTCATTGTTCCTCAGAGCATCAGAGGACCTTGTCCACCCCCTTCATTCCCAGGGTGCCAGCAGTTCTTCAGGGATTTCATCCTCAGTGCAGGAAGGTTAGCTCTAGCCTGTGGCTGCTGTTTCCTTTGTGAAGTTGTATGGGCGAGTGGGAAAGACCAGCATGTTGCTCTTACAGCAAGAAGCTGTCCAGAGAGCTCGGGGAGCGGTGTAACCTAGGAGTATAAGAAATACTTCTAAGCTGCACAATACCACATTTAGTGTTCTTAGCCAGCACACATGGTGAACATGTATATAAGCAGGTTATCTCTGGAGCATGGAATGTGTTTGTGTGTTACATTAGGCTAGACTACATGGTAATAATTTTCCTTCTATAAAACCGTATCTTCTCACAGGCTATCAGCATTTCCCAGGGCCAATGTGTGCAGTGCTGCCTAGCAAGGGCACTGGACTGGCCATGAGTTTCTTATGTGGTAGTCCATGAAGCTAAGATGTTGCAGGATGAACCAGGTTCATGGCTTTGGTTTTTCTAAGTTCACAGCATGGAAGAGTTCCTATCTATGTGAGATGCGAATCTTAAGTTCAGTTACTTTACAGCTTCCTGCTTCAACAGATCCATACCATTATCCTTGTGCTGGGACTTGCTAAATAGTGTCTGTTAGAAAAAGTAGAAAATAAGAGTGGAAAAGAAGGGATCAGCCAGTACCAGTCTTGTCCCTTGCTGTCTTGTCTGTCCAGTCTGTTACACTGGATGTCTGCTGATGCTTGGTACAACTCATGAGACAAACTTGAAATTTTGGAGTGTGTTAGTGGAATATTTACTGCTGTTTTCAGCCCAGTCTGACTCATCATCATGTTTTACTGAAGTTACCAGTTCAATCAGCACCTGATGGATAGTCTGTGCTTGAAGATACTTGAACTGAATGGCCTTTCTCTGGTGGAACATGAACACAGTGATGGAGAAGCAGATATGGATGAACAGGTAAGGTGCTTACAAAAAGCAAGATCTGCCAGGAATTTCCCTGAACTGTCTCAGTACCCTGAGAATTACTGGCTTGATAGTGAGTTTCATGGAGTTTACACTGCTGTATCTGCAGGACAAGAGCTTCTTCATTTGGTTTTGTCATAAGTCTGCAACTTGGTTATGGATGTCTGAACCCGTGGACATTTACTTTTGTGCTTCAGGGCAGTTCATAGAACTCTGCCATAAAGAGATGATGCACAATAGTTGGAAAAGTGAGAGCCTCCATTTAGGTTGTTAGTACCCTATATTAGATCCATGAAGTAACCAAGTCAAGTTGTTGCACTTAGTTGCAGTAGTCTCTTGATATTTTTCCACATAGGAAGATTTTAGTTTGAATGGATTTGTAGTCATGCCTATTTATACCTGTTCAGACATTTCTTCACTTATCTCTACCTATCAGAGGTGTCACAGCTTATAGTGTATTAGAGAAGTAGCAGCCCAGAGGTTCAGAAGACTTGCAGAGCAGTGATGGGATAAAGGAAACCATGAGATCAGCTGTCTGCCCCCTGAATGACTCCAAAGTTGCTAATACAAAGGTTTTAGCAGCTGCTTGTTTCAGAAAGCTCTGGAATTTATGTTGTCATGCTATAAGTGAAGCAGTAGAGGCTGAAGCAATTTAGAATACTTGACAAGTACGTATTTTCGAAACTTGATAAAAATACCTTGTTTGGAAAGTTATTCATTAAAAGCAGTGATGAATCTATATGGCCCTTTTATGTAAAGGGAGTAGAAGTTAGTGTATGCAGTTGCTTTGACAGTTTAGGGCAGCATTACCTCAGCTTGGATTTTTTTTCATTTCAGGATGAAAAGAAGCGTTTCACTGTGGTCCTGTTAAGCCTACGACTCCTTGCCAAGTTCCTGGGGTTTATTGTTTTCTTGCCATATCGCACTGTGGAGCAACCAACTAGAGACTTGCAAGACTCTGCAGTAGCGCTAAGAAATCAGGTAAGAGACAAAACTCTTCCAAGAAATCTAACGTGGCCTTTTGCCTGCCAGGCAGGTTTTCTGATCCATGGAGGGCTTTGTGCATAGTTACACCCTTTCAAAGTTCCTGGTATGATGTTGTACTGTTCTGTGCCCCTACTGCATATTTTGGGTTTGGAAACGAGAAGGAAGTGTTTGAGTAAGCTAGAAAAAGGGAACAGTGCACTGCTGGTGAGGTCTTTTTAGTCTTCTGTTGTTTCTGTGTATCTGCGGCTGCCATTCCAGAAATGTTTTTGCTAGTTTTGTAGCCATTTTCTCACAGTGTTGAATGTGAGGAGGCAGGGGTTACACCTTAACACCACCTGTACATAGTCAGGTGTGGTGGTTTGGCAGTTACCCGCCCCCAACACTTTGAAATAACCGAGGCTAAACTCAGACAGCTAGAAGTTAATAAATGAAGCTTTATATTTACAGCTTTGCACAACATACAAGCAAATATTTACAATATATAACATATATTTACAGATATATACCAGTAAAAAGGTAATACAGAAACACCACACCCCTCCCAGAGATCAGAGTCCCCAAGAGGGGGGTTTTCAACCACCCTACCACCGTCCCCCAACTCCCCAGTCTTATCCCACTATCTGTTTTACGTGACAGGAAAGCAAGAGTAGATCGGACATGGGGGATTAGCAGCAGGAAAGTAGTTAGAAGTTATTCAGATCCAGCTAACAAGGTAGGGAGAGAGATGTGGTAGCCAGAGTAGCTCAAGCAGTTCTGTCTTATCTATGTTTGGGTTGCAACTCTTAAAACATATTTTTACTTTTTTGGTAAACCTATGAGTGAAGTAGCATCGTCAGTGTTTTCCTTTCTCAGCCTGTAGTCTTAATTTCTTATTCAAATCCTCCAGTTAGTTCAGACCAGCACATCAGGCTTACAGCCTTACTTGTGGAAGTCCCAGTTGGACATCTGTTTGCCATCACAGTGTGATTTTCACTTCTGTTCTTGTGCAAAGAAATGCTTTCATTAGTCAGTCATCTCCTGTTTGTACAGAAGATGAAATCCTAGGAAAAAACATTCAGATGTAGATAAAGTTTTTCTTGAAGTACCAGAAGGTAACATCAAGCTGCTGCTTTGACTTCTGTTGTCCATTAAGACCCTGCCTGTACTGGATGTATTGAAGCTGCTGAGACAGTCTATTCGGGATCAACGTTCGATCCTCACTATTCCTTGGATTGTGGAGTACCTTTCCCTTGTGGACCATATTGCACCTTTCCTTGATTACTACAGGAGAGTATTTTGTCTTTTGCTGCAGGTATACAGGTAAGAGCCTGGGAAAAGATATTTGTGAAGAGTTTTGTTCTGAAGATTTGCTTGCTTAGCTGAGGTGCCTGGTGTCTGAGAGAGTGATGGACCTAGTCTGACCTTCTTACAAAAGTTTGTGGGGTTTTCCTGTGCAAATCATGAGTACTTCTTACCTTACATAAAGCTGCAAAGGGAGCATATCCTAAACTCCAAGATAAATATTTGGTGTAAATATGTGTTTTTTCATTCAGTAAGCAAAATTTCTTAAATCCCTATTCATTCATTCTACAGCTGTGTAGAATGTGTAAATCCCTATTCATTCATTCTGCAGCTGTGACTCCTAAACCTTGAATTTGGCCCTTAGACCTACAAGGTCTCCTATACATAAATAATCTCTATTTTTCTTTACCATGTACATGAGAAAAAAATGAAGCATGTTTTAGAGAGTTACTGAACGGTGACTTTTCCAGTGCAAACTTAAACCAGCATGTTATTCAGATGCATATGTACAAGACAGTAGGGCTTGCTCTCTGCCATTTAGGCAGGCAAGTAAGAGATGTGTACATGGAGACAAACTCTGATTAGAAAGTGAATAGTTGGGGCACTTTTCCTTATTGAAAATTGAGCTACTTAAGTCTCACACATTCATTCTTGCTGCGTTTGCTTCATGGCAGGTTAATGGTCCTTTCTGAAGATAAGGAGATGAGTTTCCTGAACAAGCTGCTGATCCTTGCAGTTCTGGGTTGGCTTTTTCAGGTAGAGTTTCCTGTGTGCACACAGCTCTTCCCTGAAGGCAAGCAGGGCACAGAACTCAATAGAAAATAGTATAGAAATTAATTAAAACATTGTAAAACAATAGTTGCTTTTGTTGTGTTGTTTTTTGTTTTTTTTTTACACTAGTGTGAGCTTTAAAGAATCCCATGTATTCTTCTAATGGAGAATTAGTTTTTCTTAGGTTGCTTCACATAATTTCACTTTCCTTTTTTTTTTTTTTTTTCCTAACTGAGTAGGAGTTCTAGTTGCTTCTGAAACACATTTTGACTTAATCTGCATCCTTTTAAGCAAATCAACAGCCAGTTCCTGTTAGAATGGAAGATTTTGTCCACTAGCACTAGCTGGCAGCCTTGAATTACTGGGGAATTTTATGTCTGTTAAAGTGATGAAATTTCAAAATCCTTCTGTGCCTCCACTTAGAAGCCAGGTAGCTGCTTAGAAGAAACCTGTTGGAGAGGTGGAAAATGGCTGTATGGGGAGGGTGAGGAAGGTGGCTTATGTTACTGTGATCTTATTAAATCTTATTAATGTTATGGAAAGGTTCTCCTTAGGGTAGAGAGGATCCCTAGGGGATTTTTGTGGGTGGCAGTTTGGTGAGATTTTACTGTCTTCTTTATCAGAAATCATGCAAATTGCTAACTGTTGTTTGGATTGTAACTGCTGGGTTTTTTGTTTCAGGTTCCATCAGTCCCTGAAGAGTTGTTTTTTGCCACTGATGTCAGGCAGGAGGGATTGATGATGGATACTGTGACATCTGCCCAGGCTTTGGTAAGTTAGTGCAGTAGCATGTACTCTGAATCTGTGGATGAGGGTGGACCCACCACAGCCTCAGATGTTTAAGATTTTACCAGGAACTTGGCTTCAGTGCAGTTGTGTTGGTCATACACAGTCCAATGGATATGATTCCCCAGTCTGTACCAAGTGCATCGGTTACATTCTGGAGTTTAAACTCTGTTGCAGCTCTGGGGCTTCTGTCAGGCAGGAGCCATCTCACTTGCTGTCATAGCTTACGGAATAGGTGCCAAGTTTTGTTGAAAGATTGAGTGCTGTTTTCCTGCTCACAGATTATTGCAGGACAAGGAGAGCTGATAGAGCTATTAGTTTTTTCCAGAAATAACTAAGAGTAGTGGTGAACTCAACAGAAACTGTGAGGTGTGGGACTGTAAGAGCAAGATTGGTGTCTTTGGAGTCACCCATTCTCCAGTTGCATGATAAAGGACAACTGAAAATAGCACAAGTGAGCAGAAAAGGAGGGCAGTTTATGGCATGTGTGATGTTTCAGATGATTACCAGACATACATAATTCTCAGAGAATCCCTAGTATCCCTTGAAAACTGAGCAACATGTTTGCTATAGTGTAAATGTGTCTTATAATTAGGATGCTCTGTTTTGCTCTATCTCTTCAATGGCAGAGATGAGATACAGGTCTGGGTAAAGACACCTGTGGAGGTGTAATGCATAGCAGATGTGCCTCGTTTATTCTCCTCCAATGGTAGGTTTCTCTTTTACAAGTAGCAGCAACCCTGCTTCCCATCTGCAATCATCAGCATTCAGCTGGGTTTTCACAGTGATCAAGCAAAGGCTAAGCTACACTAAACGTCGAGCAGCTCATTGTATGCTATAGGGATGGACTGAGTGCTTGGGCTGCAAAAGTCATGATTTTACTGTGGATTTGGAATCCAGTTATTTTTATTGTTTTCTTGCAAAGGCAATTCTGAAACCTGGCTGTGACCAAGTGTATGTGATTTCTGTTTTGTGAGGACTGATTCTTTCCTACTGTGCCCTCTCAGCATTTCCTTCCTTTTCTTACTAGGACTGTGTACCCTTGGTGGATCAGCAGTTACTTTATACATGCTGTCCGTATCTTGGTGAGTATCTTATTTGTATTTATTGCATAAAAGAAGTCTATTACTATATATTTTTATTATATTTTGTTGGGGTTTTTTTGGTCATTTGATGTTGTGAATCCTCAGAATTTTTCTTATCACACCTCACAACTTCAGTTCTCAGTTGTATGTGATTCTACTTTCATAAAAAGCTGTATTGCAGATGCTCATACTGCTGTGAATAGTATCTAGAGAAGCTGGGAGAGAGAGACTGAACAGTTAGCTGATCTGGAGAGCTGGAATATGGATGGACAGGAACATCACTTGGAAGGAAGCATTCCAAGGAGTTATGCATACAACTTTTCCCCATTATAGGCATAAGGAGAAGTGTTTGTGCTGTAGGGAATGCCTTGACCCTTGAGCATTTATCTGCTTCCAGGCAAAAGGGAAGGATGCTTTTGTACCCTGGTGCTTTATCAGGTTATTGTTTTGAGATACCACTGGTAAAATGTCTCTCTGTAGAGAAAAGGTACCCAGGTGATGGGATGGTGCTCTGCTTTCTGGGATTTTCCTTGGAAAACTGTGTGTTAAATCTGGACCACGAAAATTTCTAGGAGTTGAACATGTTTTCAGGCTTTTCCCCTGGTATTTTGTGCTGAGCACATTGGAATTGTGTGTAACTCTGCTTGCTTTGTTGTCCTTTGTAGACTTTACAGTTCGTGCTTGCCATGCTAAAAATGGATGCACTGAAATAGCTGCTCCCTGATCCTTCTGAACAAGTGTTGTGTGCCAGGGAGTTTCTTGGAACCCTCCTCTTTTATCTTCAGAGCTTTGTCTGCCTTGCTGTGTCTTGCCAGTTAAATGGGTGGGATGTCCTGCTTTTCTGAAACTTCAGCTTTTACAGAAGCTGAGAGAGTCTGCTCTGGAAACAGGACTGACAATGTGAAAGTTATCCTCTTGAGTTTTGATTTGTTCCCTTGATCATGGGGGTGATGAATGCTTTTGCTTGTGTCTTTGTACAGGTGAGCTGCGGAAGCTCCTTGCCTCTTTTGTGGCTGGCAGTGGAGCAAAAAATGGTGGCTTTATAAGGAAAATCACTCCCACAGCTGCAGAGTCCTTGGCATCCAAGGCTTCTGTCACACAGCAGAAACTGCAGGTGATGAAATGAGGGAGTCTCAAGGGGAAGCAGGGCAAGAGAAGTTACTTGTGAAGATAGGGCACACAATGGTGTCCTAGTGTGTGGGAAAGTAAAGAATGGGCCTAGGCAGCAGGGAGCATTGTGTTTAACAGTTGGATATCCTTACTCCTCTTTCTTTTGTTTTTGTTATGCGGCTGGAGAACATGTGAGTGTTGAAATCGGGATAACTTCAGTAAAAGTTATTACTGAAACAGCTACCCTATCTCTGTCTCTTCTCCAGCAGAACATGTTGATGTGTTTCTCCTGCTCACTTTTGGTTAGATTGTAGCCATGCTCTCCACCAGGGTGAAAATCCTACAGGATTAACCAGCCTGTAATTCAAGGACCAAATCCTTCCCAAAAACAAACCCCGTGTGGTGACTTGCTATTAGTAGTTGCTGTCAGAACTTTTCCCTTCTTTCCTTTACTGGGCATTTGTATTTGCAGCTTCTTAAACCCTTGTAATGAACTTTAGGTGACAGTATGAAGGAAATTGCAAATATTGTGCTGAATGCTACAATAGCATAAAGTTCTAGTGCAGGCAAATTGCCTGGCTTGTAGCACAATTCCAGATAGTAGTTCATATGCATTCCTGTGTTGAAGAAAGGAGCATCTAGGTAAAGTGTTCTGATCAGTTGTAGCACTTTTATCTTGAACAGGCAGAACTGAAACAGGCCTTCTTCCACAACCAGCCTCCCTCCCTCCGGAGAACAGTTGAATTTGTGGCAGAGAGGGTGGGATCCAACTGTGTTAAGCACATCAAGTAAGTACTGGGGATCTGTTCTGTGACTTTAGAGGTAAATTTAATGAGGAGAAGAGTTGATTCTTTAAAATTGTGTATATAGGGGGGAAGAAAAAGCTTCCCTTGGAATATGCTCTATAGCTGTATGAGGCTATGACAAGGATCATCAGTGCCATCACCGAGGGAAATTGTGAAAGGATGCACAGACGAGGGTGTGGGACACTTGGAATGTGAACACAGTGCAGCATTTTAAGACTTTGTATCCCTTTCAGAATGCTCTTGCCAAACAATTGGAAAAATCAGATCAGATGGATCTCTGGAGGTCACCTGATCCAAACTCTTCAAAGCAGGGCCAGCTTTCATCGGATGTGGGAAACAGTAATTTCCCTTGACCTGCTGGCTGTGCTGTTGCTAGCATGATCCTAGTGTAAGGTTAACTTTCTTTGGGCACTGCTAACTTACCTAGCCTCTCTAGTGGGAACCAGAGATCCTTTTGTGCAAAGCTGCTCCCTAGCCGTTAGACCCCAGCTGTTATGGGTGCTCAGTCACTGCCCCATTATCAGCACATTTCTCCATCTTGTCACAGTCATGTATGGCAGCCCTGCCCTCTGGCATGCCACTCATGAGCTTGTTGAGAGTTTGCACTGTCCCATTTTCTATTTGTAGAAGATATTAAAAGATATCACTCCAAAAAGAATGCTGGTTGTAGTGGGCTGTGGCTGCTGTTGGTATCTTTGTACTTCTGACCGTTGTCCATTGAGAGTATGAGGGTATTGCTGCCAGACAAGATACTTGTAGCTGTGTTTTTTTCTAGCAGCCATGTATTTTCCTGCTTAAAAGCTTTCAGTCTTGGTCATTAGTACTGTTTTGGTATCTTCATTGCAGTTTTCATCCTTGCAAAAAGTGGAAGGAAATAGCACAGCACTTAATTCTTCTTTGCATGTGGGATGGATATCCTCCTAAATTGGTGAGGATGGCTACAGTTAGTGTGTGCTGTTTCTAGTGTTGATTTCAGTCTGGTGTTTTTGGTTGGTTTTTTTTTTACAGGGCCACACTGGTAGCAGAGTTGGTTCAAAGGGCTGAAGTCATGTTGCAGGATAAAGTGAAGGAGGAGGATGCTAATCATGACAAGCTGCTTGAAGAGGTGTGCGCTCATCTGTATGAGGAAGGGGCCCAGGCACTCATCAAAGGCAGAGAGTAAGGAGGAAAAGTGATTTAAATTTGTGCCTGCCTTTCTCTTAGTGTGGAATCTGTAAGCCTGACTTGGCTTGGCCTGTTAAACTTGAGTGCTGGTAATTACCAACTCTGACTCTGACCTCTGCTCTTCTTAGGGTGACTGTCTGCTGCACCTCTGACCAGTTAATGTCCTGTTTGTAGGAAGGCATAAAGGTGCTGTGTGTCCCTCTGCATCCAGCTCCAAATGTTTTCTCTCTTTGAAAAATCGAGTATTGCAGTTTGTGTGGCTTGTATTTGCTCTGTCTTTGGTTCTTTTGCTCTGACTTACTTCACTGCACTCTTGCAGCTGGTTTTGACTGTAAGAGGGCATGTGAAAGTTGCTACAGTGATGAACCTCTCAGGGTTGTCTAAGAACACTGCCTAATCCTGTGGCATGTTTTGTTTTTTTCCTCTTCTTGCAGATTCTGTAAAAAGAAAGGTCCTGAGGCAGTGAGAGTGTTATTACCAGAAGAGACATCTGCTGCAGTATGTATTTTCACCAGAACTTTTTAAAGGCCTTCACTTCAATTCCAGATCATTACCATTTTTCTGTCGTTGCTTCACTTATCCCTGAATATCTTAGGAGAATTGAATCTATTGATGTCCTCATGTGAGGACTGATAGCTAAGGAGTGTCAACGCTGTCAGGCTACTTTGGGTATTCTGGCGAAAGTGATCCAACCGGTAACTAACTGTTGAGACTAGAATGGTGTTATAAATTGCGTTCATCTTGGAAGGATGACACTTCTGTTTTATTATCAACTTCAACAATACCTGATGGGGTTTGTATTGGGTTAATGAGGTTTGGAAAGTCTGTCCTGTTACCCAGAGAGGCAGTTCCCATAGTGGTAGTGGTGCTGTGTTTAAATGGCACATGTCAGAATTAAGCTTTTTCCCCTCTAGACTTCTTTCTGAGATCTCACTGACTATTCTGCTGTGTTTGGTAGTAAATCTTCTGTCTCATTATCTTCCCTGTAAAGGTTTTAAGTAGTGCAGAAGACATTGCAGTGGAACTGGCTACTGAGAAAGCTTGTGGCTGGCTTTCTGCCAACATTGCAGGTGAGTCTCCTTACCCTGACCTGGCACTTGTAACCTATGTGGTGTATCCTTTTTT
>VWZI01000042.1:206623-227124 GCA_013396835.1 Psilopogon haemacephalus
TTTTTTCAGTGGGAAGCATGCAGTTACTCTGTCCCTCCCTGTTTAGGAATAAGAGAAATGATTTCTAGCTCTCAGAATCTTCAGCAATTTTTTTTCAGGCTCTGCCCATGTGTAAGTGATTTTTAGTTGTGGAGGCTTGTAGGATGGTGACAACGAATGCTGCTTCTGAAAATGTCACTGTATGAGGTTTAAGCTAGCCCCCCTGAACTCAAGAGCTCTATAAATACTTAATTCTGTTTGGAAGTAAAAAAAGGTAAACTTTAACAATAAATAGAGAAGGTAAGGAGAGTTACAGAGGATGGGGGTAAAAGGGTATAGGAATGAGGGGAATTACAGAGGATAGGAAAAAAAAGCAAACAAAATACACAACATAACAATACAACCTGTGAATAGAAGTTGAATCCAAGCGGCAAAATTTGATGGTTGGTGGTGGATGCAGAGGGATGCAGGATTGATGGTGAAATGCAGTGAGTTAGAGTTCCAAAAAATGGTCACTCTCCCCAAGTGTTTGCTGGAGAGCACAAGGTGAGATAGCAGCAGGGCAGCAGGGTGCTGGGCAGGCAGGAGAAGAGAAGCCAAGAGAGAGACAGAGAGGAAGTCCACCCCCTTTTATAGTAGTCTCTGCAGGATCCAGTTCCAGGTAAGCTTGTAGCACTTCAGGCATGTGGCACAGACAGCTGCTCTCTCAAGCCACCTTATATCCTAAATGTCCAGAGTGCTTCTGAAGTCTGTAAAACAAACACTTCATGGACTGGGTGTATTTTCAGCAGGCTGAAGGCAGCTGTAGGCCTTTTACCCTGTAGTAGCTCTGGCAAGGCCTCAGAATCTCCAAAAACCCATTGCTTCAGGAGGCTGTGCCAAGAATCCAGGGAGGAATATCCAGCACTGTTTGCAGCAGCAGGAGTTTAGTGGTTTGGATGCTGGTCAAAACCTATTTTGGTAGTAAGCATATGGCTTTGATGGGCACAGTAGCTGAACTGGTATGACTATGCTGATTCAGCTTTCAACTTTGGCATGGCTCTCTGGCTTAGCCACTGTGTTCATTAAATCTACTGAAATATTTTGATGGAAAAGGAGATGAGTGGTACCTGGGGTAATGGGTGGCTGCCTTCTAGAGCTGTGGGTTAACACTCTCGACCTGTGCCTCTGCCCACTAAGTGCAATGGGAGCTCAGATTGAGAGGGGTTTGAAAGTATAAATGTCCTTTCCTCATTTGCCTTGGCCCGTGTAATGAGGCTAATGAGTAGTGTTTGGAAGCAACTGTCAGCCTCGCTGGAGAGAAAAGCTGGACTAGACAGGATTTGTTCCCTGTTCTTTGTAGCACTCATCAAAAGAGAAGTCAAGACAACCTTCAATAGAATGCTGAAAGTCCCAGGGCTACCCTTGCCCAGTGAGGATGCTCTGGAGTTGAGAAGGGACTGCCCTCCAGACTGCCAGCACTGTGCTCCACTTCCCTCCCAGATCATCAATGAGATTAAGGTACTTTCACTTCCTGGCTTGCCCTCAATCCCTTTTGATTTTTCACATTGGTGGATCTTTTTGGACTTTGTTTCTTAAAATAAAATGTTCTGGTTCTAAGGAACTGACCATGAGCAGTGTTTAGGAGGTATAATGGAAAGATCTAATGCTTTTTTCATTCCCCCACTTCATTTTTTTCTTTCGCTTTCTTGAGCTAAAATAGGAGAGTAAGGTAGTGAGGAAACCAGGTGCTCTGTCTGTAAACTGTTGCTCTTTGAAGATATTTTTGTTTGGTGAGGTGAGAAATAGCCTTCAAATTTGTTTTCTTTTGATTTCCATCCTGGGTTTCTGATGGTGGTAAATTGCCAAACCAGTTTTCATACCATAACCCTTTCATTGTTCTTTGTACTCAGCTTTGAGTTAGCACTGAAGCTACCTTGACAATATAAGACGACTCTGTATTTCTCTACCCTGAACTTGCTTGCTGCACTACCAGATATATCTAGAACTTTCAAAACTAGTTACTGCTCAGAAGGATGAACTGGTTGCCCTCACTAACTTAACCTTAGTGAGGGCTATGGTAGAAAATCTGACTTGGGTAATGTTATGGAAAAATTCAGCTTTAATCTGTTTTATGAAGAGGATACCTGCTTAGTTTTTTATTGTATCTGTTATGAGGATCTGAGGACTATCTATGTGCTGTGCTGTCACAGGTTCAAAGATCTGCTTGGGGAAATGCAGGATACTAATGGGTGAATTACTGCTGTCTTTTTCATCAAGGATGTGCTCTGTGTTGCTGTGGGCCCACGGGACGAGGGTGAAATGATTGACTGCATCTGGCTGGAGTGCTTGCTGGGAAGATTGAGTCAGACTCTTCGATGCAGAAAGGTAGAAGAAGAAAACAAACAAAATGCCCAACAAAAAACCCCTCATACAACTTTAAGCTGTCTTCATACTTGTTAGTTCACCTTGTCTCACAGTGGAGTCCAGTTGAATTTTTTTTTTGTGTGAGCTGAAATGTAACAAAGTTGCACTTCAGTTTTTACACTGTGCAGATCTGGTAATTATTGAAATCAGCCTTTGAGGATCCCCTCTTCATGTATGGTCTTTTCATGTCTTTCTATCTGTAACTGTCTCCTGATGACAGCCCCTCGATTCATGCTGTAAATAGCCTGCTCTCCTCTGATGCTTTTGTCCCATGTGAAGTGGACTTTTGTCCATTCTGCAGTATGGGGACAAACATACAACTTTATTGTTTGTTTTTCAGTTCATGTGTCCCACATCAGAACAGCAGCTGGCAAAGTGCACAGTTGAGTTGGCTTCTTTGCTGGGTAAGTCAGTCATGATATAAGCCATTTAAGACCAAAATCTGTTATTATAGTTCTCTTAAGTCCTTGCACTCAGAGACCTCAGTGTTGGATGGTTGATTCTCTTTGGTGTTACTGAGTCTGCAGATATTTTTCTGTCCATTTGGGTGGCTGCTTTTATTCCTTTCAACCTGCTGCAAAACAGCATCATACTGTGACCAACCTTCCTTCTGATGCATAAGCTCATTCACATTTGCTTTGGGGTTTGCTTACTGATCCCTTCATTTAGATACATGATATGTTTGCCAGCACTTCTGCCTCTGGAAAGTTCCAGTTGAGGATTTGGGGTTTTCTCCTTAAAAGTAAGGGCTTTAAATTATATGCTCACTGAAATTATATTTTATGGCTTTTTTAAATTGGAGAGAATGGAATTCAGTTTTCTGTGTATTGTGACTCTTGTGGGCATTTTCACTTTAGTGTTTTTGTTGGGAGGGAGGTGTTGGGGTGGGGTTTTTTCTTTCTTTTCCCCCGTCTTCTTTCTTTTCCCCCGTCTTCTTTCTTTTCCCCAAGATGTTTTTCTCAGCAGGAACTAGTGGTCTGAGTGCAGGTGTTTTCTCACTGGACAGCCTTCTAATTTCCAGGGTTTAGAATCTTCTTAACAAGTATTACACAAGGTTCATTCCTTCAAAAAGCAATTCAGATCTTGAATGTTGTGGAATCTCATTCTGGGAAGGCAGCAATATAAACCTACACCATTGCATTAGACTGTACTAAGGAAGATCTGGTGTCTTCCCTCGCTGTATGTTTAGCTGCAGTTGAACACTGCTCTGCTTTGTTTTCACTTGTATGAGGTTCTGCAACTCCAGTGTAGTTAAAACTATAGACAACTATTTAATCTGTTCATAGATTTAATTGTTTTATGGTGTGTTGCTTGCCCTTGGAGTACCTTCTCATTTGGTCAACATGAGGCTGGCTTTTCTTCAGTCAGCTGTCTTTCAAGACTTGGGACTATGTGCCAGCCAGTGGTGGTGTTTATCTGAGTACTGTAAATCTCTTCTGTGCAGTACATGTTTTGTGTACTTTCAAAGCTCCTAATTTTGCATACCTCTAAACTCCAGTCCTCTTAGGTTCACTTCTTCATGCTTGCTAAGTGTTTTTCCTTCAGTGACTGTTTAGGTACCAGCTATGCAGAATGTGTTGTTGGAGCAAGAAGATGACTGTAAAAGAATGCAGCTATAGAAGTGCAGCTTCCTTTCCTTACAGTTTCAGATCATGTTCCTCTGAGTCTCACAATGAAGTCCCCAGAGAAGAGCTCTGAGAGGCTGCATGTAAAGAATGATCCCACATACAGCCTTCTAAAACTACTTCTTTCCATCTGGAAGGAGGACTTTGGGATACCTGTTCCTGTGCAGCTGATGTTCAGCAAGAAGAACATGGCTTATCTTGCAGAAGTTAAGAAGCGAGAGGTAAAGTTTGCTGCAACCTGTGAAGCTGCAGGTTTCTACTCTGGTCTGGTACCTTCCTGTAAGAATTCTGCCTACCTGCAGCCTTAGCTGATTGCTCATCTGAATGAGGCCAGAGGGGTTTGAGCTGCTGGTAGCTGGCCTTGTTTCTGCAAGGGCAGAGACAAAGAGCACTCCTGCTGCTTGTCAGTGTTGATACCTGTCAGGGGGGTGATCAGAAAGGCACAGTTTAATTTAGAAACAAATGGCAAATGTTTGGCCTGGGAGGTTGAGGACTGAACACAGGTGTCTGTTGCATTCCTGTCTCTTACCAGCTTTCATTATTGCTGAGAATGAGAAATTTTGAGACTATGGTAGGATATGATGTATGAACTAAAGGAATGTTGTTCACTTATTTTCAGTGTTACTCTTTGGTGTCCTTTGTTCCTACAGCCAGATAAATAACTTGCTTTCTCCTTTCACTCTTGATCCAAGAAGGAAGCAATGAATTATGTAGGGGTAAAGCAATGAATGTGTTGATACTTATTCATTCTTTTCCTCTTCTGCAGTGGGATTTGTTCCTTTTCACACTTCATGGTCTTGTAGAATGTGAACTAATGAGGACTAGTGAAATAAAGAGTTGCTTGCATAGTCTTGAGGAGCTCCCTTGGCCCTCAGTAAGTACTTAGATGTGTGTCAACAGTGAGAAAAAAGTAAAGCTACTTAAACTTGTAGTTCTGTTTCATGTAAATGAAGCCCATAACATTTCCTAGCTGTAGTTTCCACTTGATTCAGCAGGACTGGCTTCCAGCAAGCTTGTTACTGTAATTGCTGTCTGGCTGTAAGCTGTACTGGTGTGAATCCCAGCATTGCCTGCAGAGTGGAAACGTTTCCAAGAATATTGTAACCAGTTGAGAGACTGAGTGGCTCAGTTACCATTTCTCAGCTCTAGCCTGAATGTATTTGCCTTGTTTCAGCCAAGAATGACATATTGGAAGGGGTCTTAACTGTGACCAGACTTGCATTTAAATCTCTTAGCTTCCCACCACCAGAGTAGGAGAGCAGTCAAAAAGGCAAGAGATCACCCAGCTCCCTTGCTAAAAATGGACACTACTTCAAGGCTGGTGAGCATTTGCTTGCTGGAGCTGTTTAGCCATTTAAACTGTGGCACTAATCAATTCTGAGAAGGGTGTGGAGGGGAGACTGAACATGGAGACCTACAGGCATTCCTCTTTGCAATCAGTTTTGTAGCTTGTCTAGGTTTCTGCACTGGAAAACCATCAACAATGCATTTAATCTTGTAAAGTTCTTCACTAGAAAAAATACTCAAGACTCTTTGTTGGCATTTGCTAATGCAGGTTCTCTGGTTTGTATCTCTATATGACAGGATTTCTTAAAAGAACTGGAAATGCTGTCCAGAGGATTTGTATCAGAACATCACAGAGAAGAGCCCAGTACTAACCGGTGTGAACTGCCTAGACAATCTCTAAGTACTGTGACAGCACAAAGTTAGTGGGAGTGAACTCTCTGGGGTCAAAAATCACTGATGAAGATGCTAACAGAATTTTCAGTATTCCTGAGAGCAGTGTGAGCTCTTTGCTGGGAGCTCACTGCAGAGAAGAGGTCACTTTGCGCAAAACCTCTCCTGGTTCATGGATGTTCTGCTGTGATGGCTATGCTGGAGGATTTACATCAGCAAGTGAATCTCTAAGTCCTTTAAGCACCTTGATCATGGCTCAGAGCAGCCATTTTTCAGACTCTTAGACACTTGGTGTATTTGTCCAGCAACAGGTTGCACCCAAACCCAGGAGTCAGCTCAAGTGGACACATTACTGGATGATCAGAGATGGCTTCCTGGTGGCTGCCTCATCTCTTAATGTGATTCCTTGTGCTGTCTTTTAAGAAAGACGTTATTGTCAGGGTAGGGAAAAGGTGAACCTGTATGCCACCAAGATGAGCCTTTATTTATTTATTCATTGTAAGCTCAATTTTGAAGGTTTGATTTTAATATTTTTAAGACTCGTTTTAAAAGTTAAACCATGTTAATATGATGGCATGATTCTCAAATAATAGATGCATCTCTTGTTGAAAACAGAATTTGTAATTATTTCCCAAGGTTTTTAACAGAAAGGGAGAAAATATCTGTTTATATTTTTTACTGCAGACAGTATTTTTTGGAGACACTTTTATAGTTTGTGAACATAAATGACATCTGGCTGCTATTCACTGTTTTTGATAATCCCTTTTGCCTCGAGGTTTTTGGGTTTTATCAGACAGGAAGTGCTGCATCAAGAAAACTACAGACTGGAAGATCAGACACAATGGTAGTGAAGAAGCAGTGCGACATCCCCTGGAGAGCTGCTTCTGAAAGGAATCCTTTTCATGGAGGACAGTGTGACCTCCTATTCACCCCACCACATTTCCTTAAACTGCAGTTTGTGGTGGGGCCTACTGGCAGCTAGCAAAGTTTGCTTAGGTGTTCATTAGCTGTCTCACGGGGATTATTTCCCTCGCTGTAGGAGTGAGGACATTATTTCATTGTGTCTAGGAGTATCCTGTTAGTGCAGGGTGTTCATCAGAAAGAAAATGCTGTGTTTTGTCAGAACATCTGTACAAGGTGAAGCCCAAAGTTTTTCGGCTTACTAATTAACTTACCTGAGAAAAGGTAACCTGTGGGAGTCGGTGATTTGGAAAAAAACACAGACATAATCAGGTAAAACGGTGGCTTCTGTTAAAATATAGCTGCTGCAGAGGGAGAAACTGTAGTGCCTGAACTGTGCTGAGGTTTTTTCTTGACATGGTTAGTAAACAGTGCAGTGTGATTTGGTACTGTGCAGCTGCGTGCTCTGTCTTAGGAGTTTTCTGATGTACTTGAAGCAGAGTCCCTAGAAGCACACATGTTGTGTATGCAGCAAGGACATGGTAATACAAACCGAAGTAGGAAGTACACCACATCTTACCACACCTGCTCCCTGTGACCGAGTACTGTGTCACCTTTTGCTGCAGAGATCATCTGGAGTTGTTGTTCATCGTAATAAACATGATTAAATGTCCTGGTTTGTGTTGAAGCTGTCACTATGTGACCTATTGTCCTGGGCTGAAGTGCAGAAAGCTTTTCACAAAGCACAAGACAGAGAAAGTTTAGTAATGTTCCTTGTGTGCTTATCCTGGATTGCAACTTTATTTTGTTATATGGAGAGTGGGGGAGGGGGTGGGGAAATGTTATGGTGGTGGGAGGAGAAGAAGCTGGAATCCATAATGGTTAGTAAGGTGCTCTTGACTCTGGAACTGCCATATGTATATCCATGGGCAGAGCTGTTTCCATTAAATCAGCATACCTGAATTGTCCTCTAGTATAACATGCTTGGAAATTTTTATTTAAAAGGTAGCCAAGCCCTGAGAGCAGTTTACTTCCAGAGAGCAGAGTTGTTCCCTCTAGGGCAGAAGGCAGCCAGTTCTTGAATGCAAACCAGCAGGTAAGAAACAAGTTTCAATGTTCTTAAGTCCTAATGCAGTTACTTGCATTCCTGGGCCTCAGCCTTGGCTGCCAGACACCTGACAGTGTAGCTAAGCCTTGGGAGCTGTTGTGTAGCACACTGCTTTCTGCCTGGGGATGCTCACCAGTGGGATTGCCATCCTGAGGATGCACAACTCTAGGATGGCTGACTTGAACATCATACCTGTTCCTTTGTGTGCAGCTTCCAGCTGCAGTGCAAGCTGTGCTGCAACAGAGAGCAGAAGAGAGAGCTCACAGCAAGGTAGGTCAGTGTTTGGCCTTCCTTCTGTCAGTCTTTCCTACTGCAAACTCAAAACTCTCAAAATGTGGAAAAATGGAATTTTATTAACTTCCTTCTGGGTGTGTAGGTAAAGTTGTGTGGACCTGGGAAGAAGCTTCCGCCAGGGCCTCATTTCAAAACAAACCGTAAAAACTCTTTTCTTGGCCAAAGCCCTGCGTCACAGAGGCATAAGCAAACTGATACTGCATGCAGATTTCCTCAGCAGGTCAGTTGGAGCCCTACATCTTCTATCACCAGCTTGAATTTTTTTTTTTTTTACATCTCCATCCAGTATAGCTGCACAGATGGGTATCTACCTTACCTCAAGCAGAATAACGTACGGCAGGGGTTTTTGTGTAGAAAATACCATTTATTGTGGATATGAAAATAGCAATCTTGAGTAAAAGCAGAGATGCAACAGTAGGCGATACGACACAACTGCTTTGATCCTCTACTGCTCAGCAATAACTAACTTGCAGGAAGTTGGGTTTTGCCTGCTGTAGATTAACAAATCAGGTATCTGCTGCATTTTTATTTCTTCCTTTCAAACAAACCAATTGAAGACATTAACAGGTACCATAAAATGTTGTATTTGCAAAAGAAAACATTCATATAAATAGGATTTTTAGTATCAATTGGAGATTGTATTAAAAAAAAGAAATTCAGTTAATCCAATACTGATAAAAATAAAACTTAGCTTTGATAGCGTATAAAAATGCTTGAAACCAAGACTACATAAATAACTTAATTTGTAAACATAGGGGAAAAAAAATCTCATGTATATATAAAAATAAACATCTGATGCACTGTACAATAAGTCATTATCCTTCATAGGCACTGGTGTCATTGATTGATGGGAGTCGCCCTAGATGGTTTTCCTACCCAGACTGCATTACCACTAGTGCCATGTCCAAAATAAAAGGGAAAAACAGTGAAGCACTGAGCAAATCTTGTGTGGGTTGTATGAAGACCTCCCCTACCTCCTCCAGAAATCCATGGGAGCAGCACTGGAACAGGGCAAAGATCCTGTGTTGCTGCCTCTGTTCATGTTTTCTAGGTCTTTCCTGTACTGGCTTGTTTGTGCTTCCTTTCTTCATTTCTACCAAAAGGGGAGGGGACTCTGTGGCAGGTTGCACATTTTGTTTGGTTGCGGAAAACTTCGTGTTGGGTTGCCTTTTTTCTCCTGAAGGAGTTATGGCATATGCATGACAGTGGATGTGAACCATGCCACAACTTGGTTGGGCAGGCTATTAAGAAAAGGCTGAGTCTCCCCAAAAGAGAACAGTAACAAACTGGTGTTTGTTAGATTGTAACCATGACCATCTGAAGACAGAACAAAGCAAATCTGTAAGTGAAAGGTTTTGTTCTCCTACCTAGTATAGTATAGTTCAGGGAGGGGGGAAAGCCTTGGATTGGTATGTCTCAGAACTGCTGTTTTCTTAAATACCAATTTAAAATAGCTATTTTCACTCAAAAAGGAATATATTAACAGTAAGCAACATAGAAGCTGAGACCCACACTTAAGACCTGTGTGAAGAAGACACAGTACATCCTGGCTTTTAAACTCTAAAGGTGGGGAGTGAAGCCAAGGTCACTGTGTGCTAGGAAAATTCTGCTTTACTGGGAGTAGCTGCAGGCAGCTAGCGCAGGCTGCCTCTAGTAAGGGGGACGCTTGAGTACACATCTCTCACTTGACAATGTAAAGTGCAGCAGCTGCTTGAACAATGTGGGCTTTGCTGAGCCAAAGAAAGCATATCATAGCTTTTATTGCCTATCTAAGATAATCTAAAGGGATTCTTCACCCTTGTGCTGAAGAACTAAATGAGGTTGGTTGTGCATTTTTGAATTTCAGGACTGTGTGACTGGACTAGGGAGTGTGCTGAATGAAGGTGTAAAGCCTGACAGCAGGATTACTGGACTAAGCTCAACATCAATCCTGTGAGGTAATCAAACACAAAAAGTTTGTAGTCACTGCTGCAAGACGGCAGCTGGTCATGGTATAGATGAGGAAGTGTGGGAAGACTCTGGCCAGGTGAGAGTTTCAATTCTTAATGCATTTGGGTAAAGGCATGGAAGGGCTCATGGAAAAAGCTACTCTAATTTGCACGATTTAAATTCTGGAAACAAGCTGACTCCCTACTACTCCCCGTTAACAACAAAGTGTCACTGTTTACAACTGTTGGTTTGGTTTCTTTATTTCAGAGCACCTAATTCTGCAGTGCAATAAAACTGTCCTGAGCTGTAGTGGTTTCCACTGATGCTGCATAGTGTAGTGGCCATCTGAGTCACCTTCAATGGCTGCAAGCAGTTAGCCAGAGATTTACCCAGGGTGTAGGATGACTAGTGGAGATTGTGCTGGTCTGACTTTGTTTCTTCAGGGGGAGTGCAGCCAGATGCTAAGTTAAATGACTTCTCTACACTGTTAGGAATTCTGCAGTTGACACTTACCTCAACATTGAAAAGTGGCTTTGCAGCTCTACTCAAGAGCTTGTAAAAGGTCCAAGTAATTTGTGTACTGTTTCCAGTTTGTGGTGCATTTCATTGCTTCCATTGCCTTTTCCTCTCTGCTGCCTAAATCTTAAAAGGAGAAGGTTGACTTTTGAACCTCCTAGGAAACAGAAATCAGGTAACATATTTCTGCATGTAAGATGCTGGCTGTGGTAAAGCAAAGTCTCTTCCTCCACTCTGTAGAGACAGCACATGGAGGCTTTCCACCACTGTCTGCAGGAGGGCAGGGTCACCAGTAAACTTGCTGGGTTTCTTCTGAGACACATTGGCTAAAATGCCCCTTTTTTTTAACTATACTTATGTATAGTCCAGTATTAGCAGATAAGCTCCTCAAGTGAAGCCTGACTATAACTGTCCCTTTTACGTGACCCTGACAGGTACTTCCATCTCTTTGTGGATTTTCAGCTGCTGTTAGTGTTTGGTCCAAACCCAGACACCTAACTAGCAAGAAAGTGTGCTAGTCGAGCAATCACCAGGGGCTGCCGCTTGGCCATGGAGCTCAGGAGCCGTGTTGGTATGGCTGGGGCACCAAGGTCCACCTGCAGGAATTACAAAGTAGGCCACACGTTAGAACCTGCTTTGGAACAAAACACTTATAGAGCCCAGAACAGTTCTGACTATCATATGGGGTTTTGAGGTTAGATTAAATATTACTAGTTTGGGACAGGTTGTGTTGCTCAACTTGTCTCTGCATATACACTGCATACGTGCATCATGAAATGTATATCCTAATTAACTAGAAAGACTCATTTTCAAAGTGTATCTTAAAACTCTCATACAGATCAGTTAAAAGGACACAATCCTAGTAAGTTTTTTTCTGTGTTGCTGTGCATTGTATTAGATAAGTGTGAAAAGAAGGTGACTTTTATGGTCACTTGATAAACTTCACAGAGCATTGCATAAGGACTCTGGGGTTTGTTACTTAGCAGCCCTGGCTTTTTGCATTCAGTTCTGGAGATAGAGTACAACCTTACCTGTGCCATGTAAATCACTCTGGTGATGTCTCTTCCATTCACTACATCAGGTTCCAGTATCCAAGCACTTGGCAAAATCTCCCCTCTCACCACTTCTTTACAGGGGTGAGGCATAGATGCATCGTAGACAGACTGAATAGCCAAGACAGACAAGTTCTTCTGTGTGTGACAAAGTGGAAAGATGCCAAGTAGAAAAAGATGGATTATGCTTATAGTCACCTTTTTTTGTTTACCAGAGCTCTTTTAATAATCAATAGTAGTTATTAATAATTTTTCGTAATCTTGCAACTTTTCAACCAGAATTGACTGTGTAGCAATTGTAATCCTGTTTAACTGAGGGGGCTTGGCTGGCAGCTGTCACTCACAAGAGGGTTTTATACATAATCCACTCTCCTGTGATGGCAGTGTGTGCTTTCTTTCTGGAAGTATAAACATGGGCTTCCCTTCCTTTACTCCTTTTTCCTTGAATCATGAGTTCAGGATAGTTACTAATCCATGCCTCAGAAAGAAAGTTCACCTTACCTCTTTGGATTCCACAGTAATGCAGCAGAAATCCCGGGGCTGCTTTAGGTAACAGAGGGAGGTATCAGTCACTAAATACACTGCAAAAAGAGCACACAAAATGGAGGAGAGGGCAATTAGACTTGGGCAACTTGAACTTGTCTCGATTTCCCCCCACCCCTTAACTGCATGTGCATATTTTATTGTGACCTCCTGTTGCCTAAGAGAGAGCTCAGGTTAATATGCTGTAAGAGGCTTTTTTTTAGGCCACAGAAGATTGACTTTGAGCCCCCTCTCTAGCTGTGCTTCTGCAGTGAGATGTGTTTTACATTATCCTTGTTTTCAAAAAGTCTGGCAAAGCTTAAGTCCCCACAGTAAATAATGAAATAGTTTTCTAGACCTACAGAAATTACCTACGATGCCTCTACATTGTCCTCCTGGCTGGCAGTGTGAGCTAACTGGGTACAATGTGGCCACATGTGAGCGTCCATACTCACCCAGCTGAATGTGGCCGGTTACCTTCTTGTGCACTCGAGCTGTGTTGATAGATCTGTCATACAGGTGCCTTTTGCCAGGATCTCTCACCAGTCCCCACACAGAGGGAAGAGGTCTTTGTATCACCCCTGCACCCAGGAACCCATGCCTTGTGGCTGAGGGGAACACTTTATAGTAAACCAGCACTTCTTTTTCTGTGCATTGATACCTGCCAAAGGCAAAGGAAGGGCATTGGCATACAAGGGGACCAAGTACATTAGATTTCCCCTTACAAAGACCTGGCAGTAACTTACTTCCACCCAGCTGCTGCTTGGCCTGTGTATAGATTCATCAGGTTGTGGGAGCAGGCAGCCATCACCTTAGGAAACAATGACAAATGCACAGGTGAGCTGTGTGCTGCTGCCCTTTATGCTACTCAGTCTACAAAGCTGCTTTACTGAAGTAACACTGTGCTAGCAACCCTTATAGAGCACTGACAGCCAGCCTGGCACAGCCTCTGCTGAGGGAAGAGAGATGCACAGATCAGCAAGGATGGACAGACATGGATGAGAGAGAGAGAGAGAAGGAAGAAGGAGAGGAAGAGGGCAAAGGTGGGAGAGTGGGGGGGAGGGGAAGGGGGAAATGGGAAAAGAGGAGGGAGAGGGGAAGAGGAAGAAGGAGAGGAGAGGGTGAGAGAAACAGTGTGGAAGAGGGAGAGAGGAGAAAGACAGAAAGGGAGAGTGACACAAAGAACTTGCTTACCTCAGTGGTAGCATTAGCCAGGATATGTTTGGACAAATCTTGGTATCCTTTTGTTGAAGAGGAGCTGACAGAAATAGTTAATCCATGAGTGAAGCTGCAGCTGATGCTACTAGAAGGAAGGGGTGGCTGAATTCTAGTGGCTTCTGCAGGAAACCAAAAGAACCATGGGGAATAAAGAAGGAAACCCAGCATTATTCTGCAGCTTTAGGGAGTTAAACCCCTTTAGTAGAGGACCCAACTGCCTGATCCCAATGGAACCATGCACATCCCTGTCTAGACAATCTGCGTGTTGGTGGTTACACTGCAGTTACATCTTGCACTACTCAGGTGTCACAGTTATAACCACATGAGAGGTAATAAACCTAAAGAAGAGGAGGCAGAGTTAGTCTTGAGGATAAATATAAGGACTTACATGTATAAATCTATACTCCTTGCAGCTTCAGCCCTGCCATGCTCTTGGTTCATTCAAAGCATTATCCTCATATCATGGAATTGTTTTGGCTGAGAAAGACCTTTCAAATTATTGAGTGCAACCATTAACCCAGCACTATCAAACACAGGCTCTCAGAACACTCTACTTTGAAGTTACTTTTGGATACAACTCAAATATTTGCAGCTTGTTTTACTTACCAAATGTTGAACCCTTCTGCAGTTGCTCTAAAACATAAAGATGACTGTTTCTAACAGCTGAACGGCCTCGTGTATCTCTTGAAAGCAAAGCATTTTCAGAGGAAACCTGATTTAAGAAAAGGCAGAAGTAAGAACTTCTGGTGTGAACTGGGAAAGGTAAATTCTGTAACAGAGCAAGTAGAATATTTGTACCTAAACTGCCTACAGGTTGGAGACTTCTCTTTATCCTAAGGTAATTTCATTGCCTTTCCCCTGGTTATGGACAATACATTGTCTCAGGAAATTCAGCAACCCCAGTGTGAGGAGCTAGCACAGGTGCAGACTCCAAAAATTAGCTTCAGGGAAGTTCTTGTTCACACACAAGCAAGCTTTTGAGGCATGCACCGCTGAAGGAGGCACACTGAGAATATCAACTTGGTTTGTCTCAAGAAAAGGTTTGTTTCTAAAGCATTTGAGAGATAGTAACACTTTTTTATCTACCAGTTTGAAACAAGAAATTCACTCAGAAACAATTGCATCACTGCCCTTTGGGACTATGCCCTTTGGTCCGCAACAGCCCTCTGTGTACCAGTGACACAGACTTGTTGTGCTTGAGAGCTGTGATGGAATACAAACCATTAATAAAACAGTTTCTGTTCTTACACATTCTGCTCTTCTGTTCTCTGTTACTGCTAAAGCAACAAGAGACATCAGTCTCACAGGCCAGTAGTTTCTCACCTGCCCTTCCTGGTTGCGGGAGTTACTGGCAAGGTATGTAGCAGTGTTGCTGCTGTTGTAACCAGATGATGGGCCAGAGGAGAGGCTGAGGCTGGAGTCTGTACATAAAGTGCTAGTACTTGCAAGAGTCTTTAGTCTTGCTTCTTCCTGTAATAGGCATCACAGTATTACACACACAAAAAAAAAAAAAAAATCACAAAAAGCTTGCACAAGAGCCTTGGCAGCACAGAAACTCTTGCCATACAGAAAGTATTAAGTAAGGAGGCTCATTTGACAGACTAAGGCAATACAAGCCACAGAGCAAATCACCCTGTAACACCTGGCAGGCTGGGAAAATGCAGCTTCTGTCATTACTCTTCACAGATGAGAGTCCAAGCTATCAAACTAATGCTAGGATATCTGTAAGGGAAAACCAGGATTTACTGGGGAAAAAAAAAATCAGTCCCATTACCACTCTTTGTCTACTTCTTGAGTAGGCCCTGACTTAACTTGCTGGTCAAATATAGTTGTAAAAGACCAATACAACTATGCAATGTGGGAACAGAAGATGAAAGAAAAATTATATAATGAGAAAATACTGAGAACTTCAAGAGTGATCACTTATATTTTCAAGGGCAGTTTTATGTTTGGTTTTCTAATTTAGGTCGAGAATGCCTACATTTCACAAGGAAAACATAGCAGCAGTGGAGGTGTCTTAGGGGGTGCAGAGCAATGAAATGAGCGACCAAATACTCACAAATGAGAGCAGGTCTGCAGTTATAACTGCAGCTGCATTGTCAGACAGTGACAGAGGTTACTTCATAAATATATATAGTCAGAAACTGGGTAGAACAGACACAACTGAACAAGGTATTATCCTTGCATCTGGGAGAAAAATGCCCATGCTTGGGACTGTGCATTATGGGTAACAAGGTGCATAAGGAAAATGCAAAAACACAGGACAAATACACACGTAGATGACAATCTTAAAAAGGGGAGGGGAGAAAGAATAAAAAGAAAATAAAAGCCTTTGTGTTTAAGTACACACTGATATTATTGAAATCAACTCTCTTTACCTTAGCAAAACTCTTCAATAGACTGGGCAGGTGCTGCCTGCACAGGATGGCTGTGTAAAGCTCAGTCCAGTAAGAAAGCCTTAGGAGTTTCTCACACATGATGGTTTCCCCTGCAACGCTCACCTTCTGCAACTGGGTAAACATCTGCTCCCGTATGCGCCTCTTTTCCTGCTCAGCTCTCTCCCGGAGCTTGTCCCTAGCTCGCGCAATTTCAGTTTTGGTTTCCTCTCGTGCCCTCTGGTAGTCTTGGAGCAACAGTTCAATGTCCGAAGGATGCTGAATGCTTCTCCTTTTTGGTTCCTGAGCTCTGTAAGGTGAGGAAGAAGAGGAGAACATGTATCATGCTTGAAATTGGGTCACCTGACAAAATACCACAAGAACGTCACCTTTTAACATGGAACAGGAAAATTTGCCAGAAAAGAAAAAAAAACCTTACTATATTAACCTCAAAATTAAGTTTCTCTTTGCTCACTAAAGGCTGCATCAACCTTGCAAAATCATTCAAGTCCAGTTCACCACTGAGACTACTCCAGCAACTGCACTGTTTTCTAAGCCAGCTCTCCATGTGACCTAAGGTTTCTGCTTTGGCACATGACATTCTGTGGTGGTAGGCCTGAATAGGCAAAAATAGGCCTGAATGTGTCCTGGCTTGCCCAGACATGTTCTGCTCTCCCTCTCTCTATTGTGGGGAGAAAAAAAGGCGGGAAAGAGGACAAAGAACCTGGAGTCACTGAGTCTAAGGACTCTGACTTGCCCAGACTTGATTTGCTCCTGTTTACATCCTGTGGTGAACAAGCTACATACACTTGGGTTGTGCACTCCTTGTGCAGGGCTATGTTTTTCCCAAATGTGGGAAAAGCAAGCCCAAAGCAGGTAGCAAGACTTCTGAATATTGAAAATTAATAAACAATATTAATTTTGAAAAAAAAATACCATCTCACTTTAATTAATTACCCTCTCCATTACACACTCAAACTAACTGTGTTAGGAAAGTAACTGTCTTTGAGTTGGCTTTAGAGATGACAGAGATGCTAGGGTCAGAAATGTCTGGAATCTCATTTTTAACTTCCAATCAAGCATTCCCTCGAAAGAAAATTAATTTTAAAATCTGCCCCACATTGGGCACCAAATGATTTCTGTGCCAGTTTAGGGTCACAAGCCACTCAGGGCTGGAGGACAGAAATGATATTTAGAATCATAGAATGGTTTAGGTTGGAAGAGACCTCAAAGATCATCTAGTTCCAACCCCCTGCCACACACCAGGTGGTAGGGGCACTTCCCACTAGAACAAGTCACTCAAGGCCTCATCCAGCCTGGCCTTGAACAGCTCCAGGGAGGGAGCAGACACAACCTCCCTGGGCAACCTGTGCCAGTGTCTCATCAGCCTCACTGTAAAGAACTTCCTCCTAACATCCTGTTCAAATCTCCCCTCTGCCAGTTTAAACCCAATACCCCTCACCCTGTCATTACAAGACCTTGTGAACAGTCCCTCCCCAGCCCTCCTGTAGGCCCCCTTCAGATACTGGAAGGCTGCTGTAAGGTCTCCTCGAAGCCTTCTCTTCTCCAGGCTGCAGAGCCCCAACTCTCTCAGCCTGTCCTCATAGCAGAGGTGCTCCAGCCCTCTGATCATCTTTGTGGCCCTCCTCTGGACTCTCTCCAACAGTTCCCTGTCCTTCTTGTGCTGGGGGCTCCAGAACTGCACACAGTACTCCAGGTGGGGTCTGATGAGAGCAGAGTAAAGGGGGAGAATCCCCTCCCTTGCCCTGCTGGCCACACTGCTCTTGATGCAGCCCAGGACACAGTTTTACTCCATTCAGGGAGTAAAAGTGAAGATGCTGCACACCAATTGGAATTAAAGAGATTCTATATAGAGGAGCATATATACAAAAGGCAATCACAAACTAGGCCAAGTCTATCGGACTAAAACCCGTTAGGCCCAAACAGGCCTTCTAGAATCCTCCAACCCTTCCGCCCTCAGTAGGCCTGAAGGTAGGCCAAAAGTGCTCTCCCCAGCTTAGGCCTACAAGGCCCCATTAGGCCACGTGATGCAGCTCAAAATCCCCTGCCAGCTAGAAACCATCTCCCCCACACGAAACATGAGGTGAGCAGGGAGAAAGGAAGCGAAGGGAGGAAAAGCAGACAGGGGAAGAGAGTGATATGAACCAGGCACTGCTTTGTAAGCTGTAATACCAGAATGTGGACAGGACTTTGTCTCTGTGGTCGCCTTAAGGGGACCCAGGCCACCCCACTTCTGTGGGCCTACCACAAAAGAAGCAAAAGCCAAATGAGGGGATGTTGTGGAGTATGAGAAGTTCAAATTGTAAAGGTAAAGTACTGCAGAACTTTTTTGATACTTAACACAAAACTGAACTTTATCATGTGACTATTAAGTTAGTGAAGGAATAAGAAGACAGGCTGACCTATAACGACTCAAGATGAATACTTTGGTCATCCCCATACATCATACACGTAAAACAGATATGGATTGAAAGAAACTAGACAAAAGGTTTTAGTGGATGTTTCCTAAAATCAGGAATATGTTTTTCTTGAAAGCACTTTGTGTTCCAAACTTTAACATTTCCACTTTGAGAAGAATTCTGCCACAGAAGTCTCAGGTGTCAGCAAGAACCATTAATGCTCGCCCACTCTGAACACTGTTAATCTACATCGGGGCCCATGAAAGGTTTCTACTGCCCTACCTGGTATTTTCCACCACGTCCCTCCTCAGTTGTTGCAGATACTCTCGACGTCTGCTGGGGAGATCTAGATCCCTCTGACTTGAATCCAATGTCTGCAACAGACTCAGATGCTTCTGAGGACTCAAACTTCGGCTTCTTTGGTACCTTTGTAGCCTTTTTTCTCTTTCCTTCCTCAGAGTTTCAATAGTCTTCATATGGCTGTCAGGGAAACATGGTTAGAGCCAGCAGAACACACCATGAAAGGTTACATTTGTTGAATTTCTAAAACAAGTATCAGGCAGCTTTGTAATGTAAAATGTGTAGGACTCTAATGCTGCACACTCCCTTGCAAATACCCCTTCAGGCACGTGCTGACAGGTGATGCAGAAACTCCTGAACTCCACTGCTTTTGTAACAGCAGGAAATGCATAAAAGATTGCAAGGGCTAAGAGACGGATTGCGGACAGAGACTAATGTAGCTTAATCCTAAGTTCCTCAGCTTCCTAAACTGAGTTCTGTAATTCAAATTTAAGAATCAAGGATCTTGATTTTTCTTTTTTGTTGGCCTTTGTGTATTTATAAAGCACCATTTATTTGCAGAGGCATGAATGAGACAGGCCCATAAACAGGATCTATCAGGTGTTTTTACACTGCAATGCATTAATGAAAGGTACCCCTGCGATCACCCTCATGGCTGCTAGAAATTTTAACAATGAGGTGACACTAGATGTGAATTGCACTGAAGCTTCTACTTCTCCCTACTTTCTTGAAGTAAACCCAAAATTTTGTCTTAAATGCCTCACTTAATCGTAGATAAGGTTAATACTCTATCTCTTCACTTTTAGTTCACTAAGTGATGTACCAGGACAAGCTGAGGAAATCAAGGGGAACTGGCACACAAGGAGGACAGGGCCAGCCCAGCTGAAGTGCCTCTGTGCAAATGCACAGAGCTTGGGCAACAAACAGGATGAACTAAGGGCCACTGTGCTGCTGAGATGCCATGTCATAGTGGCTATTAATGAAACTTGGTGGAATGATTCCCATGAGTGGAATGTAGGGATAGATGGGTACAAGCTCTTTAGGAAGGATAAGCAGGGAAGGAAAGGAGGAGACGTTGCCCTCTATATCAGTAACCAGCAAGAATCAATGGAGCTCTACCTGGGGAAGGATGATGAGCTGGTTGAGAGTGTATGGGTTAAAATTAAAGGGAAGACAGGGGAGGGTGATGTTACTGTAGGCGTCTTCTACAGGCCACCTGACCAGCAGAACCAAACAGATGAGGCCCTTCACAGGCAAATAGAAGTGGCTTCCAGGTCACAAGCCCTGTTCCTCATGGGGGATTTCAACCACCCTGACATCTGCTGGAGGGACAACACAGCAAGGCATCAGCAATCCAGGATGTTCCTGGATTGTGTAGGTGACAACTTCCTCCTCCAAGAGGAGGTGCTATGTGGACCTTGTTCTCACCAACAGGGAAGGGCTGTTGACCAATGTGAGGCTCAGGGATAGCCTTAGCTGCAGTGACCATGAAACAGTTGAATTTAAGATCATCAGAGCAACCAGGAGGATGTTTTCTAAGCTTACAACCCTAGACTTTAGGCATGCAGATTTCGATTGCTTCAGGGATCTGCTGGCCAAAGTATGATGGGATGAAGCCCTAGAGGGAAAGGGGGCCCAGGACAGCTGGACAGTATTCAAGGATCACCTCCTGTGTGTCCAGGAGCAATGTACACCAACAAAGAGGAAAGCAGGGAAAAATGCCAGGAGGCCTGCCTGGCTGAACAAGGAGCTCCTGGACACACTCTCACACAAGAGAAAACTCTACAAGGAGTGGAAGAAAGGACAGCTAGAATGGGGGGATATAAGGAAGCTGCCCGAGCAGCCAGAGATCTGATCAGGAAAGCCAAAGCACAGTATGAATCGAATCTAGCCAGGGAGGTCAAAGGGAACACCAAGAATTTCTACAGGTGTATTAATGACAAAAAGAAGACTAAGGAAGGTTCCCTCAGAAAGGAAACAGGTGAAATGGTCACAAGTGACATAGAAAAGGCTGAGGTTCTCAACGACTTCTTTACCTCGGTCTACACTGCAAAGGCCTCAAGCCATGCTCCCAGAGTCATGGAAGATAATGGCAGGGACTGGAAGGAAGAACTGCCCATCATAAGTGAAGATCAGGTTTGTGATCACCTGAAAAACCTGAAAGTGTTCAAGTCCATGGG
>VWZI01000044.1:1789-25363 GCA_013396835.1 Psilopogon haemacephalus
TTCTTTTTTTTTTTTTGGTTTAGGGGAGTCCTTGCGTGTTACCCTCCGCAGCCCCTCCTGCTACATTCAATCCTGACTCCTCGGTGTTTGAATTCTCCTCAAAGTGCTGCTGCTCCTCCTGCCCGTTCCCCTGCAGGGTGTCCTCTGATTCCTGACTCTCCCCTCCGGCTTGAAAACTTCCATCCTCGCCGTTCCCCCCCGTCGGGGTAGGAGGCAGAGCTCCGGCATCCCTCACCCGGGGTTTACGTCCCCGCCGGGATGGAATTCCGTTGCATCCATCTTTTTTAAGGTGCCTGTGCAAGTGGTCGGAGCGGACGAAAGTCTTGAAGCAGCTCTCGCACTGGTAGGGCCGCAGCCCGGTGTGGACTCTCATGTGGTTCTTCAAGTCGTAGTTGTGGGCGAAGGCGGCACCGCACTGCTGGCACAGGTAGGGCTTCTCCCCGGTGTGCTTCCGCATGTGCACCTTCAGCTTGTCCTGCCTGCGGACAGAGCACAGCCACAGCGGCACCGTCAGTTCGCTGCCGACAGCTCCAGCACAGCCGCTGAGGTACCATCAGTTCGGTACCGACAGCTCCAGCACAGCCACTGAGGTACCATCAGTTCGGTACCGACAGCTCGGCACAGCCACAGCGGCACCATCAGTTTGGTACTGACAGCTCCAGCACCCTCAGCTTGGCACTGGCAGCTCGGCACAGCCACAGCGGCACCGTTAGTTCGGTACCGACAGCTCCAGCTCAGCCACAGCGGCACCATCGGTTTGGTACCGACAGCTCCGGCACCCTCAGCTCGGCACTGGCAGCTCTGGCACAGCCACAGCGGCACTGTTAGTTCGGTACTGACAGCTTGGGCACCGACAGCTCCAGCGCAGCCACAGTGACACTGTCAGTTTGGTACCAACAGCTCCGGCACCCTCAGCTCAGCACAGCCACAGCGACACTGTCAGTTCGGTACCGACAGCTTGGGCACCGACAGCTCCAGCGCAGCCACAGCGGCACCGTCAGTTCGGTACCGACAGCTCCGGCACCCTCAGCTCAGCACAGCCACAGCGACACTGTCAGTTCGGTACCGACAGCTCCGGCACCCTCAGCTCAGCACAGCCACAGCGACACTGTCAGTTTGGTACCGACAGCTCCGGCACCCTCAGCTCAGCACAGCCACAGCGACACTGTCAGTTTGGTACCGACAGCTCCGGCACCCTCAGCTCGGCACAGCCACAGTGGCACCGTCAGTTCGGTACCGACAGCTTGCGTGTCGACAGCTCCGGCACAGCCACAGCAGCACCGTCAGTTCGGTACCGACGCCTCCGGCACCCTCAGCTCGGCGCAGCCACAGCAGCACCATCAGTTCGGCACCAACAGCTCCAGCACAGCCACTGAGGTACCGTCAGTTTGGTACCGACAGTTCCGGCACCCTCAGCTCGGCACAACCACAGCAGCACTGTCAGTTCGGTACCGCCAGCTCAGGCACAGCCACTGAGGTACTGCCAGCTCAGCACCAACAACTCCTTCACTGGCAGCTTGGCACAGCCACAATGGCACCGGCAGCTCTGGCACCCTCAGCTCCATGTGCATGCAGCAGGCAGCAGACTCTGCCTGGCACCAGGGCGAGCTCGGGAATGGCCTTGAGTGGTGTGGGGGGAGGTACTGGTATGGGGCTGGGCATTGACTGGTATACAGCCAAGTATTGATACCTGTATCATTGGGCATTGATTGGTATGGGGCCAGGTGTCAATATGGGGCAGGGTATTAACTGGTACGGGGCTGGGTATGGAGAAGGGATTGGGCAGTGGCTGATACAGGGGCAGGTACTGGTAAGAGACTGGAGGCTGACTGGTACAGGGTTAGGTATCAATATTGGTCTGGGTATTGATTGTCGTAGGGTCAGGTGTTGACATGGGGTTGAGAATGGCCACGTATGGGGTTGAGAAGCATCCAGTGTAGGGTCAAGCATCATCCAGGACAGGGCTGAACATCAAGGTGGGGCTGAGCCTTGGTAAGGGACCAACCATCACTCACTGTGAGGGCAAAGATCACCCAGGACAGTGCTGAGCATCACTGTGGGGCTGGATATGGCCTGGTATGGGGCTAAGCCTCATCCAGTGCAGGGTGAAGCATTGCCCAGTATGGGAGCTATCAAAGGGTACTGGGTTGAGAATTGCCCAGATGGGGATGAGAACTGATACAGGCTGAACATCATCTGGTACAGGGCTGAGCATCACCAATCCAAATCCAAAAGGGTTGCCAAGGCCTGGCCCAGGCTTCCCAGGGCAGTGGTGGAGTTCCCATCCCTGGAGGGGTTTCAAAGCCATGGAGATGTGATGCTGAGGGCCATGGTTTGGTGGGGACCTGAGAGTGTTGGGCTTGACGATCTTAAAGGTCTTTTCCAACCTGAAGGATTCTTTCTTTGTGTAAAAAGGCTGAGCCCAGGCACCCTCTCCTTCACCCATGGGGGAAATTTCAGCAGCAGGAGGCTCCAGGAAGTCCTAAACCTTACGGGAAGGCTCAAACCACCAAGGACACATCCACCTCTGCTTCCAACACAGCTCCCTCGGGGCTGGGCAAGGGGTGGTTCCCTCGGGACAAGGCAGCAGCACCTCCCCCCAGCTTTGTGAGCTGCTTTTCTCCAACTGCTCGCAGGTTAGAACTGCTGAGGTTCGGATCTCGGCTCTCAGCCTTGCAGCCAGCAGAAGCTGAGTGCGCAGCTGCTGCTCCTCCTCCTGCCAACGCACAGCAACCAGGAAGCACAGGGGAGCAAAAACTGCCATGAATCAATGGGTGCCAGGGGCCCACCCAGAGAGGGGGTGGCAGGGAACCACCCCGAGCCAACAGCCCCAGCTCCTCCTCCTGCCTTCACCCCCAAAACCTCCCTCAAGAGCGAGCACTGCTCCTCTGCCAGGCCTGGGCTGCCTCTGCCTGCTGTGGCATTTTTGGTGGCACAGGGAGGTTTGTTAAGAGTGGTGAGGGTTGAGAAGGGACCTCTGGAGATCAACCAGCCCAACCCCATGCCAAAGGAGGGGCACCCAAGGCAGGTCACACAGGGTTTGGAAAAAGCCTCCAGAGAAGGAGACTCCTCTGGGCAGCCTGTTCTAGGGCTCCAGCACCCTCACACCAAAGGAGTTTCTCCTCCTGTTAAGGTGGAGCCTCCTGGGCTCTGGTTGGTGCCCACTGCCCTTGTCCTGTCACTGGGCACCACTAAGAACAGCCTGGCCCCTTCTTCTTGCCCTCCACCCTTCAGATTAACATTGCTCAGATCCCCTCTGGGGCTGCTCTTCTCCAGGCTAAACAGCCCCAGGGCTCTCAGCCTGTCCTCATCACACGTGTTCCAGGCCCTTCATCATCCTCATAGCCTCCCTTGGACACTCTCCAGTATGTCCCTGTCCCTCTTGAACTGGGGAGCCCAGAACTGGCCCTAAGACTCCAGATGTGGCCTCACCAGGGCAGAGGAGAGGGGGAGAAGAACCTCCCCTGACCTGCTGCCCACACTTTTCTTCATGCACTCCAGCAGGTTCTCAAGCAATGTGCTGCTGTCACCTGATGGGCTGAGGATGAGGAAGGAGAGCACAAGAAGGAATGCAAGAGAATAATAAAACCAGGAGGTAAATAAGGCTGGTTTGGTGCTTGGGTCAGGTTTGTATCCAGTTTTACATCAGAGGCCTCCAAGATAAAGCTTCAACCTTAGCCATGGTGCTGGGGGAGAAGCAGCAGAAGGCAACTGGTGGACACCACCACCAAAAACAACCCTGAGGAGATGGGACCTGGGCCAGCAGCTTGAGCTTGTCACCTGTGGTAGCCCACAGCAGACCATGCTGGGGGGCATGAGGGTGGTGCACTCCTAGGGAGCAGGCACAGGCAAAAGGGAGCTGGAAACCAGCTGGGATATGGATCAGCAGCCCCCATGGAAGGTTTGGCATGACCAGAGTGGACACCTGAGCTGAGCCTGGGAAGCTTCTGTGGGGGTGAGACCATCACGGGGCATGGCCAGGCCGAGTGTGTCTCCCTGTGCCCACCTGGGCTGGGCGAAGAAGCAGGGAGATGTGTTTGGGCTGAAAAAGAGGACGGAAAACAGGACGCACCTGGTGGGTTAGGAAAGATCCTCCTGTGGAAGGGCTGAGCACCCACAGGTCTCCATCCAAAACCCACCAGAGCAGGACGAGGCGCAAAAGCAAGGAGCTGGCACCGCCCTGCTGCTCTCCTCCCCCCACAACAGCCTCACTCTTTTCTCCCCCCCTCCCCTCACCACCACCCCCCCCGGGTGCCAATGGCTGCCAGGGCCTGGGCAGCACTTCCGCATCCTCCAGCTCCCGGCGAGGANGGGGTGGCCCCCACCCTGTCCGTGGGGCAGATCCGGTGCGGGGCAGGGAGGTGCCGCGTGGCAGGGCCTGGGCGCTGCTGGGGGAGCGGCAGAGGTTGGCATCCTGCCCCCGCCATTATCTGCATTCCTCAGCTACCCAACGTGGGGCTGGGTGCGGCCAGCGCTGTGGGGAGGGGGCCGGCAGCACCCCGGGGCAGGATACAGCCTCCTGCCCAGCACCCAGCTCCGGCAGCTTCCCTCCCCATGCTGCCACCTGTCACATCCAGGTGGGGATCGACTGTGGTGGGGATCAACCCCACGGTCCCCCCCCCGAGGAAGGGAAGGTGGCAGAGGCCAGGCTGCTGGGCAGGCAGGGAGCCCCCACAGCCCCTCGGCAGGGTGAGACCTCCCAGCCTGGCTCGGCCGTGGAGGCTGCAGGGCGAGGAGGCGGCGGCGCTGCTGCGAGGAACCCAAACAATGTCTCCTTTCTTTGGTGTCCCTCTGGCACAGGGAAGGATGGAGGAACCCTGAGCAGCAACAGCCCCCCCGGGGGAGCTGAACCAGGCACCAGGCCCTGTGTGGTGCTGGGGGCAGGCAGCGCTCAGCCCAGCGAGGCTCACCCAGGCAGGAGAGTGGTGATGAGGTTTCAGGCTCTGCCCAACCCAACCAGAAGCCACCCCAAAGGAGACACCTCTAAAGGGTTCCTTGGGGTGACCGAAGAGCCTTCACCCCAGGGCTCTTCAGCCAGGATGGGAAGCACCAAGAAAATGAGAATGGTTTAGATTGGAAGGGAGCTCAAAGCTCAGCCAGTTCCAACCCCCCTGTGCCACAGGCAGGGGCCCCCCCCACTAGATCAGGATGCTCAAGGCCTCATCCAGCCTGGCCTTGAACACATCCAGGCAGGGAGCAGCCACAACCTCCCAGGGCCACCCTCACTGTCAGGAACTTCCTCCTAACATCCCGTTTCAACCTCCCCTCTGCCACTTCGAAACCATTCCCTCTCCTCCTGTCATTCCAAGACTCCAGCTCGCCTGCCGAGATGGGAAACGAAGTCACACAAGAAAGATAAAATTGCAGCAGCTCATCCAGCCTGGCCTTGAACACATCCAGGCAGGGAGCAGCCACAACCTCCCAGGGCCACCCTCACTGTCAGGAACTTCCTCCTAACATCCCGTTTCAACCTCCCCTCTGCCACTTCGAACCCATTCCCCCTCATTACAAGACTCCACCTCGCTTGCTTGCAAACCTCTGCCCTTCCACAGAATCATAGTAGGTTGGAAGTGACCTCAATGATCATCCAGTTCCAACCCCCCTGTGCCATAGGCAGGGACACCTCCCACTAGATCAGGACGCTCAAGAACTCATCCAGCCTGGCCTTGAACACATCCAGGGAAGGAGCACCCACAACCTCCCTAGGCCACCCTCACTGTCAAGAACTTCCTCCTAACATCCCATTTCAACCTCCCCTCTGCCACTTCGAAACCATTCCCTCTCCTCCTGTCATTCCAAGACTCCATCTCGGCTGCCGAGATGAGAAACGAAGTCACGCAGGGGAAGATAAAATTGCAGCAGCCCAGCCCAGCCCAGCCCAGCCCAGGGGACAAGGCAGGAGGAGGCTTTGCCCGGCAGCGCTCACCTGGTGAATCGGACTTTGCAGATGTTGCACTCGTAGGGCTTCTCGCCGGTGTGGGTGCGGATGTGGCGCGGCAGCTTGCCGGCCCCCTGGATCACCTTCTCGCAGATGGGGCACTTTTGGAATGCTTTCGCCCTGATCTTCTTCTCCACCTTCTGGGACCAGGACGGGTAGACGTCGCCCTCGCTCGAACTGCCAAAATATTTCAAGTAATAATCCATCACCCCATCGTCGTCCTTCCGCTCGTCCTCCCCGAGCTGCTGCCTCCCCATGGAATTCATCATCTGCTGCAGCAGGGCGCTGGCAGCCAACCCGTCCACCTCCCGCACGTCGTCCTCCGTCTCCGCTCCGGCGGGGCCGAAGCTGGGGGAGTCGCCGGCTTCCTGCTGGTCCAGAGGTCCCCCCAGGGTCCCCTCCTCTTCGCCCGGCGTGGGCAGGCTCCGGCCGCTGTAATGTCCGTTCTGAGAAGGCGAGAACAAGGAGCCAGAGGCTGCCTCCTCCTCCTCTCTGTCCAGCCACATGGCCGGGTTGCTGTCAGGGTCACAGTCATTCGCCTTTGGTCTTTCGTTCAGAGGGGTCTGCGAGTAGAAGTCTAAGCCGTTGCAGTCCGGCTCTTCCTCCTCCTCTTGGCCTCGGAAGTTCAGTCTCTGAAGGTCTCTCAACTCTGGGTTGGTCCACGGAAAGCTGCCTTGGTGGCCATTGACGGGGTTGCTCTGGAAGAACTCCAGGTACTCTTTTGCTCTGAGATGGTTCCTTTGATCAATTTGATCTACTGTATCCATCTGGTCATTTTTGGCCAGAATCTTCCTGTCCAGGAGATCCGTGCAAACATCCCTCACCGCCGGGATCTCCAGCAGGGTGGCGGCGTTGAGGATGTCGTTGACGTTGGAAGTGCTGACGGTCAGGGTCGCGGTGTAGGCGAACTCCAGCAGCGCCGACAGGGCGTCCGCACTCACAAAGTCTATCTCATACACGTTTTGCTGGTCCACCACTAACCCTGAGGTGAAGAGCTTCTTGAAGTACTGGCTGCAGGCCGCCAGGACGGAGCGGTGGGTGGGGAACTCCTGACCCTCCACCAGGATGACCACGTCGCACAGCAGCCCGTTGTTTCGCTGCTCGTTCAGGCTGCTGAGGATGTCGCTGCTGTGATCGGGGAAGGGGATCCCGATGGGGCCGTCCACGCCACCCGCCATCTTCCACGCGAGAGGCTGCGGGAGGAGAAGGGAAGAGAAGTGAGTCACAGGGGCCCTGGGAGGCGTCGCGGCGCTCGGGCAGGCTCCCAGGGCCGAGCAGGTAGCTGCTGTCTGCCACGCCGAGCGCTGCCAGCTCCAGCGTCCTCCGGGCCTCTCCTCCTCGCCATCCTGCCCGGCCTCGAGGACGAGGATGGAGCCTGTGCTTACCTTGGCGCTGGGAAGGAGAAGGGACACAGCCTAGGAGCTCGCAAGCTAGAGGCTGGAAGAACAGCTGAATTAGCACGGATCTGGGCCAGAGCTGGCAAGCCTTGGCAAGGCCCAGGCTTAACGCAGCCAGGCGGCATCTGGACCGAGCTGGCAGCCATGCCCGGGGTTGGGTTAGAATGGCTTGAGCCTCACCAGTAGACCCCAGTCCACCTGTGTGAGTACTGGGATAGCCTCTGGCTCACCCAGCCCTGCTCTGCCCAGCTGAGCTCCTGACACACATCACCAGTAGGAAACCTTCTCACCGCTGGGCTCCCTGGACTCTTGGGAGAGAAGCTGGCAGGAAGCATCCTTTGGAAAGGGCACAGCAGTGAGCTCAGCACTCAGGGGCACCGAGGGGTAGGAAAAAAGGAAGCTGGAAGACACACACACACACACCCCCACCCCAAGCCTGCTGCTGAGGACAGTTTACAAAGAGTTGAGCTTCAACACTTCAACCCAAGGCAAGCACCACACCTTCCCCAGGAACAGGGAGGGAGCACCAGGGCCGAATCTGCCTTGCTTCAAACAATGTCTCCTAGGCCCAGCCTTCAGATGCCCCAAATCAGGAATCTTCTCTCCCTCCTGCCTTCTGCTCCTTACCACACAGATGCTGCCCGCCTGTCAATCAATAGTGGATCGATTGGCCTCAAGCTGTGCCAGGAAAGGGTTAGGTTGGATATTAAGAAGAGTGGTCAGGGATTGGCACAGGTTGCCCAGGGAGGTGCTGGAGGTGATCAATAAACAAGCAGATGCAGGCACTCTGGAACACAGCCCAGTGGCCATGGAGGCGTTGGGGAGATGCACAGAACTGTTTTGGTTGGAAGAGACCTTCGAGATCATCAAGTCCAACCTTCAGCCTAAGACCACCTCGGCCATCAAACCCTGTCCTGAAGTGTCACGCCCATACACTTCTTGAGGGTTGGACTTGGTCATCTTCAAGGTCTTTTCCAACCTTTGTGATTCTTCCATTGACATCAGCAGGAGCAAAAACATCCACATGCAGATAATGCAGATCACAACTCCCCCCCACCCCCAGCATGAGTGGAAAGCATCCAAGTCCCCCAGGGAAACTGAGGCACAGCAGGAAGTGGCCTGCTCTGTGCCATGGCAGGGGGTTGGATGAATCAGGAGCTGCTCCAGACCAGAAGTAACTCTGGAGGAAGCAGCTCCCAGCAGAACCCAGCAGCACAGGAAGCCAGCAAACAGGTTGCAACACAAGGCTGGCAGCCCAGCACAGGCACCCACCCTTCTTCTGCCCCCTCAGCTGAGCATCTGCCACCAGTCCTCCTTCTTTCCTTCTTTCTCAAAGCTTCATTAATGGAAGAAAAACGAGGAAATAGAATTTAAAAAAAAAAAAAAAAAAAAAAATNAAATTAAAAAAAAAAAAAAAAAAAAAGAAGCTCTGCACCTTTGTGACCGACACAAAAGTACAGCAGAAAAGTGGTTCTGAGGTTGCCTAGCATCGATTTTGAGGTGAACCCCTCAATATTAAACATTTATGCATAAACCACAGCCTTAAACTCAAAGCATCCAGCACGATGTTGGGGAAGAAGCAGAGGAGCTGGGATGGATGCAGAGGGCAGATGGTGCCAGTCCTGCCACCAAGATCAAGCACCAAAGCAAGGTGGCCTCCTGAGATGCCCAGAGCTCAGGAGTGGTTTGGGTCAGAAAAGGCCTCCAAGATCACCCAGCCCAACCAGCAACCCAACACCACCATGGCCCCTAAACCATGGCCACACACCTCCAGGGATGGGGACTCCCTGGGCAGCCTGTACCAATCCTTGACCGCTCTTGCAGCAAAAAAAATCTTCCTCATCTCCAACCTAACCTTGCCCTGGGGCAACCTCAGGTCATTTCCTCTCCCTCTATCACTCCATACTGCCACCAAGGCCAAGCACCCAAGCAAGCTGGCTTCTCAAGCTGCCCAGAGCAAGGACACCAACCCTAGAGCCAGCTCCTGGCCTCCTGCAGCAGCAGGACTTCAAGTCCAGAGTTATTTCATGACTTTTTTTTTACAACAAGGAGTCCCTGATAAGGAGGAAGATGCTGTTTGGTGGCTGAGGAGCAGGTGACCCAGCACTGCTCTAAATTCAGCCACCAGCTCCAGGTGTGACCTCAGGCAAGGGCACTACCGCAGCCAAGTGAGGTCCAAGGGACATCCCTAGGGTACACCAAGAAGGTCTCTGCTGCCTCACCACTGCCTGTGCCATTCCCACCAGGACAGTCTCACAGCTCCCCAACCACCTCCACCCCGATCTGTGCCACCACAACACACTGCTCCCTAAAGCAGGGGGTCTGATCCCTCTTGCCCACCCCACCTATGGCATCAGGGCTTCTCCCTCAACCTTTCCCCTCTCCAGCAGATGCTTCTTCTCCCCCTCTCCCCATGCACAAAACATTTGGAAGTTTCAGACAAGAAGCTTCTCCTGGGCAGCCCAAGCTTGGTGCCCCACACAACCAGGCTCTGTCGGCTGCGGTGCCCATCTGCGGGCACCAAGGGGGCCTGGGNGCCGAGGGCTGGCATGGAAAGTTGTACAACTTCGCAACTCATTCTCCTCGCACAACAACCCCCTTTGTGTCCCTCAGCTGCGGTGGCAGAGGACAGCCAGGGGCTGGACAGGCTGCCCCGTGTCACCCCCACCCCACCCAGGGATGGCCACAGCCAGAGACCACCAAGCTCCTTCCCTCACCCCATAAAAATCATCCCCTGGCTCCTTTTATTATTATTATTTTTTTTTTAATCCAAGGGCTAAGTGTCCACAGAGCTCAAACTGGCAGCTAAGGAAATTAGGGAGGAGAGATGGAAGCCTTCACAGGGCCCAGCTGAAAGCCTCTACCTGGAGCAGACACAGCATGGGGTGAAATCCTCTTGGAAAGGTCTCAAGAGCCAGGGGATGAGGGACAAAAAGCACCTGGCAGCACCTTCAGCGAGACCCTTCCGTGGCAAGAGGAAGGTCTGAAAGGGCCACCAAGGGGGAGCGTCAACTACTGACCTGAATTTTCCCAGGCAGCTCTTTCCTCTCTCTCCACAGCCCTCAGCCACCAAGGAGGGCATCAGCCACTTCTTGTCCCAGACTGGTTGGCTCTGCAGGGCTGCAAAGATGCCACAGATCACCCTCAGAGCAGCCTCAGTGAGAGCTAAAGGGGTTAAGGGGGGCAAGAGGATGGAGTCAGGCTCTGCTTAGCAGTGCCCAGTGGACAATGATCACAGCATCCCAGGGCGTTAAGGGTTGGAAGGGACCCAAAGAGCTCATCCAGTCCAACCCCTGCCAGAGCAGGACCATCCAAGATAGCTCAGCTGACACAGCAACACATCCAGACAGGCTTGAAAAGGCTCCAGACAAGGAGACTCCACAACCTCTCTGGGCAGCCTGTGCCACTGCTCTTGGACCCACCCACACTGCCTCTTGTGTTGAGCTGCAACCTCCTGTGCTGCAGCTTCCATCCATTGCTCCTTGGCCTATCCCAGGAAGCAGTGAGCAGAGCCTGTCCCCCCTCTCCTGACCCCCAGCCCTCAGGTATTGATAAACATTGATTCAATCCCCTCACAGTCTTCTCTTCTCCAGACTAAAATGGGCACAAACTGGAAGCCAGGAGGTTGCATGTGAACAAGAGGAGAAACCCCTTTGGTGGGAGAGTGCTGGAGGCCTGGAGCAGGCTGCCCAGAGAGGTTGTGGAGTCTCCTTCTGTGCAGAGCTTCCAATCCCCCCTGGCCATTGTGCTCCTGGGCAAGCTGCTGTGGGTGCCTTGCTGGAGCAGGGATGTTGGACTGGATGACCTCCAGAGATCCCTTCCAGCCCCTCCATGCAGGACTGCAATGAGCTCAGCTGTTCCATACCCACCTGGTTCAGCACCAGGACCATCACTGGGGCCTTTGCTGCTTGCTGGGTTATTTTCTGAAGCTCAGTCCACCAAGTGGCAGCTTCCAGCCCCAGCAGCCGAGCAGCAGAAGAGCAGAGCTGAGTGGTAACTGAAACCCCTGAGCTTGCACTTCACTCCTGAGTCCAGCAGGATGTCACCCAATCCCACTGGAGCTCTGGAATCCAACATTTACATCCAAATGAGGACCACATTAAGATGGGATCACAACCATAAGTGCTGACAGGACACTCCTTAATTACAAGTTTTCCCTAGAACCTCTCCAGGGCTGGGTCTTGGGGTTGGTTTTTCTTTCCTTCCCCCACCCCCTCCCTCTCTTCTGTGCATTTCTGGGTGAAGAAAGGAACCTGAGCAGCTCCCAGGGCTCTGCAAGGTGCAGGTATCAGGTGTAGGAGCTAAGTCACATCTGGTTAGTCAGGTAACTGAGAATGTTTTCAGCCTGCTCTCCAGCCAGAAAAGATCCTGAATGGTTTGACACAGGCAGGGCTCTGCTCTCCCCACGGAGGTGCCACCCACTCCAGCAGCTCCAGGCAGGAGCTTGAGCAACACCAAGCACCTGCTCAGGGCTGAAAGGCAAAACTGTCATTGCCTCCTCCATCCAGAAGGGCTGAAGGGCACAGCTCTGCTAACAGACGTCACAGAATCATCGAATTGTTTGGGTTGGAAAAGCCTTCTGAGCTCATCAGGTCCAACCATTGACCTGACACCATCATGGCCATTAAACCATAACTCCCTCCCAGCTGCCTGCCCTGCCCCTGTGCGTATTCTCTGAGCCTAATACCTTGTGATTGCTGTTCCTTGGGCACCTGGAGCTGCAGGAGGCCAAATCCCTACCTGCTGTAGCCCACAAGGTGACTATTCCCAGGAAATGGAATCATTCTCACTCTCTACAACACCCTGAGTTGGAGTGAGCTGGGGGTTGGTCTCTTCTCCCTAGGATTGGGTGATAGGAGATGGGGAAATAGCTTCAAATTGCTCTCATGGAAGGGTTAGGTCTCAGCTTGAGCCAGGGGAAATACAGGCTTGATATCAGGAAGAAGTTCTTGGCAGAGACAGTGATTGGCATTGGAATGGGCTGCCCAGGGAGGTGGTGGAGTCCCCATCCCTGGAGGTGTTCAAGCAATGGAGCACTTAGTGCCACGGTCTAATTGATTGGCTAGGGCTGGGTAATAGGTTGGACTGGATGAGCTTGGAGGTCTCTTCCAACCTGCCTGATTCTGTTCTATTCTCTACGAGGAACAATTTCTTAGCTGCAAGAGTGGCCAGGGCTTGGAACAGGCCACCCAAGGAGGTGGTGGACTCCCCATCCCTGGAGGTGGTCAAGAAACCTGTGGCCATGGCACTTAGGGCCACGGTTTGGTGGCTGCAGTGGGGCTAGGTTGGACTGGATGACCTTAGAAGGCTTTTCCAACCCAAACCAATCCCCTGCTTCTAAAAGGCAGCTCTCAGGCCACGTGGAGCCTGAGCTATCATCTCTCTGCTGACACCAAGCTCAGCAACATCCCAAGGACAAGCCTCAGCAGGTCTCTCTCTGCCCAGGATCCACCCTAAACTATGTGGAGGCATCAGGAAACAGCTCGCACGCAGCAGCGCCCAGCCAGGGGAACAAGGTGGGGGAGATGGGAGGCAGGAGGAAATGGAGGAGGGGGTTTTGCCCAGCTCAGAAGCAGCAAAGTGGTTCTGGAAGGCCTTCAACCACTCGACAGTGCTGTTAAAATTCAACTCCTCTCCCAAAGGAATGTGCTGGTGGCAGTTTAGGGCCAAACTATCCCAATTACGTGGACCTGAGCAGCAGAATTACGCCGCGGAGAGGAAGCCCCCGCAGGTTGACTTTGTTTTTAGGTAAATCTAGGTTGTGCCTAGCAGCATGGGAAGGGATCTCTTGTGTTCAGCAGGTAACTGACTCATGGATGGCAAGGAGTGAATTCAAGCATTCTTCTATCCCCAGCGACCCTGGCAGCAGGGGGGGTGAAACACCAGAGGGGACACACACACAGCATGACCAAGATCATGCAGCGATTGAAGGGCAGAGATCAGAGCAGAAGCAGCATCCTGCAAATATCTGTGGCCTCTTGGTGGACAATATGGCTCTGTCTTCTGCAAATGAGCACCCCCTCCAAATCCCCCCAGCTGAAGGAACAGGCTCTGGGAAGCACCTCGTGGCCCAACTCTCAAGGCAGGGGCTCTGTTAGCCCAGCTCTAATTGCCGGATCCATGGCCCAAGGGGTTCATCTGAGGAACCAAACTGACCACATCATGAGGACTCGCAGAATCCCTGCACGGTGGGGGGTTGGGAGGAACCTCTGGAGATCAAGTCCAACCCCTCCTGCCAAGGCAGGTTCACCTAGACAAGGTCACAGAGGAACACATCCAGGCGGGTTGGGTCCTAAACCAGGCAGCAGGTCACACGCTCAGCCCCGGCTACTGCTCCACTGGTTCCTCCATGCAGGGCAGCTGATTCCTTCTGATCCTTCCAAAGATCAGAGCTCTCTGCTTCCGTGTCTCCAGTGGAAGGTGAAGTGGAAAAACCACCGAGATGCTGGGACAATACCTGAGAAGGGAGCCTGAGCTCCTCAGTTTCAGTCCAACCCGACGAACCCGCACCACTATCAGGTAAGCAAACCAGCTCGGGGCTTTCCGTGCCGCTGCCAGGTCCAACCTGCCAGGGAGGTTTGCCTCTCCCTACTGTCTAGAAATCTGTGCCTGGGCAGCGTAGGAAGCTCCAGCACAGAGCCAACCCTCGTTCTAGGACCGTTTCACACCAAGCAGCTGCCCAAGGTAAAAGGAAATCCATCCTAAAATCCTTCAGCATCCACGCCGCATCCCTCAGGGAATTGGGAGTTGCTCAGCCTGGAGAAGGGAAGGCTCCAGGGAGACCTCAGAGCTGTGTTTCAGTATCTGAAGGAGGCCTACAAGAAGGCTGGGGAGGAGCTGTTTAGAAGGGCTTAAGGTGACAGGTTTGAAACTAGATCAGGATAGATTCAGGCTGGAGAAAGTTCTGCACAGTAAGGGTGGGGAGAGACTGGCACAGGCTGCCCAGGGAGGTGGTTGAGGCCCCATCCCTGGGGACATTCAAGATCAGCCTTGCTGTGGCCCTGGGCAGCCTGCTCTAAGGTGTCCCTGCTGACTGCAGAGGGTTGGCCAAAGATGCCCTTGGAGGATCCCTTCCAACCCAGTGCAATCTGTGAGTCTCAGAGGGGCCAAAGCACTCCAAGTTGTCACCAGGGAAGGAACATCTCAACCTCCACAGAAACAACGATCCTGGGACAGGACCTGCAGAGCTTGGGCAGCACAGAGGGTCAGATAGGAAAGCAGAATCCCACATCCTGCTGCCAAGGAAACTCTGGTAGGAGGAAGATCTGGGAATTGCTCACTTTGATATCTGGAGGGAGCACTGAACACCTCTCACACCCTCAGCCAGCAGCACAAGTAATAAAGAACTTTGATTTTCCAGGGTGTTAAAAGAAAGCAGGAATCATCTCTGGGGCTTTTAGTCTGGAGAGGAGCAGCCTGAAGGGGGAATCTCAGCGATGCTAATCAATGCTTCAAGGGTCAGTGGCAGGAGAATGACTCCAGGCCTTGTTCAGTAATACCCAGGGACAAAGTAGTGAGTGCAACTTGACCAGAAGTTCCATCTAAACATGAGGAGGAAAATCTTTAAGGGTGCTGAAGGCCTGGAGCAGGCTGCCCAGAGAGGCTGTGGAGTCTTCATCTCTGGAGTCACCCAAAACCCACCTGGATGTGTTCCTGTATGACCTTCTCCAGGTGATGCTGCCTTGGCAGCAGGGTCAGACTCCATCTCCAGAGGTCCCTTCCAACCCCTACCACTCTGAGACTCTGTGATCCCCTCTCAAGAGGCAAGCCCTTCAGAGCTAGGAACCCTGCTGAGATGGCTTTGCTGTGGTCATCTCCTGTCTTCTCCTGGGGCTGGCCAAAGGGGCTGAGCAGAGCATGGACAACCTGCCCCAGGCACCAGCCATTTAGCCATTTCCTCACTCTGGAAAAGCTGCATCCTGTGCTCAGAGCCTGCCGAGGGCTGAGACACTTGGCAGAGGATCCAAACCAGGCTGGAAGAGCTGCACTGAAGAAATCCTGATGAAGACCCAAGCCCACTTCACAGCAGTGTTTCAGCTCAGGTATCAAACCAGGCCGTGGAGGGATGCCCACTGAGCCTCTCAAGGTGACACATTGCCCAGCAGCTCCTGGACAGACAGGTCTGGGAGTCATTCAGTCATCTCCCTGTACCCTCAGGCAAACCCTGGCAGCTAGCCCCAAGAGCCCAATTTAAATTTTACACCTCAACCCATCTATGAATCATTCCAGCATCAACAGCTGCCCCCTCCCAGCCCTCACCACCGTGGGAAGAAAACATGGAATGGTTTGGGTTGAAGGCACCTTCAAAGGTCACCCAGTCCAACCCCCTGCAGCCAACAGGGAACATCCCCAAGCTGAGCAGGTTGCTCAGAGCCCCAGACAACCTGCCCTGGAATGCTGCCAGGGCTGGGGCAGCCTCTCTCCACTCTCAGCATCACAAATACCTTCCTTCTCTCTAGTCTAAAAGGCCATTTTTCAACTTTAAAACCATCACCAATCCTCCTCCCGAGGTGAAGAACTGCACCAAGACACCTGAGTGGGGTGTGTGGCTCTGTGCCAAGCCACAAGCAGAGCAACAGCAACTGCTACCAGGCTCCTGAAGCCCTCCAGCAGCACTGGGTTGCAAAGCAAGCAGCAGCAGGGCTGGTGGCACCACGATGGAACAGGGAGGAGGTCACAAGCTGGACTCTGTGGTGCTGCCAAGGAGATGCCAGAGGTCTGGGATTCCTCACCAGGCCAGAGGAAATCATTTGGGACACCAGGAAGAGAAGGGTTAGCTGCTTCTCATTTTTCCAAACCTGCCTGAATGAGAAGTGCTGCTCAGATGCTGCTCCAGAAGGGACAGGCCAGATGTGTCCTTTTTCTAGCTGCATGGACAGTGAAAAGCAGAAGAGCTGCTGAGGAAAGGGCTCATGAGAAGCAGCTTTGACACCAGATCCAAGGTCCCATCCCCATTCCCCTCCTTGTCCTCCCCCATCCAGGCTTCATAATTCACTCCAACCTCTAAGCACAAGCACACCAGAGAGCACTCCTTCTGCTGACCAGGAGAATGACCTCAAACCCAGCAGAGGCAAAGCCACCCACAGCAGTGCCCAGGGCCCACTTCAAACACATCCCAAGTGCCTGAGCTCTGGGGGAAGCTCCCTGCACCTCCCACCACAAGCTCTGAGGCTTTGCTGGAAACCTAAAGGCGTTCACCACCCAGACAAGAGGCCCAGCACATCCCTGCCTCTGAAAACACTGCTGGGGAACTTCCACAATGAAGCAAGCAGAGGACAGATGAGCAAATGCAGGCTCTGTGCAGCTGTGGATCCCCACCAACGACAGGATTTCCTTCCAGGGCATGGCACAGCCTCACCAGGCACTTCCACTGTGATGTCAACCACTGGCAATAACCAGGAGCTGCTTTTGACCCCAAGAGATGGCAGCTGCCTCCTCCTGCCACTGTGCCACACAGCCAGCACCACGGCAAGGCCCCTGCCAGACCTGCTGTAACTCACCATGGCAGAGCCTTCCCACCCTGCCACCCCTCCAAACCATCCCTCTCCAGGCCAACACACACCACAGAACCTCCCCAGCCTGCCACCCCTCCAGAACTGTCCAGTGCCAAATCCACTCACAGCACAGAGCCTCCTCAACCACCACCCCTCCAAAACCATTCCACACCACAGAACCTCCCCAACCTGCCACCCCTCCAGAACCAAGTCCAGTGCCAAATCCACTCACAGCACAGAGCCTCCTCAACCAACCACTCCACGCTACACCAAAACACACACCACAGAACCTCCCCAGCCTGCCACCCCTCCAAACCATCCCACAGCAGGCCAACACACCACAGAACCTCCCCAACCTGCCACCCTTCCAAACCACCCCACACCAGGCCAACACACACCACAGAACCTCCCCAACCTGCCACCCCTCCAGAGCCAAGTCCAGTGCCAAATCCACTCACAGCACAGAGCCTCCTCAACCAACCACTCCACGCTACACCAACACACACACACCACAGAACCTCCCCAACCTGCCACCCCTCCAAAACCATCCCACATCAGATCACCACACAGCACAAAGCCTCCCAAACCTGCCCTACCCTCCAAAGTCATCCTGCACTGGATCAACACAGGGTGCAGAACCTCCCAAACCTGTCGCCCCTGCGCTGGATCAACACAGGCTACAAAGCCTCCTCGACCTGCTGCCCCTCCAAAGCCACCCTGCACTCCTCAGCACACAGCACAGACTAAACCTAGGTCGGTTTTAAACTGAGAGAGGAGGAAAAACTATCACCTCCTCTCCTTGTCCCTTGAAGACACCTCGGTGGTGTGACAGCAACTGCTCATGCCAAGCCAGAACCAAAGCCAGAGCCAAAGAGCCTCCCAAACCTGTCACCCCTCCAAAGCCACGCTGCACTGGATCAACACCATTCCTAGAAGGATTTCAAAGCTGTGTAGATGTGGTGCTGAGGGCCACAGCTTAGTGCTGTGTCAATGGTTGGACTCCAGGATCCAAGAGGTACCGACCAGGAGGGTTCCATAACTCCGCGGTTCCAACGCGACCCTTTTAGCCCCTGACAGCAGCAACCAGGCCGGACTAAAACTCCTCTCAGTGTTGCAAGGTTAGCTTGAACTGGTTACTCCACCCAGCCCTCCTTGCCAATTCTCTCCTTTGTCATCAGAGGCCGTATTTAATCCAGCAGGAATGTGCCTTGGTTCAAGCCTGTGCAGTCACAGACCCAAGGCCAGCGCACGTCCCTTGGACCTGGGGGTGTGCAGGGGCTTGGTTTTGTGCCCAAAGACCTCCAGCAGCAGCAGCACCACCACCACTGTGGCTCTGCACTGGGCTGTCCCCATATGATTGTCCCCAGCCTGTCCTCTGAGGTCTCTGTGCTGATCTGCCACGGTGCAGCTCACGTGAAGAAGTGAGCCACCAACCACCAAGGAGGCCAAGAGTGACCAACGACCTCCAGGTAGCAGGAATTTCTTCTGCCCCGAGAAGAAGCAAGCCACCACAGAGCAAGGAGGGCAGAACTGACCTTCAGAGCCTGCTGCAAACCCACTTCTGCTCCAGAAAAGCCACATTCGAGCTGCTCTCAGTTCTCCTTCCTCTCCACAGGCAGTCCTCAGCCTGCTCCAAGTGCCCCGGCGTGGTTTTACGCCCTGGGCCACCTCTGCATTAACGGGAGCTGCTCGTTCTGCTGCCCCAACAAACCCACCCCAAGCCCAGCCCGAGTGTGCCAACAGCCCCTCCAACAGCTCTGCTCCCACAGAGCTGCTCCCCGTGAAGCCAAGGCAGGGTTTTGAGGAGCTCCCACACTGCAGAGCACGGAGCCTTCCCTACTCAGCACTTTGCTTCTCCTAAAGACTTCAGAAAAGCTCAGAGGATGCACAAGAGGGGGAAAAAAAAAAAAAAAAAAGAGACAAAAAAGCACAACACAAAACCTGAAGCTGTGTTTCAACGCTGGCTAAAGGAGCAGCTCTTGCCTAGGAGGAGAGTGGGGATGGAAGGGAAGGTTTCTTTTTCAGCTTGAAAGCCCTGGAGGCACTGAAAGCCCCCTTCAACAAAGGCAGCAATGAAGACTCTTGGGGAAGGAATGAAGCTGCCACCAGCAGAGGCCCACAGCATGAGGGCTGAGTGGGCACTGTGGGGCCATGGCATAGCCCAGCCAATTATTGGCTGGATGAAAATAAGGGCAGCAACAGGTTGACAGGATATTAGGGGTTGGAAGGGACCCAAGGAGATCATCAAGTCCAACCCCCCCTGCCAGAGCAGGAGCATCCAATCTAGCTCAGCTGACACAGGAACGCATCCAGACAGGCTTGGAAAGGCTCCAGACAAGGAGACTCCACAACCTCTCTGGGCAGCCTGTGCCACTGCTCTGGGACCCACACAGGCAAGAAGTTGCCTCTTGTGTTGAGCTGCAACCTCCTGTGCTGCAGCTTCCATCCCCTGCTCCTTGGCCTATCCCAGGAAGCAGTGAGCAGAGCCTGTCCATCCCCCTCCCCGCCCCACCCTGACCAGCCCTCAGGTATTTGTTATTAAATCCCCTCTCAGTCTTCTCTTCTGCAGCTTAAGCAGCCCCAGGTCCCTCAGCCTCTCCTCCCCAGGCAGTGCTGCAGTCCCCTCAGCATCCTCCCAGCCCTCTGCCGGACTCCCTCCAGCAGATCCCTGTCCCTCTTCAACTGGGGAGCCCAAAACTGAAGGCAGTATTCAAGATGGGGTCTCACCAGGGCAGGGGAGGAGGGGGGGGTTGTATTTTACCCTCTTCTCCCCTTCAGAGACCAGGCATGGTCACAGACCAGCAAGAAACCACATCCTGCACTCCTCACTGCAGGCAAAATTCTCCCCAAGTTCCCAGCAGCATTGCCCCAAGGCAGGCTGACAGCAGCTGCCCACTTTCACCACTCTCCCCCTCCCCTGCCACAGCTTCTTTCCACCCCCTAAGTCAGGAGAGGCACAAAAACTGCTCAAATCTCCCAATTCCCACAGCCTCCCAGCACTTCCTGCCCATTTCCAGGCTTGGCCCCTGCACACCCAGCTCTTCCCAAGCCCCCAGACCAACCTGTCCTTCTCTCCCACCCCACAGCCATGTCAAAGGTTCCCCTTCACAGCCTCCACGTCCTCCCCCCTGTGACCAGCCTGACATTTCCTGCCCGACTCCCACCACATTCCACCTCGGAGGTCGAGCATTAACCTCACTGCCTCAAGTGGCACCTCCAGGAGCCTTTTTTATACCAGGAACAGGGAAAAAAAAAAAAAACCACAAAGGTGGGGAGAGGTAGAGAGGAAAGTAAAGACTGGAGTTTAGTGACCAAGCAGAGCATACCAGCAGGGCAGTCCCTCAGGCAATTCCTAGTCTGTGGATAACCAGAGAGCTCGTCCTGGTGTCCCGGGCTCCAGGCAAGGTGCAAGAAGGGTTCCCTGTCCTGCCATGGAGCTCTTTGCCTTCCCTCCTCGGTGCAGAAGCAGGCAGCAGAGGGATGAAGGGAGGGAAGGCTGAACCGGTACCGCATGTACCCTGCCTGTCGGGGCAAGAGGCTCCCAGTAACTAGAGAGCAGCAACCTGTAGCTACAAGCCTGCTCCTCGACGCCTGCCCAGCTCCGGTGCTGGGCAGGCAACTCAAGCAAACAACAACAAAAAGCCAACTACTTACTGGTTTCCAGTTTGCCGGTGGGAAATACGTAGGTGCACGAACCAGGAAGGAAATAAGGTGCACTGCAGGTAAGAGGGAGTTAAAACGCAGCGCTGGGACACTTGGGAGCATCCTCCGCTGTGGGGGGGAAAAAAAAAAAAAAAAAAAAAAAAAGCAGGGCAAGAGTCCTTCCCGCAGCAGGGAGAGGAGCTCACAGCAGCTCAGGTGGGTGCAAAGCGAGAGGAGAAACGGTCGGGAAGGTGCAGGAAAAGAAACGGCTCAGCGGCTCCCGGTTCAGCACCCTCCGCGCCCCGGCAAAGATCCGCGGGCGGCTCCGCGGGCAGCTCCGCGGGCAGCGGCGAGTCTGAAGCGCTGGAGGCAGCAAAGCTGCGGCCGGGGAGGTCCCGCGGCTGCCGGGGACATGCTCCTAAGGGATGGGCGAAGCGGCGCCGGGAAGCCGCTGACTGCCAGGGGATCTGCGGCTCATCTCACCAACGCGGCCTTGGCTCCCACCTGCAGCCACGGGGCAGCTCGCAGCAGTTTCCAGTTTCTCGCACCTTGTCACATTACGAGGGGACACTGATCCACACCATTCCCTCCCCTCCTCCCCCAACCTCGGGTTCCACTTGCGGCTCGGCGCCGCGGCCAGCGAGCTCGCAAGCGAGATTTACAAGTCCCTCAGCTGGCTGAGTGTCCCGGGGAGGAGGGAGGGGAAAAGAGATAGATATAGAAAGGAGCCTTCACCGCGATTCAAGGCAGAGAATGAATTTTGCTCCCTTCGCGTGGTCAAAAGTCGCGGCCGGGCAGTGCCATCGGAGCCGGAGCTGGGAGCAAGGGGAAAATGAACCTGAGAGCGGAGGGAAGACGATCCGGCCCGGGGAGGCTGGGCAAGCAACAACCTTCCCTGGATACTCGCAGAGGATCCCCGCAGCTCGCCTGACCTCGTTTACTCCCGCTCTGACATCCCAGCAGAGCTCCCGGGATGCTCCCGGCACAGGTACGGGGCCCCGGGCAGGCGGTTAAGGCTTGATGGGGAAGGCAGCTCCGAACACAAACACTCAACCACGGTTGGGATGAAAGGGTCACGGGACCGGGCACAAACGCTTCCCTTCATCCCAGAGACCTTTCTCCCTTTCCTTGAGTTTTGCTCGTCAAAAAGGGCTTTTTTTAATTACAGCTCGAAACCAGTCTCCTCGACTTCTGAGGTTAAGGCTGGCGGAGAGCAGAGTTAAGAGCGAGTATTTACTGCTTTGACTATGCAAGATAACGAGGAGGGCTCTAATTATTTGCCACAGAAGTCTTCTCTCGCCCAGTAAAGGCAGCATCCCTGCGACTGGGGGTGGGGAAAAAAAAAAAACAAACCCAACAACCTCGAGTGCCAGTTTTAATCAAGATGAAACCACAGTTCTCACACGTTCAGGCTCCCTCTCAAAGGCAGCCCAGGAATTTCAGGCAGGTTTCGGGTTGGACACCCACGGGGGACCCGATTCTGCCGAGCTAAACCCCAGCGGCACCGACAAATGGTCTTGAGGACGCCAAGGAAGCACAACCGCTCCACGGCAGCATCACGACAGGAGCCTGAATCCCTCCCATGCTGCCATCCACATTCTCACGCCGGGAAAACCACCCCGGATCGTCAAGCTCCGCTTTAGAAAGTCACAAAAAACACAAAGCAACCTCCCCCCCTCCCCCTAAAACGCCTTCGGCGCACCGCATTAATTCCACCCAGCACCTCTCCACCGTGCACAGCTCCTCGTTTAGCCCTCGAAAGAGCACCGGCAGACCCCGCTGCCACAACACAGAAGAGCAAAAAAAAAAACCAAAAACCCAATAAAAATAAAGAAGCAGAAGGTAAAAATGAAAAAGAACATCAAGAGCTGCGGATCAGCAGAAAGCAAAGAACTGGTTTCGTTCACCACTAAGTTTATGGGAGAGCTTGGTGCCTTGCAAAACCCTCCCCCTGAGCTGCCAACGCAATTAAGGCTCGGTGGAAAAATCCCACCACCTCTCGCCCGTGTTTGGGTTGTGCCTCTTCACTCCCTCTTCCACCAGAACAAGCCTAAACAGGGGCCGAGAATGAATATTAAACACCAAAGGCTCCTCTCTAATAAACTGCTCAGTTTCTTTCAGCCTGTCTCCTCTCTTCTCCTCGCCCCCACCCCCAGCTCCCTCTTCTTTCCAAGCCCTTTAAATCCAACATCTCCAGCAAACCACCAGAGTTCAGCCAACCCTTCTCCTCCTGACCAGCCTCCAGAAGCAGCCACACGCTGCAGCTTCCCCCCCAGAACCAGCAGAAACATTCAGAAATAGAAACCTTCGAAGCTAAAAACCCTTCATTGAAAGAAAGGAAAAGCCCAAACAAAAAGAAAATAACAAAAAAAAAAAACACCCAACCGACCAACCAACCAAAAAAAAAAACAAACCTCCAAACCCCAACACCTTTTCCATGCACACAACAGGATGACCTTTTAGCTCCGCTGCACAACTTCAACCCCTCATTAGGTTGTAAATTCTTCCAGACAGAGAGACCTTCTCTACCCGTGTCCATAAAGTCCTTATTATATAAGTTATGGTTTCGATAGCCAAGTCAATTAGAAGCCCGGGGGGACGCAGCTGATCTTGAACTTGGAGCAGCAGCAGCAAACTCTTACCAAGAGTCCTTGAGCTGAGAGAAACTTGTGCTGGCCAACCTCCTGCTGCCCTGCGAGCCAGAGGGTCTCCGGGAGCTGAGAACATGGGAGAGGCAGGCGAGGCACAAGCAGTCACGTCGATCGCGGGTACACAACAGGAACTGTCGCTTTCAACATAGGAACGCCGGGATTTAAAAGCTCCGGTCGGAGAGGAAGCCCCAGGTGCCAGAGCCCCGCTCCGCACACGGCTCCGAGGGTTTTTTTTTTTCCCCGCACCGCTCCAACCACACACAAAGCAACAGAGAGCCCTTTCCTTGGGCAGCAACCGGCTCGCCTCCGCTCCCAGACCGCGGTCACCACAGCGATCTGCCCACGACCGTGTCCCCTGCCATCAGAATCACCGAGGCACTGCTGCCAGGGAAGCCAGCAGTAACCTTCAGCTCTCTCTCTCGGGGTGAAGGGGATGGCTTAGCACAGGATTT
>VWZI01000045.1:0-16903 GCA_013396835.1 Psilopogon haemacephalus
GAGGCGCTGGGCGCCTGCAGACTCCTTCCCGAGTCTCCTGAGGGGATTTGCGCGGGGGAACCTCCGTGCGTGTGCGGGGGGCGGTGAATGCTGCCGGGGCCCTGAGGGCGAGCCGCAGCTGTCGGCGTTGCCGTGGCACACACCTGCCACCGGTTCCTGCCGCGGGGGCACCCGGAGGGGGCGCGGCGCTCCGGAGGCTGTGAGGCCCCGGTCGGCAGTGCGACGCCAGCGGCTCCGGCGCCTCGGAGTCCACCCTGGGGGTGGTCCTGAACACGCCGACGGGCCCCGGGGCTTCTGTGCGGTCTGCCTGCCAGGTCCGAGCGAGCCGGATGGGCTTAAGCCTCTGGGATGGGACACTTGTGCCACCGCCGGCACCCCCAGAAGGGGCTTGCGTAGGGCTCCTCAGGCCTTGTGGAGGTGAGGAGGGGAGAGCCCCAGGAGGAGGGCCAGGAAGGGGATTTTCCCGCCGCCTGTGTAAGCCCAGGTCTGAGGTGCGTTTGGCGGGGTGCGGGTGGTGCTTGGTGTGCCCAGCTTGGCCCTAGGCTGCCGTTTGAGAGAGCCTTGGCAGGGCGCTCAGCTGAGATGTGGAGCTGTGAGAGAGGCCTGCGGCTGCATCCTGCGGAGTTTGGCATCTCTGGTGCTGAATTATGGAATCATGGAATCAGTCAGGGCTGGAAGGGATCACAGAATCCTGGAATCAGTCAGGGTTGGGAGGGACCACAAGGATCAGCCAGTTCCAACCCCCCTGCCATGCCCAGGGACACCCTACCCTAGAGCAGGCTGCCCACAGCCTCTGCCAGCCTGGCCAAAAACACCTCCAGGGATCTGGCCCCAAACACCTCCCTGCAGGGGCAACCCATTCCAGCCTCTCACCACTCTCATCATGAACAACTTCCTCCTCACCTCCAATCTGATTCTCCCCACCTCCAGCTTTGCTCCATTCCCCCTAGTCCTGGCACTCCCTGACAGCCTAAAAGTCCCTCCCCAGCTTTTCTGTAGCCCCCTTCAGATCCTGGAAGGCCACAAGAAGGTCTCCCTGGAGCCTCCTCTTCTCCAGCCTGCACATCCCCAACTCTTTCAGGCTGTGCTCACAGCAGAGGTGCTGCAGCCCTCTGAGCATCCTCATTGCCCCTAACCAGGTTGGAAGAGACTTCTAGGATCATCGAGTCCAACCTGTCACCTCACACCTTCTAATTAACTAACCCATGGCACCTCCCTCCCTGGAGGTGTTCAAGGCCAGGCTGGATGAGGCCTTGAGTGACCTGTTCTAGTGGGAGGTGTCCCTGCCTGTGGCACAGGGGGGTTNCCTGTTCTAGTGGGAGGTGTCCCTGCCTGTGGCACAGGGGGGTTGGAACTGGATGAGCTTTGAGCTCCTTTCCAACCTAAACCATTCTGTGATTCTAAGTGCCTCATGCAGCCTCCTCTTAAACACCTCCAGGGATGGGGACTCCACCATCTCCCTGGTCAGCCCATTCCCAAGGCAATCATGCTGTCTCCTAACATCCAGCCTAAAGCTGCCCTGACACAGTTTGAGGCTGTGTCCTCTTCTATCCCTGGGTGCCTGGCAGCAGAGCCCAACCCCACCTGGCTACAACCTCTTTTTAGGTAGTTGTAGACAGCAATGAGGTCTACCCTGAGCCTCCTCTTCTGCAGGCTGCACACCCCCAGCTCCTTCAGCCTCTCCTCTTGGGGCTGTGTTCCAGGCCCCTCCCCAGCCTTGCTGCCCTTCTCTGGACACCTTCCAGCACCTCAGCATCTTTCTTCAAATTGAGGGGCCCAGAACTGGACACAGCACTCAAGGTGTGGCCTGAGCAGTGCTGAGCATAGTGGCAGAATAACCTCCTTGCTCCTGCTGCCCACACTGCTCCTGCTCCAGCCCAGGATGCCATTGGCTCTGCTGCCCACCTGGGCACACTGATGCCTCCTCTTCAGCTCCTATCTCCCATCACCCCCAGGTTCCTCTGTGCCTGGCTGCTCTCAGCCACTCTGTCCCCAGCCTTTAGCACTGCCTGGGGTTGTTGTGGCCAAAGTGCAGCACCTGACACTTGGCCTTGTTAAAACTCCTGGCACTGGACTGTTCCCATCTGCCCAGTCTATCCAGATCCCTCTGCAGGACCCTCCTGCCCTCTAACAGATCCAGACATGCTCCCAACTCGGTGTCTTTTGCAAACTTACTGATGCTGGAATCAATCTCCTCATCCAGAGCATCAGTGAAAGATATTTCAGCTTTTGCTGAAAGCTGTTTCGTTGGAGAGGGATTTACTGAAGCCAATGAGAGAAACTCTGAGGAAGAAACAAGAGCTGCTTTTAGCTCTTTGTACATTTATCTTGAATTAAGGAATGGAGTGAAGGTTTGCTTGACAGAACTAGGCTGCTTTTAGCATAAGTTTTGTTTCCTAACTTGGCTGGGGCCTTACCTCTCTGCAGGAATATATGCACTAAAACAGCTGCCTTCAGGTGTGCTGGAGCTGCTCTGCTATGAGGACAGGCTGAGAGAGTTGGGGTTGTTCAGTCTGGAGATGAGAAGGCTCCCAGGAGACCTTCTTGTGGCCTTCCAGGATCTAAAAGGGGCTACAAGAGTGCTGGGGAGGGACTTTTTTAGGGTGCCAGGTAGTGATAGTACTGGGGGGAATGGATCCAAGCTAGAGGAGAGGAGATTCAGATTGGCTATTAGGAAGAAGTTCTTCAGCATGAGGGTGGTGAGAGCCTGGCACAGGTTGCGATGGAAGCCTCATCCCTGGATGTTTTTAAGGCCAGACTGGATGTGGCTGTGAGCAATTTGATCTAATGTGAGGTGTCCCTGCCCATGGCAGAGGGGCTGGAGCTGGATGATCTTTGAGGTCCCTTCCAAGCCTGACAATTCTGAGATTCATAATCATTCTGCATTGCAAGGAAAAAGAAAAATCTAGTTCACACTGCTGCCTCATCTTCAGCTTCTCCTCCACCAGCACCCCCAAGTCCCTCTCCTCAGGGCTGCTCTCTCCTCCTCTTCTGCAGCCTGCACAGCCCCAACTCTTTCAGTCTGTGCTCACAGCAGAGGTGCTGCAGCCCTCTCAGCATCCTCCTGGCCCTGTTATGTCCTGCTGGCTTCATTAATTTTAGCCACATTTGCAACCTGTTGCAAACTGGGGCATTTATTGATGTTTTGAATATGAGGCAAGGATCAAATTTAGCTTTAGGTTGGTAGTGCCTAGACTTAAAATCTCCATGTGTAAAAGCATCAACGATTTGTCAGCACTAAAATATCATTAGAAAATAGGGCTTAAACAAAAAAATTTGGACTGAGTTTTGGATGCTTTTTCCCCCCCCTGCTTTTAATGACCTTTTCCTCTCCCTCCCCTTCTGTTGCCACAATCCAAACTACTTTTAAATGGATTGCAGCTTGGGAGTCTCTTTTAAGCATCGTTAATCCAAAAAAATAATTGGCTCTGCCTTTTGAAAGTGGTTACTGATGTGGGTAAGATTTTTATCTGTAAGGAAATGGGCAATTTAAATGATTGCAGCAGCAGCAGGAGGCATGAAGTGTACCTTGCAGAAATGCTATGCAAGGGAAGACGTCCCTGGCTTGGCAGAAAAATGAACCAAATCATGGCTGGCACAAGAAATCAGCAGCTCATGGACAAAGTTAAATGGACAAAGTTGTTCCAGATCTGCCTGGGGTTTATCTCCTACCAACCTCCTTTCCTGATCAGCAGAGGAACATAAACTTTGAGTCCATTTCATTGGGATGTCCAGAACGTGACAGATGATGGCCAGAAAGATGATGCTGAATGGCCAACATCCACCTGACAGTTGCCACCAGATCACAGGATGTTAGAGCAGAGCAGAGCAGAGCAGAACAGAAAAGAACAGAGCAGAATAGGATAGGATAGGATAGGATAGGATAGGATAGGATAGGATAGGATAGGATAGGATAGGATAGGATAGGATAGGATAGGATAGGATAGGATAGGATAGGATAGGATAGGATAGGATAGGATAGGATAGGATAGGATAGAACAGAACAGGATAGGATAGAACAGAACAGGATAGAATAGAATAAGCCAGGTTGGAAGAGACCTCCAAGCTCATCCAGTCCAACCTAGCACCCAGCCCAATGGCACTAAGTGCTTCATCCAGTCTTGTCTTGAAGACCTCCAGGGATGTTGACCACCGTTAGGGGTTGGAAGAGACCCACAGAGGTCATCGAGTCCAACCCCTGCCAGAGCAGGACCATCCAATCTAGCTCAGGGCACACAGGAACACATCCAGACAGGCCTTGAAAGGCTCCAGAGAAGGAGACTCCACAGCCTCTCTGGGCAGCCTGTGCCAGGGCTCTGGGATCCTTCCAGTCAGGAAGTTCTCCCTTGTGTAGAGCTGGAACCTCCTGTGCTGCAGCTTCCATCCATTGCTCCTTGTCCTGTCACAAATGTCCTGCCCTTTTGTGGAGGACACTTTCCAGCACCTCCAGATCTTTCCTGTGCTAATGGATCCAGAACTGGATGCAGTACTCCAGGTTGGGTCTCACCAGAGTGGAGTAGAGGCTGAGAATCCCCTCCCTCACCCTGCTGCCCACACTTCTCTTGCTGCAGCCCAGGATACCATCAGCTTTCATAAAGGCAATGGAAGAAGATGTCCTGTTTTCCAACACCTGGAGCTCCTCTACCAGCTTCTTTGAGGAGTGGCTTTGAAATGTAAACTTTGACTAGGAAACATTGAGCAGTAGTGCCACAGGAGTGTCTGATCAAGTCCTCGAGCTGGAGTACACTCTGATTTCAGAGGGACCTGGACAGGCTGCAGAGGTGGGCACAAGCCAACCTCATGGGGTTCAGCAAGACCAAGTGCAAGGTCCTGCAGCTGGGTGGAGGCAATGCCAAGCACAACTCCAGCCTGGGCAGTGAGTGGCTGGAGAGCAGCCCTGAGGAGAGGAACTTGGGGGTGCTGGTGGAGGAGAAGCTGAAGATGAGGCAGCAGTGTGCAGTTGCAGGGCAGAAAGGCAAGCAGAGGCTGGGCTGCAGCAGGAGCAGTGTGGGCAGCAGGGCTCTGCTGTGCTCTGCTGAGAGCCCACCTGGAGTAGTGCATCCAGTGCTGGAGCCCCTGGGACAAGAGGGATGTGGAGATGCTGGAGGTGTGCAGAGAAGGGCCCCGAGGATGTTCAGAGGGCTGCAGCAGCTCTGCTGTGAGCACAGCCTGAAAGAGTTGGGGCTGTGCAGGCTGGAGAAGAGAAGGCTCCCAGGGGACCTTCTGGTGGCCTTCCAGAATCTGAAGGGGGCTACAAAAAAGCTTTGGAGGGACTTTTGAGGCTGTCAGGGAGTGAGAGTACTGGGGGGAATGGAGCAAAGCTGGAGGTGGGGAGATTCAGACTGGAGGTGAGGAGGAAGTTGTTGAGCATGAGAGTGGTGAGAGGCTGGAATGGGTTGCCCCTGCAGGGAGGTGTTTGGGGCCAGATCCCTGGAGGTGTTTTTGGCCAGGCTGGCAGAGGCTGTGGGCAGCCTGCTCTAGGGTAGGGTGTCCCTGGGCATGGCAGGGGGGTTGGAACTGCCTGATCCTTGTGGTCCCTTCCAACCCTGACTGATTCTGCAATTCCATGGTTCTACGGTTCCACGATTCTATGATTCTGCAGTTCTGTGATTCCACAATTCTATGCTTCTACCTCTTACCTTACAAACAAAGGTCATGCTGAGTCGTTCTGTGCTCTTTTCCTCTGTTCAGAAAACGTCAGCTTGCTGTTCAAGCTGTACTGCCTGACAGTGATGACCTTGGTTGCTGCAACCTACACGGTGGCTCTGCGCTACACCAGGACGGTGGAGACGGAGCTCTACTTCTCCACGACCGCCGTGTGCATCACAGAGGTCATCAAGCTGTTCCTCAGCGTGGGCATCTTGGCTAAGTAAGTGTGGGAAATGCTAACCAGTGCTTGGTGGACAGATCCTTGCTCCTCTGCTGCCAAAGTGCAGCTACATCTGAGAGCATGGCTGGGGAGTTGATGCTGTGGGAGAGTTGCTTTAAGAGCGGCTTAGAGCTTGGGAGTCCTCCACTGAAACTGCTTTGTTAAACAGCAGAGGATTCAGGTGTGGCCTTTCTGCATGGCTTCTTATTTTATATGCTTTGGAATGGGTTCAAAACGTCAGCATGGATGATCTGTGATGTTTTGAGTCTTTAAAATGTTGGTGTAGAATCATAGAATGGTTTAGGTTGGAAGGGAGCTCAAAGCTCAGCCAGTTCCCACCCCCCTGTGCCATAGGCAGGGACACCTCCCACTGGAACAGGTTGCTCAAGGCCTCATCCACCTAGTGTTGAACTTCCTCCTGTTAAGTGGAAGTTGTTTGCAGTGAGGGTAGTGAGACACTGGCACAGGTTGCCCAGGGAGGTTGTGGCTGCTCCCTCCCTGGAGGTGTTCAAGGCCCAGTTGGATGAGGCCAAGTGACAGAAGAGGGAATGGCCTCAAGCTGCACTGGGAGAAGTTTAGGCTGGACAAGTCCAGCACAAGCCCAAGCACAAGTCCAGGCTGGGTGGAGAATGGTCTTGTCATGACAGGACCTCAAGGCTTAGCCACTTCCAACTGCCCTGTGCCATAGGCAGGGACACCTCCCACTAGATCAGGTCACTCAGTGCCTCATCCAGCCTGGCCTTGAACACCTCCAGGGAGGGAGCAGCCACAGCCTCCCTGGGCAACCTGTTCCAGTGTCTCACCACCCTCACTGCAAATAATTTCCTCCTAACATCCAGTTTCAATCTCCCCTGTGCCAGTTTGAACACATTCCTGTCATTACAAAACCTTGTGAGTGGTCCTTCCCCAGCCCTCCTGTAGGCCCCCTTCAGATACTGGAGCTGTTGCTGTTGTGGTAGAATTTGTTCTTTGAGAGTCTCTGCTTATCTCTTTGTGCCTTTTGGTAAGCCAAAGGAACTGACTGTTTTATGCTGGAGGGTGGTGAAGTCACATGGTGGGCTTGAGATTTTTATCAGACAGCAAAATGGCATTTCAGTTGCTCTGGAAACCAGACAGGACCTGAAATTGGTGAGGCAGCTGTGGCAGACTGCCTTTTGTTTAACCCTTTGTTAGCTGCAACGAGTTAGAGAAGGCAACAAATTTCTGGGGTCCTTTCTGTGCTTCTCCCTCTGGCAGCAGGAAGAGTTGGCAGAGGAGTGGTCACACCCTGGGGTTGTCACCAGTGTGGTGTCCTGATCCAGCCTGCTTGCTGCAGGCTGTAGCAGCAGCCCAGGTCTCAGCAGTGAGGGAGAAGCTCTGTGTTTGATTGATCAAATTGTTCTGTGCACCTGGGAGCCAGGCTGTTAAGAGGAGCCTGGGTCAGTAGGGTAAGCAGTCTGCCTTGGGTAAAGGCTGCCTGATACTGTCTTAGAAACATAGAATCAGCCAATCTGGAAGGGACATCTGCAGCCACTCTCAGCAACCTGCTCCAGAGTGTCACCACACCAACTGTGTCCCTTCCAACCCTGACTGATTCTATGATTCTATGAATAGGCAGAAAATCATAGAATGGTTTAGGTTGGAAGGGAGCTCAAAGCTCAGCCAGTTCCAACCCCCCTGTGCCATAGGCAGGGACACCTCCCACTAGAACAGGTCGCTGAAGGCCTCATCCAACCTGGTCCTGAACACCTCCAGGCAGGGAGCAGCCACAACCTCCCTGGGCAACCCATTCCAGTGTCTCACCACCCTCCCTGCAAACAACTTCCTCCTAACATCCAGTTTCAATCTCTCCTCTGCCACTTTAACCCCATTCCTCATTGTCCTCTCATGACAAGCCCTTGACAATAGTCCCTCCCCAGCCTTCCTGCAGCCCCCTTCAGATCCTGCAAGGCCACTCCAAGGTCTCCTGGCAGCCTTCTCTTCTCCAGGCTGCAGAGCCCCAACTCTCTGTGCCTGTGCTCACAGCAGAGCTGCTGCAGCCCTCTCAGCTGCATCTTGGTGGCCTCCTCTGCACTGGCTCCACCACTTGCATGTGCTGCTTGTGCTGGGGGCTGCAGAGCTGCAGACAGTGCTGCAGGTGGGGTGTGAGGAGAACAGAAATACTAAATCAGGCTGTGCAGAGCTCACTCAGCTTTTCCTGGAAGGTTACACACTTCCACTCGTTTCAGGAGATGCTCCCAAGCCACAAGACAGAATGAAGCACTGACGGTGAAGCCTTCCCAGGGCCTCCTAAAGCTCCGCAGCCCTCCTGGAGCCCCCTTCAGATCCTGCAAGGCCACTCCAAGGTCTCCTGGCAGCCTTCTCTTCTCCAGGCTGCAGAGCCCCAACTCTCTTAGCCTGTCATAGCAGAGCTGCTGCAGTCCTCTCAGCATCTTTGTGACCCTCCTCTGGGCTCGCTCTTACTGAAGAATTTCTTTAAAGATCTAGTCTAAACCTACTCTCCCTCAGCTTAAAACTGTCCCCCTCCAGTCCTGTAGCTAGACACCCATATGAAAAGTCCTTTCATGCCTTCCTCTAGGCTCCCTTCAGATACTGGAAGCCAACTCTAAGGTCCCCCTAGAGTCTGGACCACTCCTGAATGTGCTGAATTCCAGCACAGTTTCCCCTTCAAAGGTTCCTCCTGTTTTAAACTCCCAACCAATTCGTCTCATCCAAGGCCTTTGTAGCTCCATAACCACTCAGAAGAAGGAGTTCAAGCAGTTTGTTGTGCTCAGTGGGAGCCACTTGGGTGGCTTTTTCCACCACTTGATTGCTGCAGTGCACAAGGACACCAGAGTCTGACTCTCACCTGGCTCCAGCTGCAGAACTGGGGGTGGGTTGGTGGTTTGGGTTTCTTTTTTCATGCACCACACCTTCACTCTGTTTGCTTTTGAGGCACCTTGGGTGGCTGAATGCCAAAAGGTTTGTCTCTTGGAAGACAATTTTATGGCAGTTTAAGCTGTGTAATTGTTTACTCGACTGCACTCTCAACTTCCCACAGTTATTTAAAGGCCCAATTGGCTGGCTGCTAATTGCATTGGCTTCCTTCTTAGGCAGTCCATAATTACTTAGCCCTGGAGGAGGAAGCAGTGGGTTGTGCGAGGGCCTGCAGCTCAGCCCAGGCAATCCTGGTATCAATACAGGCTGGGGAATTGAGATTGGCCCTGCAGAGAAGGATTTGGAGGTACTGGGGGGTGAAGAGATTGAGATTGGCCCTGCAGAGAAGGATTTGGAGGTACTGGGGGGTGAAAAAGAGGTGGCCACGGGTCAGCAGTGTGTGCTGGCAGCCCAAAAAGCCAACCATAACCTGGGCTGCAAGCTGAGGGAGAGTAGGTTTAGACCAGGTCTTAGGAAGAGAGAGCCCAGAGGAGGCCAGAAAGATGCAGCTGAGAGGGCTGCAGCAGCTCTGCTGTGAGGACAGGCTGAGAGAGTTGGGGCTCTGCAGCCTGGAGAGGAGAAGGCTGCCAGGAGACCTTGGAGTTGCCTTCCAGTATCTGAAGGGGGCTCCAGGAGGGCTGGGGAGGGACTATTGACAAGGGCTTGGAATGACAGGATGAGGGGGAATGGGTTTAAAGTGGCAGACAGGAGATTGAATGTGGATGTTAGGAGGAAGTTGTTTGGAGTGAAGGTGGTGAGACACTGGCACAGGTTGCCCAGGGAGGTTGTGTCTGCTCCCTCCCTGGAGGTGTTCATGGCTAGTCTGGATGAGGCCTTGAGTGACCTGTTCTAGGAGGAGGTGTCCCTGCCTATGGCACAGGGGGGTTGGAACTGGCTGAGCTTTGAGCTCCCTTCCAACCTAAACCATTCCAGGATGCTGAGTGGACTGGAGCACTGCCTGNCTAGAGCAGGCTGCCCACAGCCTCTGCCAGCCTGGCCAAAAACACCTCCAGGGATCTGGCCACAAACACCTCCCTGCAGGGGCAACCCATTCCAGCCTCTCACCACTCATGCTCAACAACTTCCTCCTCATCTCCAGGCTGAATCTCCCCACCTCCAGCTTTGCTCCATTCCCCCTAGTCCTGTCACTCCCTCAAAGCCTAAAAAGTCCCTCCCCAGCTTTTCTGTAGCCCCCTTCAGACCCTGGAAGGCCACCAGAAGGTCCCCTAGGAGCCTCCTCTTCTCCAGTCTGCACAGCCCCAACTCTTTCAGGCTGTGCTCACAGCAGAGCTGCTGCAGCCCTCTGAGCATCCTTGGGGCCCTTCTCTGCACACCTCCAGCATCTCCACATCCCTCTTGTCCCAGGGGCTCCAGCACTGGATGCAGTTGAGTAAATGTCTGAGGGCTGGGGGTCAGGAGAGGGGGCACAGGCTCTGCTCACTGCTCCATGGGATAGGGAGAAACGGATGGAAAAGGAGGTTGCAGCTCAACAGAAGAGGCAACTTCTTGACTGGAAAGGTCCCAGAGCATTGGCACAGGCTGTCCAGAGAGGTTGTGGAGTCTCCTTCTCTGGAGCCTTCCCGGGCCTGTCTGGATGTGACACTTCTCTGCACCTCTCTGTTGCAGAGCTGATTGTGATGAGCATCTCTTATCTGTTCAGAACCATGAAGAAAACAGAATGCTGAATCTAGATCAACACCAAGACCACTAAATTGAAGCTGGATAGTTGTGGTTTTGGGTTTTTTTTTCCCCTGATATGATTTTGCAGTGTGCATCTTTGGGCACCTTAGTTTCCATTATCAGCTGTACACAGAGGCTCAGTTTAAATTGTTATTTATTTTTGGGGGGAGGGGGCTCTAGATTTTCATCTGTTTCCACGTGATCTCTGTGCCGACTTCAGCTTACAGTTAGAGATTTGTGGTAAGTGCCTGCCTCAGGAAGCACACCCACCACGAGGGTGAATGAGCTGAGAGCTCTTGTTCAAAACTGAAGTGGAAATGGTGCTTACTGTTCACAGGCTCACAGGATGTCAGGGGTTGGAAGGGACCCAAAGAGATCTTACAGTCCAACCCCCCTGCCAGAGCAGGTCCAGACAATCTAGCACAGATCACACAGGAACACATCCAGACAGAGTCTTGAAAGGCTCCAGAGAAGGAGACTCCACAGCCTCTCTGGGCAGCCTGTGCCAGGGCTCTGGGAACCACACAGGCAAGAAGTTGCCTCTTATGCTGAGCTGCAACCTCCTGTGCTGCAGCTTCCATCCATTGCTCCTTGGCCTATGGCAGGGAGCAGTGAGCAGAGCCTGTGCCTCCTCTCCTGACCCCCAGCCCTCAGATAGTTATAAACATTGATTCAGTCCCCCCTCACACACTTACAAACATTGATTCAATCCCCTCTCAGTATTCTCTTCTGCAGACTAAGCAGCCCCAGGTCCTGTCCTCCCCAGGCAGTGCTGCAGTCCCCTCAGCATCATCAGAACCCTCTGCTGGACCCTCTCCAGCAGATCCCTGTCCCTCTGAAACTGGGGAGCCCAAAACTAAAACCAGTACTCAAGATGAGGTCTCAGCAGGGCAGAGTAGAGGAGGAGGAGAACCTCCCTGGATCTGCTGGACACACTCTGCCTAATGCTCCCCAGGACCCCCTTGTCCCTCTTGGCCCCCAGGGCACAGTGCTGTGCCATGGATGTTCTCCCCCAGCACTCTCAGCTCCCTCTCCTTGGGGCTGCTCTCCAGCAGTCCCCTCCCAGCCTGTCCTGCTGCAGTTTATTCTTCCTCCCCAGCTGCAGGACTCTGCACTTGTCCTTGTTGAACCTCATTTGGTTCCTCTGTGCCCAGCTCTGTCTGTGCAGGTCTCTCTGGATGGCCTCACAGCCTGCAGCTGGCTCAGCCAAGCCTCCCAGTTTGGTGTCATCAGCATTCTTGAGAAGTAGACACTGTCCCCTCATCAATGTCGTATATGAAGGAGATATATATGTGTGTGTATATATATATATATGTATATTTAGCCTTCCAGTATCTGAAGGGGTTACAGGAGGGCTAGGAAGGGACTACTGACAAGGTCTTGTAATGCCAGGATGAGGAGGAATGGGTTTAAAGTGTCAGAGGTGAGATTGAAACTGGATGTTAGGAGGAAGTTATTTGCAGTGAGGGTGGTGAGACACTGGCACAAGTTGCCCAGGGAGGTTGTGGCTGCTCCCTCCCCAGAGGTGTTCAGGAGCAGTCGGATGAGTCCTTGAGTGATCTGTTCTAGTGGGAGGTGTCCCTGCCTATGGCACAGGAGGGTTGGAACTGGCTGAGCTTTGAGCTCCCTTCCAACCTAAACCATTCTGTGATTCTGGAGTATGGCTGAACTTGGTGATCTCTGAGGTCCTTTCCAGCCTGGATGATTCTGTGGTTGCAACTGGATGAGCTTTGAGCTCCCTTCCAACCTAAACCATTCTTTGATTCTCTGATTATTTGATTCCGTGATTTGTTTCTATGATTCTATGTTGTGCTCCACAACCTCCCTGGAGGTGTTCAAGGCCAGGTTGGATGAGGTCTTGAGTGACCTGTTCTAGTGGGAGGTGTCCCTGCCTATGGCACAGGGGGGTTGGAACTGGCTGAGCTTTGAGCTCCCTTCCAACCTAAACCATTCTTGGATTCTTTGATTCTGATCCACAACCTCCCTGGAGGTGTTCAGGACCAGGATGAATGAGGTCTTGAGTGACCTGTTCTAGTGGGAGGTGTCCCTGCCTATGGCACAGGGGGGTTGGAACTGGATGAGCTTTGAGCTCCTTTCCAACCTAAACCATTCTATGATTCTTTGATTCTTTGATTATGTGATTCTGATCCACAACCTCCCTGGAGGTGTTCAGGACCAGGTTGAATGAGGCCTTTAACAACCTGTTCTAGTGGGAGGTGTCACTGCCTGTGGCACAGGGGGTTGGAACTGGCTGAGCTTTGAGCTCCCTTCCAACCTGAACCATTCTATGATTCTCTCTCTAAAATGTTACATTTATGTTTTATTTTGCAGAGAAACTGGAAGTCTGGCAAGGTTAATCACATCTTTAAGAGAAAATGTGTTTGGAAGCCCTGTAGAGCTGCTGAAGCTGAGTGTCCCATCTTTGGTCTATGCTCTTCAAAACAATATGGCATTTGTGGCTCTTAGCAACTTGGATGCAGCTGTCTACCAGGTAAATGACACAGAGGTCAGCAACTGACCTGCCCCTGGGTTGGTCTGTGGTGTTTCAGGAGATGTGTGCTGGGTATCTTCCTGCCTGGCTCACAGTGCCCTCTTCAGCCTCAGTGGTCAAAACCAGATGATGCTTTGTGATGGTCAGAGCCTCCACTGTGCACTTGCAGCCTAGAGAGCCAACTGCATCCTGGGCTGCATCAAAAGAAGTGTGGGCAGCAGGGCAAAGAGAGGTGATTCTGCCCCTCTACACTGCTCTGGTGAGATCCCACCTGGAGCACTGTGTCCAGGTCTGGAGTCACTATTACAGGAAAGATCTGGAGGTGCTGGAAGGTGTCCAGAGCAGGGCCATGAGGATGAGCAGAGGGCTGGAGCTGCACTGCTGTGAGGACAGGCTGAGAGAGTTGGGGCTGTTCAGTTTGGAGAAGAGAAGGCTCCAATGAAACCTTCTTGTGGCCTTCCAGTGTCTGAAGTGGACTACAGGAAAGCTGGGGAAGGACTTTTGAGGGTGTCAGGTAGTGATGGGACTGAGGGGAATGGAACAGAACTAGAAGTGGGTAGATTGAGGTTGGATGTTAGGAAGCTCTTCAGCATGAGGGTGGTGAGAGACTGGCACAGGTTGCCCAGGGCAGTGGTGGAAGCCTCATCCCTGGGTGTTCCTAAGGCCAGGCTGGATGTGTCTTTCGCAACCTGCTCTGGCGTGAGGTGTCCCTGCCCTAGGCATTTGAAACTGACTTTGTTTGGATTGGCTCCGGAGGAAATCAATGACTGCAGAGTTTTGTCGTTCTGTAGATGCATTGACTGTTTGGTTTTCTTCTGTGGGGGTGAGTTCCTAAAGCCCTGTCCTGCACCTTCTGTTCCCACCTCCCCTAGGTGACATACCAGCTGAAGATCCCTTGTACAGCCTTGTGTACAGTCCTGATGCTCAACCGCACCCTCAGCAAGCTGCAGTGGTTCTCTGTCTTCATGCTGTGTGGTGGAGTCACCCTGGTTCAGTGGAAGCCAGCTCAGGCCACCAAAGTGCAGGTAGGACTTGGACTTGACATTTCTGCCACTTCCCAAGGTGGGACAAACTTAGAATCATAGAATGGTTTAGGTTGGAAGAGACCTCAAAGCTCAGCCAGTTCCATCCCCCTTGTGCCATAGGCAGGGACACCTCCCACTAGATCAGGATGCTCAAGACCTCATCCAGCCTGGCCTTGAACACTTCCAGGGAGGTTGTGGAGCACAGAAGCACCCAATGAAATCTTTGATCTCATTGGGTGCTTCTGTGCTCCACAACCTCCCTGGGCAACCTGTGCCAGTGTCTCACCACCCTCACTGCAAACAGCTTCCTCCTAACATCCCATTTCAATCTCCCCTCTGCCAGTTTGAACCCATTCCTCCTCATCCTGTCATTACAAGACCTTGTGAACAGTCCCTCCCCAGCCCTCCTGTAGCCCCCTTCAGATACTGGAAGGTTGCTATAAGGTCTCCTGGAAGCCTTCTCTTCTCCAGCTTGCACAGCCCCAACTCTCTCAGCCTGTCCTCATAGCAGAGTTGCTGCAGCCCTCTCAGCATCTTCGTGGTCCTCCTCTGGACTCTCTCCAGCAGTCCCATGTCCTTCCTGTGCTGGGGGTTGCAGAGCTGCACAGAGTGCTGCAGGTGGGGTGTGAGGAGAGCAGAGTAAAGGGGCAGAATCCCCTCCCTTGCCCTGCTGGTAATGCTTCTCTTGCTGCAGCCCAGCACACAGTTGCTGTCTGGGCTGTGTGTGCACACTGTTGGCTCCTGCTTGGTGTTTCACTGCCCAGCAGCAGGGACTGAGGTAAAGGTCTCCTAAACAATTTGCAGCAGGATCTGTTTCCTGTTCCCAGCTGCTTCACCTGTAACCACCAGCCTGATGATTTGGTGTCACCAGTGCAGGCAGGCTTGTGGCATTGCTCCAGCCTCCCTCCTTGCACAGGCAGCTGATTACCTTATAGCAACCCTCCAGTATCTGAAAGGGGGCTACAGGAGGGCTGGGGAGGGACTGTTCACAAGGTCTTGTAATGACAGGATGAGGGGAGATGGGTTTAAAGTGGCAGAGGGGAGATTGAAACTGGATGTTAGGAGGAAGTTCTTTAGTGAGGGCTGCAGCACTTCTGCTGTGAGCACAGCCTGAAAGAGTTGGGGCTGTGCAGGCTGGAGAAGAGGAGGCTCCAAGGTGATCTTCCTGTAGCCTTCCAGGATCTGAAGTGGGCTACAAGAAGGCTGGGAAGGGACTTTTTAGGCTATCAGGGAGTGACAGGACTGAGGGGAATGGGTTCAAACTGGCAGAGGGGGGATTTAAACTGGATGTTAGGAGAAAGTTCTTCACAGTGAGGGTGGTGAGACACTGGCACAGGTTGTGGCTGCTCCCTCCCTGGAGGTGTTCAAGACCAGGCTGGATGAGGTCTTGAGCATCCTGATCTAGTGGGAGGTGTCCCTGCCTATGGCACAGGGGGGTTGGAACTGGCTGAGCTTTGAGGTCTCTTCCAACCTAAACCATTCTATGATTCTATGATTGCTGCAATTACCATGAATTAACCACAGCTCCTCACAGGAGCTTCTGAGTAGGGCCCTGCTTCCAGTTGCTGGCCCTGTGGTAGGATACTGCTCCTATACTCCCAGGAGAGAAGAGAACTCAGCATTACAGAGGGGCTCGGACTGGATGCCCTCTGGAGGTCCCTTCCAAGCTCTAGAGTTCTGTGATGCTGTACTGGATGCATTCCTGTGTGGTCTCCCCTGGGTGATGCTGCTTTTGGCAGAGGTAGGGTTGAGCTGGATGCTCTCTGGAGGTCCCTTCCAACCTCTCAGGTTCTGTGATCCTGTACTGGATGCATTCCTGTGTGGACTCCCCTGGGTGATGCTGCTTTTGGCAGAGGTAGAGTTGGACTGGGAGCTCTCTGGAAGTGCCTTCCAAGCTCTGAAGCTCAGTGATTGTGTTGCAGGTGGAGCAGAACCCTTGGCTGGGCTTTGGAGCCATCGCCGTGGCTGTGCTGTGCTCAGGATTTGCAGGTACGAGGTCACTTCTGCACACAGCTCTCAGCACTCATCTTGAAACCACAACACTTGGCATTAGTTAGCTGCCTTCACTGATTAGAAGACCAAAAAAAAAAAAAAGGACTTCATCCCCCTCTGCCCATAATTACCTTCTCCTGGCAGTTCATTCTGACAGACTCGTGAGAGGATTGCTTCAGCTGCCAGGCAAGTGGCTGGGAGCACAGACTGTTGGTGCCAGTGGCTTTCAAAGGCCTGGAATCATACTGCAGGGAACATCCATAATGACTCAGTGCAATTAATTAATGCCCATCAGGTGTGGTGGAGTTGGCTTTGCAGTGATTGGCTCCTTTCTGTGCTCCTGTGAAACACTTGGCACTCTTCCATCAGGGGATCTGAGCTCCTCACTCCGCTCTTCCAACAGCTCAGCCCCACAATACACAGTGCTGCACTCCTGTGTGCTGCAGAGCTGGGCAGGGAGAAGATCAGCAAGGGCAGGGGTGGAGTATTGCAGCTGGGAGACAATAACCTCATGGATCACTTGCAGCCCAGAGAGCTCACCTGGCAGCCCAGAGAGCTCACTGGCAGCCCAGATTGCTCACTTGCAGCCCACACAGCTCACCTGCATCCCAGAGAGCTCACCTGCATCCCAGATTGCTCACTTGCAGCCCACACAGCTCACCTGGCAGCCCAGAGAGCTCACCTGGCAGCCCAGACAGCTCACCTGGCAGCCCAGAGAGCTCACCTGGCAGCCCAGAGAGCTCACCTGGCAGCCCAGACAGCTCACCTGGCAGCCCAGAGAAATCACCTGGCAGCCCAGACAGCTCACCTGGCAGCCCAGACAGCTCACTTGCAGCCCAGACAGCTCCCTTGGCAGCCCAGAGAGCTCACTGGCAGCCCAGAGAGCTCCCTTGGCAGCCCAGAAAGCCAAGCAGAGGCTGGGCTGCAGCAGGAGCAGTGTGGGCAGCAGGG
>VWZI01000045.1:17090-48306 GCA_013396835.1 Psilopogon haemacephalus
TGAGGAGGAAGTTGTTGAGCATGAGAGTGGTGAGAGCCTGGAATGGGTTGCCCAGGGAGGTGCTGGTGGAAGCCTCATCCCTGGAGGTGTTTTTGGCCAGGCTGGCAGAGGCTGTGGGCAGCCTGCTCCAGGGTAGGGTGTCCCTGGGCATGGCAGGGGAGTTGGAACTGGCTGATCCTTGTGGTCCCTTCCAACCCTGGCTGATTCTATGATTCTGTAATTCTATAGTAGATTGGAGCTTGATCAGCTGGAGAGCAGTGAAGGGGAAAAGGACCTAGGGGCCTGGTGGATGGGAGGTTGACCATGAGCCAGCAATGTGCTCTGGTGGCCAAGAAGGCCAAGGCTATTCTGGGGAGGGTTAGAAGGGCTGTGGGTAGTAGGTCAAGAGAGGTTCTCCTGCCCCTCTGCTCTGCCCTGCTGAGGCTGCATCTGGAATATTGTGCCCAGTTCTGGGCCATTCACTTCAAGAAGGACCTCAGGGAACTGCTTCAAAGGGTCCAGCACAGAGCCACAAAAATGCTGAAGGCAGTGGAAGGTCTTCCTTAGGAGGAGAGCCTGAGGGAGCTGCAGTGCATGCCACTGAAAGGGCTGATGCAGGCAGCTCCTGCAGGATTAGGACACCTAAGGCTTTGTTCTCCTGCACAAGGATCTCAGCCTGGGCGTTTCCTCCCTGACAGCTGTGTCTGGGAGCAGTGAGGACAGAGAACCTCATCCGAGGAGCTCCCAGTGCCCTTAGGGCATTCCATGCTGAGAACACAGCTCCTATTCAAAGGCCTTTCCCCTTGGGCCTTCCCACACCCACATGAAGAAATCACTTTGGCCTTAAAACTTCCCTTTCTATACTGCCCCTGTTGAGTGTTTTTATATCGCTCCAGAAATTTAAAAAGAAAAAAAATAATCTGTTTTTTTGGCCTTCAGAGACAGAAAAGAAGTTTCTCCTCTGTACTGATGTACCCACGGGCCCAACACTGCTGGTGAAAGCATTGGAAAAACATCTAACCATAGGATGGTTTAGGTTGGAAGGGAGCTCAAAGCTCAGCCAGTTCCAAACCCCTGTGCCAGACAGGGACACCTCCCACTAGAACCTCATCCAACCTGGCCTTGAACACCTCCAGGGAGGGAGCAGCCACAACCTCCCTGGGCAACCTTTGCCAGTGTCTCACTACCCTCACTGCAAACAACTTCCTCCTAACATCCAGTTTCAATCTCCCCTCTTCCACTTTAAACCCATTCCTCCTCATCCCACCATTACAAGCCCTTGTCAGTAGTCCCTCTCCAGCCCTCCTGCAGTCCCCTTCAGATCCTGCAAGGCCACTCCAAGGTCTCCTGGCAGCCTTCTCTTCTCCAGGCTGCAGAGCCCCAACTCTCTGTGCCTGTGCTCACAGCAGAGCTGCTGCAGCCCTCTCAGCTGCATCTTGGTGGCCTCCTCTGCACTGGCTCCAACCCTTGCATGTGCTGCTTGTGCTGGGGGCTGCAGAGCTGCAGACAGTGCTGCAGGTGGGGTGTGAGGAGAGCAGAGCCAAGGGGCACAATCCCCTCCCTTGCCCTGCTGCCCACAGCTGCTCTTGCTGCAGCCCAGCACACAGTTGCTGTCTGGGCTGCACTCACACTGCAGCCTCATCTTCAGCTTTGCACCACCCCACACCCCCAGGTCCTGTTCCTCAGGGCTGCTCTCAGCCATTCCCCACCCAGCCTGGAGCTGTGCTTGGGATTGCACCCACCCAGGGGCAGGACCTTGTTGAAAATGAAGGAGAGGGTTGAAATTATTGGCACTCCTAAATGACATCACAGCCTAACCTGCAATTCAGGTCTCTTTTTGAGCAGCACTCTGTGTGCACCAAAAAAGGCTTGGAGACTTAAATATGTTCTGGTCTGACACTGACTCATTCATACTTAAGTGGCAATGTCTAATCTAAATCTCTTCTCCTCTATCATGGATCCATTCCTCCCAGTCCTGACATCTAACAAGTCCCTCAGCAGCTTTCCTCTATCCCCCTTCAGATCCTGGAAGGCCACAAGAAGGTCTCCTGGGAGCCTTCTCCAGACTGAACAGCCCCAACTCTCTCAGCCTGTCCTCATAGCAGATGATCTCCATCCCTCAGAGCATCCTCGTGGCCCTTTTGTGGACCCCTTCCAGCACTATGAACCTCTGACCCTGCACCACTAGAGATGAGACTCAGCTCACTGAAACCTTTTATCTTCTTTCCATTTGTCAGGAGTTTGCTTTGAGAAGATCTTAAAGAGTTCAGACACTTCCTTGTGGGTGAGGAACATTCAGATGTACTTACCTGGGATTGTGGTGACCTTGTTTGGTGTCTACATGTCTGAAGGAGCCCAGGTCCTGGAGAAAGGCTTTTTCTATGGCTATACCTACTACGTCTGGTTTGTCATCTGTAAGTACCTTCTGGTTTTTAGGGTCTTGCTGCCTGGTGGTGGCTTTTTAAGCTGTAACTGATTGCACAGAGATATAAAATCAGTCTAGAGGTGCTGGTTCTCAACTGTGTTCTGAGGCTTTATTTATTTAAAGTATAATTTCCTTGGCAATTGGCCACTTGCTTGATTCAGGACTGTGCTGAAACAGGAAGTCTAAAGTGAGCAGTGAGCAGATCATCTCTTGAGGAGCTGCATCTGGCCTACCAGATGCCATGCAGAAGATGCTTCAGAGGGCTGGAGCAGCTTTGCTCTGAGGACAGGCTGTGAGAGTTGGGGCTCTGCAGCCTGGAGAAGGCTTCAAGGAGACCTTGGAGTAGTCTTCCAGTATCTGAAGGGAGCTACAGGAGGGCTGGGGAGGGACTATTGACAAGGTCTTGTAATGACAGGATGAGGAGGAATGGGTTTATAGAGTGGCAGAGGGGAGATTGAAAGTGGATGTTAGGAGGAAGTTCTTTACAATGAGGCTGGTGAGACACTGGCACAGGTTGCCCAGGGAGGTTGTGGAGCACAGAATCACAGAATGTGATCTTTGATCTGTGATTCTGTGCTCTACAATCTCCTTGGAGGTGTTCAAGACCAGGTTGGATGAGGCCTTGAGCGACCTGTTCTACTGGGAGGTGTCCCTGCCTATGGCACAGGGGGGTTGGAACTGGCTGAGCTTTGAGCTCCCCTCCAACCTAAACCATTCTATGATTCTATGATCAAGGTCTTCTTTGATTACATTCTGTACTTCTGTGCTCCACAACCTCCCCGGAGACATTCAGGACCAGGTTGGATGAGGCCTTGAGTGACCTGTTCCAGTGAGAGGTGTCCCTGCCTATGGCACAGGGGGGTTGGAACTGGCTGAGCTTTGAAGTCTCTTCCAACCTAAACCATTCTAGGATGCTGAGGGGACTGGAGCACTGCCTGATGAGGAGAGGCTGAGGGACCTGGAGCCTCCTCTTCTCCAGTCTGCACAGCCCCAACTCTTTCAGGCTGTGCTCACAGCAGAGGTGCTGCAGCCCTCTGAGCATCCTCGTGGCCCTTAACCAGGTTGGAAGAGACTTCTAGGACCATCGAGTCCAAACTATCACTTCACACCTTCTCATTAACAAACCCTCCCTCTCTGGAGGTGTTCGAGGCCAGGTTGGATGAGGCCTTGAGCAACCCGTTCCAGTGGGAAGTGTCTCTGCCTGTGGCAGGGGGTTGGAATTAGATGATCTTTGAGATGCCTTCCAACCTAAACCATTCCATGATATCCTATTTCCCAGTGTGCTGCATTAAGTCACCTGTTTCATAGAATCATAGAATGGCCTAGGTTGGAAGGGAGCTCAAAGCTCAGCCAGTTCCAACCCCGCAGTGCCATAGGCAGGGACACCTCCCAGTAGAACAGGATGCTCAAGGCCTCATCCAGCCTGGTCTTGAACACCTCCAAGGAGATTGTAGAGCACAGAATCACAGATCAAAGATCCCATTCTGTGCTTCTGTGCTCCACAACCTCCCTGGGCAACCTGTGCCAGTGTCTCACCACCCTCACTGTGAAGAACTTCCTCCTAACATCCAGTTTCAATCTCCCCTCTGCCAGTTTGAACCCATTCCACCTCCTCCTGTCATTACAAGACCTTGTGAACAGTCCCTCCCCAGCCCTCCTGTAGCTGAGGGGATACCTTCAGATACTGGAAGGTTGCTATAAGGTCTCCTGGCAGCCTTTTCTTCTCCAGGCTGAAAAAACCCAACTCTCTCAGCCTGTCCTCATAGCAGAGGTGCTTCAAGTTTGGCCAAGGTAGCCTGAGCAGGGAGTGCAGCAGAGAATGAAGTGCATGGTTTCAGGAGTAACCTACTGCACCTTTCCCCTAACACAAACATCTTCTTGTCTGCTTTCCAGTTCTTGCCAGCGTGGGTGGAGTCTACACCTCGGTGGTTGTTAAGTACACAGATAACATTATGAAAGGCTTCTCTGCTGCAGCAGCCATTGTGCTTTCTACTGTGGCATCAGTTCTCCTCTTTGGCCTCCAGATAAGTAAGTGCCTTCTTTGCCTTTGGTTCCACCATAGTGCACACATCTCCTTCCTGGCTAGCAGAGTTGTTTCAAAGGGATCCTTTCTGCCTCCTTTGAGTTCGAGATTTAACTTCAGGTCCCAGGATCAGAGGATGGTAGGGGTTGGAAGGGACCTCTGCAGATCTCCCAGTCCATTTGTGACATCCTGGTCACCAAACTGGAAAAGCAGGGACTGGATGGGTGGAGCACTGCTGGGTAAGGAACTGGCTGGATGGTGGCACACAGAGAGTGGGGATCAAGGGCACAATGTCCACCTGCAGACCAGTGCCAAGTGGCTCCCTCAGGGGTCAGTGCTGGCACCAGTGCTGTGGAACAGCTTTGTCAACCACATGGGCAGAGGAATCAGTGCAGCCTCAGCAAGTGTGCAGCTGGCACCAAGCTGTGTGGCACAGGAGACTTGCTAGAGGGCAGGATCCATCCAGAGGGAGCTGCACAGGCTGCAGAGCTGTGCCCAGGCCAACCTCAGGGCATTCAACAAGGCCAAGTGGAAGGTCCTGCAGCTGGGTGGGTGCAATCCCAAGCACAACTGCAGGCTGGGTGAGGAATGGCTGAGAGCAGCCCTGAGGAACAGGAGCTGGGGGTGTGGGGTGGTGCAAAGCTGAAGATGAGGCTGCAGTGGGAGTGCAGCCCAGACAGCAACTGTGTGCTGGGCTGCAGCAAGAGCAGCTGTGGGCAGCAGGGCAAGGGAGGGGATTGTGCCCCTTGGCTCTGCTCTCCTCACACCCCACCTGCAGCACTGTCTGCAGCTCTGCAGCCCCCAGCACAAGCAGCACAGGGAAGTGTTGGAGCCAGTGCAGAGGAGGCCACCAAGATGCAGCTAAGAGGGCTGCAGCAGCTCTGCTGTGAGGACAGGCTGAGAGAGTTGGGGCTCAGCAGCCTGGAGAAGCAAAGGCTGCCAGGAGACCTTGGAGTGGCCTTGCAGGATGTGAAGGGGACTGCAGGAGGGCTGGGGAGGGACTATTGACAAGGGCTTGTAATGACAGGACGAGGAGAAATGGATTTAAAGTGTCAGAGGAGAGATTTAAACTGGATGTTAGGAGGAAGTTCTTTGAAGTGAGGGTGGTGAGACACTGGCACAGGTTGCCCAGGGAGGTTGTGGCTGCTCCCTGCCTGGAGGTGTTCAAGGCCAGGCTGGATGAGGTCTTGAGCATCCTGATCTAGTGGGAGGTGTCCCTGCCTATGGCACAGGGGGTTTGGAACTGGCTGAGCTTTGAGGTCTCTTCCAACCTAAACCATTCTATGATTCCCCCTGCCAGAGCAAGACCTTAGCATCTAGCACAGGTCGCACAGGAACACATCCAGACAGGGCTGGAAAGGCTCCAGAGAAGGAGACTTCACAACATCTCTGGGCAGCCTGTGCCAGTGCTCTGTCACCATTACATTAAAGAAGTTTTTGCTTCCTGTGCTGCAGTTTCCAGGCTTTGCCTCTTGTTCTATGCCAGGGCACAATTGAGCAGAATCTGTCCCTGTCCCTTTCTTCCTGACCCCCATCCCTCAGCTATTGACAGACATTGCTTAGATCCCCTCTCAGCCTTCTCCTCTGCAGACTAAGCAGCCCCAGGGCTCTCAGCCTCTCCTCCTCAGGCAGTGCTCCAGTCCCTTCAGCATCCTTGCAGCCCTCTGTTGAACATGCTCTAATAGATCCCCGTCCCTCCTGAACTTGCTTTAGCCACTTCCTTTAAGATGTTCTTCTCCTTACACAAACTTCCCTTAGGCTTCATCTCCTTTCCCACTCTTACACCATACCAACTTGGATTATGGCAGTAAACTCAAAACCACCCAAATCCAAGCAATGACAGACTCAGCAGGAACTACTGCAGTCTTGATCAGGAAGAAAACCCCAATAGTTGCAGGACAGCCCAAAGCATTCTGCTGTTTCCTCCCAAAAATGCTCCCCACAGCAGTCATGGCCCCAGCTGCTCACTCTTAACGTGGCAGTGCCCACAGCAAAGAGGGGAGGTGAAAAGGTTTGTGCAGTAGTTGGGTTATAATGTGTAAGAAATAGCTGAGGAATTCAGTTGGCACTGGCAGGACTAAAACCAACAAGAAGTGACAAGTTATCAGCAACAGCCTCAGGCAAACAGCTCTGTCACCCTGAGCTGCCTCACAGGGGTTGAGGAGCAAACCTGCACAAAGCTTTCTGAGCTTTTAGGGTGCCCTTAAAAAGCAAACTCTTAACACATGTGAAAGGATGGGGTCAGCAGGCCTCTTATGGAACACAGCCCAGGTGACACAAGAGCCCTGGATCTGACCAATGGCTCTCAGTATCTGAGGGCTGGGGGTCACAAAAGGACAGGGACAGGCTCTGCTCACTCACAGGACAAGGGGCAAGGGATGGAAACTGCTTCTGAAGAGTAAAACACATCCAAAACTGTTCCTAACCAAGGAAGGGACAGGGACAGGCTCTGCTCACTTGTGCCCTGGCATAGGGCAAGGGGCAAGGGATGGAAACTGCTGCTGAAGAGTGAAACACATCCAAAACTGTTCCTAACCATCCTGTCTGCCAGTTACTGCATTTTTTCCCTTCTTTTACTTGATGGTGATGAATATTCATCTAAATTGCTCAACTTGCAGTAAAGCTTTGCCTGACCCTGATCTGCTGGAGAGAGTCCCAGGGAGGGCTACAAGGATGCTGAAGGGACTGGAGCACTGCCTGAGGAGGAGAGGCTGAGGGACCTGGGGCTGCTTAGTCTGCAGAGGAGAAGGCTGAGAGGGGATCTGAGCAATGTCTGTCAATAGCTGAGGGTCAGGAAGGGACAGGGACAGGGACAGGCTCTGCTCACTTGTGCCCTGGGATAGCACAAGGGGCAAGGGATGGAAATTGCAGCACAGGAAGTTCCACCTCAATATGAGCAAGAACTTCTTTACAGTAATGGTCACAGAGCCCTGGCACAGGCTGTCAGAGAGGTCGTGGAGTCTCCTTCTCTGGAGCCTTTTCAGCACAAGGGGCAAGGGATGGAAACTGCTGCTGAAGAGTGAAACACATCCAAAACTGTTCCTAACCATCCTGTCTGCCAGTTACTGCATTTTTTCCCTTCTTTTACTTGATGGTGATGAATATTCATCTAAATTGCTCAACTTGCAGTAAAGCTTTGCCTGACCCTGATCTGCTGGAGAGAGTCCCAGGGAGGGCTACAAGGATGCTGAAGGGACTGGAGCACTGCCTGAGGAGGAGAGGCTGAGGGACCTGGGGCTGCTTAGTCTGCAGAGGAGAAGGCTGAGAGGGGATCTGAGCAATGTCTGTCAATAGCTGAGGGCTGGGGGTCAGGAAGGGACAGAGACAGGCTCTGCTCACTTGTGCCCTGGGATAGGACAAGGGGCAAGGGATGGAAACTGCTTCTAGAGAATGAAACATCCAAAACTGTTCCTAACCATCCTGTCTGCCAGTTCCTGCATTTTTTTTCCTTCTCTCACTTGATGGTGATGAATATTCATCTAAATTGCTCAAGTTGTAATAAAGCTTTGCCTGACCCTGATCTGCTGGAGAGAGTCCAAGGGAGGGCTACAAGGATGCTGAAGGGACTGGAGCACTGCCTGAGGAGGAGAGGCTGAGGGACCTGGGGCTGCTTAGTCTGCAGAGGAGAAGGCTGAGAGGGGATCTGAGCAATGTCTGTCAATAGCTGAGGGTTGGGGGTCAGGAAGGGACAGAGACAGGGACAGGCTCTGCTCACTTGTGCCCTGGGATAGGACAAGGGGCAAGGGATGGAAACTGCAGCACAAGAGGTTCCATCTCAACACAAGCAAGAACTTCTTGACTGGAAGGGTCCCAGAGCCCTGGCACAGGCTGCCTAGAGAGGTTGTGGAGTCTCCTCTGGAGCCTTTCCAGCCCTGTCTGGATGTGTTCCTGTGTGACTTGAGCTGGATTCTCTGGTCTTGCTCTTGCAGGGGGGTTGGACTGGAAGCTCTGCAGAGCTCCCTTCCAACCTGTAACATCCTGTGAGCCTGTGACATTTTGCTGATTTCACCTTCCTGTTGATTCTGCTCTAAGGGTGGGGCTGTGACATCTGGATGACTCTCTTGGGATCAGAATTATCTCACACCCATGGAAACTGAGCCTCTGTAGAAGCTGCAGCACTGGCCCCATCTCTCATAAAGGGATCACAGGAGGTTGCACCTCAGCGTGAGGAAGAACTTCTTGACTGGAAAGGGTCCCAGGCCGCCCAGGGAGGTTGTTAAGTCTCCTTCTCTGGAAGCTTTCAAGGCCTGTCTGGATGTATTCCTGTGCAACCTGCACTGTATACTCTGCTCATGATCTGGCAGAGGGCTTGGACTGGAAGATCTGCAGAGGTCCCTTCCAACTCCTAAGATCCTGGAAGATCTGCAGAGCTCAATTCCAACCCCTAAGATCCTGAAGATCTGCAGAGGTCCCTTCCAACCCTTAAGATCATGGAAGATCTGCAGAGGTCCCTTCCAACCCCAAAGATTCTGGAAGATCTGCAGAAGTCACTTCCAACCCCTAAGATCCTGTGATGTGATGGAAAACAAAACCCAGCTTTAAAATCTCACTTGGGGCAAAATGTTTTCTTGCTGGCTGACACAAATCCAAGCTGGACTGGAGCTCATCATGAGTGTCCCTTAGCCCTGCCCTGAAGGGCAAAGGCAAACAGGATTTGTTGTGACAGGCAGCTGGAACTGCAGGTCTTTCATGCTTGCTTCTCTGACCATCCCCACGTTCTTGCTGTCACTGAAGTGGTGGCTCAAGAGTTCTGGTGGCAGAGGATAAGTCTGGACTCTGTCAGCACATAGCAGCTTGTTGCTCTGTCTGGTTTTCACTCAGAGAGCATCACAATTGATAGACCTCAGAATCCTAAAGATTTATTTTTACTTCAGTGATTTTTCTCTCCTTTCAGCTGTTAGTTTTATGTAGCTTTAGAATTCTAAAGATTTCTCCTTATTTAAAGAAATTTGTCTCTTTTCAGCTGCTACCTTTATACAGCTTCTAAATATTTCTTATTTAATCAATTTTGTCTCCTTTCAGCTGTTACCTTTATATGACTTAGAATTCTAAAGATCTCCTATTTAAATAATTTTGTCTTTCTGTTGTTACCTTTATACAGCTTCTAAATATTTCTTATTGAAACAATTTTGTCTCCTTTCAGCTGTTACCTTTATACAGCTTCTAAATATTTCTTATTTAAACAATTTTGCCTTTCAGTTGTTACCTTTATATACCTTAGAATTCTAAATATTTCTTATTTAAACAATTTTGTCTCCTTTCAGCTGCTACCTTTATATAACTTAGAAGTCTAAAGAGTTCCTATTTAAATAATTTTGTCTTTCACTTGTTACCTTTATACAGCTTCAAAATATTTCTTATTTAAATAATTTAAACAATTTTGTCTCCTTTCAGTTGTTACCTTTATACAGCTTCAAAATATTTCTTATTTAAATAATTTAAACAATTTTGTCTCCTTTCAGTTGTTACCTTTATACAGCTTCAAAATATTTCTTATTTAAATAATTTTGTCTCCTTTCAGCTGTTACCTTTATGTAACTTAGAAGTCTAAAGATTTCCTATTGAAATAATTTTGTCTCCTTTCAGCTGTTACCTTTATACAGCTTCTAATTATTTCTTATTTAATCAGTTTTGTCTCCCTTCAGCTGCTACCTTTATACAACTTAGAATTCTAAAGATTTCCTATTTAAATAATTTTGTCTTTCACTTGTTACCTTTATACAGTTTCTAAATATTTATTTAAACAATTTTGTCTCCTTTCAGCTGCTACCTTTATATGACTTAGAATTCTAAAGATTTCCTATTTAAATAATTTTGTCTTTCACTTGTTACCTTTACATAGCTTTGAATTCTAAAGATTTCTTATTTAAACAATTTTGTCTCCTTTCAGCTGTTACCATTACAGAGCTTAGAAGTCTAAAGATTCCTGATTTAAGTAATTTTGTCTCCTTTCAGGTGTTAGTTTTATATAGCTTAGAATTCTAAACATTTCTTATTTAAATGATTTTTTTCTTCCAGCTGCTACCTTTATACACCTTAGAATTCTAAAGATTTCCTATTTAAATAATTTTGTCTCCTTTCAGTTGTTACCTTTATATACCTTAGAATTCTAAAGAGTTCCTATTGAAATAATTTTGTCTCCTTCCAGTTGTTACCTTTATACAGCTTCTAAATATTTAAACAATTTGTCTCCTTTCAGTTGTTACCTTTATACAGCTTCAAAATATTTCTTATTTAAATAATTTAAACAATTTTGTCTCCTTTCAGTTGTTACCTTTATACAGCTTCTAAATATTTCTTATTGAAACAATTATTTTGTCTCCTTTCAGCTGCTACCTTTATATACCTTAGAATCCTAAAGATTTCTTCTTGTTTAACCAATTTTGTCTCCTTTTCAGGTGTTAGTTTTATATAGCTTAGAATTCTAAACATTTCTCATTTAAATGATGTTTTTCTTTCAGCTGCTACCTTTATACACCTTAGAATTCTAAAGATTTCCTATTTAAATTATTTTGCCTCCTTTCAGTTGTTACCTTTATACACCTTAGAATTCTAAAGATTTCCTATTTAAATAATTTTGTCTCCTTTCAGTTGTTACCTTTACACAGCTTAGATTTCTAAAGCTTTCTTAATCAATTTTGTTTCCTTTCAGCTGCTACCTTTATATACCTTAGAATCCTAAAGATTTCTACTTAAATAATTTTACCTCCTTTCAGTTGTTACCTTCATGCAGCTTCTGAAGATTTCTTCTTGTTTATTGTCTCCTTTCAGCTGTCACCTTCTCCCTGGGCGCTTTCTTGGTGTGCATTTCTATTTACCTCTACGGACTGCCACGACAAGACACCACAAAAATCCAGCCAGCAGAGACCAAGACCTCCAAAGAGAGACTTGCTACTGTGTGACAGTAAAACGGGACAGATGAGAGGGAAGAAAAAAAAAATGGACTTAAAGGAAAGAAAGAAAGAAAGAAAGAAAAAAAAATCTTCTTTTCAAATAGCCTTAAGGTAGTCATGAAATGTGGGCTAGGCTCAAAGCTTCTGCTTTGACAAGGGCCTGGCTGATGTGAGGCTCTTAGAAGCCCCAGGAGCTGGATGGGTGTTTTACTGAAGGTATCCCATGGGATAGTGAAGAGTCCCATTTCCAAGGGAAGCAGGATGAAGGAGCTGAACACTCAGTTGTATATAATGTATATAGCAGGGGAGGGGTGGGTGGAAATTTCTTCTTTGTGTATTTGATAAACTCTCTCGCCCCCAGAGGGCACAAAAAAAGGCTCAAAGGCTTCCTAAAAAAAAAAAAATAATCTATTAAAAAAGAGCAATTATTGCCAAGGTTTCTTTTAAACTATTGCAAATCCCTTTGGATTGATGGCAGGAGAAGCTTCCTCCTGGGTGTCACACAGGTGACACAGCCCCACCAGGAATAACCACGCTTGGAGCATCACTTGCCTAGAAGGGATGGATGAAGAAGTAGCATTTGCTGTGTGGTTTCCAAAGTCAGAAGGGTAAGAGTGGTGGTGCCCTTCAGCTGCTCATTTCCTTTCACTTCTCATGTGCTTTCAAAACCTGCTGGAGCTGGGAGAGGGATCTGCTGCCTCTTTAGTTAAGCTCCAGCTGTACAGGAGGGAAGGTTCACATGTCCTTGTGTCTCTGGCCTTAAGTATGAATGAGTCAGTGTCAGACTAGAACATTTTTAACTCTCTCTCCAACCCTTTTTTGAGAACACAGAGTGCTGCTCAAAAAGAGACTGGAATTGCAGGTTAGGCTGTGATGTCATTTAGGAATGCCAATAATTTCAACCCTCTCCTTCATTATCAACAAGGTCCTGCCCCTGGGAGGGCACAATCCCAAGCACAACTGCAGGCTGGGTGAGGAATGGCTGAGAGCAGCCCTGAGGAACAGGACCTGGGGGTCTGGGCTGATGCAAAGCTGAAGATGAGGCTGCAGTGGGAGTGCAGCCCAGACAGCAACTGTGTGCTGGGCTGCAGCAAGAGCAGCTGTGGGCAGCAGGGCAAGGGAGGGGATTGTGCCCCTTGGCTCTGCTCTCCTCACACCCCACCTGCAGCACTGTCTGCAGCTCTGCAGCCCCCAGCACAAGCAGCACAGGGAAGTGTTGGAGCCAGTGCAGAGGAGGCCACCAAGATGCAGCTGAGAGGGCTGCAGCAGCTCTGCTGTGAGCACAGGCACAGAGAGTTGGGGCTCTGCAGCCTGCAGAGGAGAAGGCTGCCAGGAGACCTTGGAGTGGCCTTGCAGGATCTGAAGGGGGCTGCAGGAGGGCTGGGGAGGGACTATTGACAAGGTCTTGTAATGACAGGATGAGGAATGGGTTTAAAGTGGAAGAGGGGAGATTGAAACTGGATGTTAGGAGGAAGTTCTTTGAAGTGAGGGTGGTGAGAGACTGGCACAGGTTGCCCAGGGAGGTTGTGGAGCACAGAAGCATCCAATGTGATCAAAGATTCTGTGCTTCTGTGCTCAAAACCTCCCTGGAGGTGTTCAAGGCCAGGTTGGATGAGGCCTTGAGCGACCTGTTCTAGCGGGAGGTGTCCCTGCCTATGGCACAGGGGGGTTGGAACTGGCTGAGCTTTGAGCTCCCTTCCAACCTAAACCATTCTAGGATTTTCTGAGGCCTTTCAGAAGCAGCAGCTGTGCACCAAGAGAAAACTGCTCCTGGTACATTTTGGCAACTCATTTACATTCAAAGTGGAGTGAAACCTCTGGCCAAGTCTGTACCCTGGTTAGACTCCTTCAGAACTGAGTGAACCAGCTGGGCTTCGTCTGTAAGTGGGGCATGGTGATCACGGCATGTGTAACAACCCTGCTTACCTTCTGTTCCGGAGGGACAGGCTGATCCTCCCTGCCTTCCACCAGCCCATGAGGCAGCAGTGTGCACTTGCAGGGCAGAAAGGCAAGCAGAGGCTGGGCTGCAGCAGGAGCAGTGTGGGCAGCAGGGCCAGGGAGGTGATTGTGCCCCTCTGCTGTGCTCTGCTGAGAGCCCACCTGGAGTAGTGCATCCAGTGCTGGAGCCCCTGGGACAAGAGGGATGTGGAGATGCTGGAGGTGTGCAGAGAAGGGCCCCGAGGATGCTGAGAGGGCTGCAGCACCTCTGCTGTGAGCACAGCCTGAAAGAGTTGGGGCTGTGCAGGCTGCAGAACAGGAGGCTCCCAGGGGACCTTCTTGTGGCCTTTCAGGATCTGAAGGGGGCTACAGAAAAGCTGGGGAGGGACTTTTGAGGGTGTCAGGGAGTGCCAGGACTGGGGGGAACGGAGCAAAGCTGGAGGTGGGGAGATTCAGACTGGATGTGAGGACGAAATTGTTGAACATGAGAGTGGTGAGAGGCTGGAATGGGTTGCCCCTGCAGGGAGGTGTTTGGGGCCAGATCCCTGGAGGTGTTTTTGGCCAGGCTGGCAGAGGCTGTGGGCAGCCTGCTCTAGGGTAGGGTGTCCCTGGGCATGGCAGGGGGGGTTGGAACTGGCTGCTCCTTGTGGTCCCTTCCAGCCCTGCCTAATTGTATGATTCTGTGCAGCTAGACACAGGCCACCAAAGTGCTGTTTGTTCTGCTGAGCCAAGGTCCTGGTGGTGGTGGTGGCTGCTGAGGTATTCCAGAAGCTGGAGCAGGCTCCTGGCACTGCCTTTCCCTGTGCTCCACCTCTTGAGATGGCTTAGGGATGCTGACCGTGCAGCGGTTCCTGATCCACCTCCTCCCTTTTCCCCAGCTGGGATGGGTGAGGAACAGGATGTGACAGGGCTGGCAGTTGTTTGCCTTGGCTAAGGCCACCAGAAGAGCTGCAGGGTAACACAGGGAAGAATTCTTTGTTACCTGTAGCTTGCCCTCCCCCGAGGCCTAAGTAAACAGTAGTAACTGCAGAAGGAGAGAACTTGATTGCTTAGGGCAGCACAGTTTATGCCACTTCCTCTCCCATGAGGATGTTGTATTTACCTGGCAAGTACAGACCAGTTCAGGTTGATGGGAACTGCCACGTAAAAACCAGTGTCTGAAGTACACCTGCCAGGTGCAGCTGTGATGGCCTTGGTGCCCCCCCTGGGATGGCTTTGTCCTGCCTATGCTGCTGCCCTTGGCCTGATGGAGCACACAGACTGCCTGGGGCAGGCAGGGAGCTTCAGCAGTGACTCACAGGAGAGAAGTTATTAATGCTGTTAAGAAGAGTGTGCCCAGCAGGTTGAGGTGGGGAGATTCAGACTGGAGGTGAGGAGGAAGTTGTGCAGTTGTTGCAGAGCCTGCAATTGGTTGTCCAGTGAGGTGGTTGAGGCCACATCCCTGGAGCTGTTTGCAGCCAGGCTGGCAGAGGCTGTGGGCAGCCTGCTCTAGGGTAGGGTGTCCCTGGGCATGGTAGGGAGGTTGGAACTGGCTGATCCTTGTGGTCCCTTCCAACCCTGACTGATTCTAGGATTCCTCCCCCTCTACTCTGCCCTGGTGAGACCTCATCTTGAGTACTGCCTTCAGTTTTGGGCTCCCCAGTTGAAGAGGGACAGGGACCTGCTGGAGAGGGTCCAGGGGAGGGCAGTGAGGATGCTGAGGGGACTGCAGCACTGCTTGGGGAGGTGAGGCTGAGGGACCTGGGGCTTCTTAGTCTGGAAAAGAGAAGCCTGAGAGGGGATTGAATCAATGTTTATAACTATCTGAGGGCTGGGGGTCAGGAGAGGAGGCACAGGCTCTGCTCACTGCTCCCTGCCATAGGCCAAGGAGCAATGGATGGAAGCTGCAGCACAGGAGGTTGCAGCTCAGTATAAGAGGCAACTTCTTGCCTGTGTGGGTCCCAGAGCAGTGGCACAGGCTGCCCAGAGAGGTTGTGGAGTCTCCTTGTCTGGAGCCTTTCCAGGCCTGTCTGGATATGTTCCTCTGTGATCTGTGTTAGATTGTCTGGTCCTGTTCTGGTGGGGTGTTGGGGGGGTTGGGTTGGATGATCTCACAGAATCAATCACAGAATTTCTCAGATTGGAGAAGACCTTCAGGATCATCGAGTCCAATCCTTAGTTTCACACTGGCAAGTCCTTGACTAACCCAAATCCCTCAGCACAACCTCTAAGCACTGCGAATCGCTCTGGTTGGAAAGGAACACCAGGACCATCCAGGCCAACCTTCATCCCAGCATCCTTATTCACCAGACCATAGCCTCAAGCACCACATCCACTCTTTTTATCTAAACCCCTCCAGGGATGGTGACTCTACCACCTCCCTGGGCAGCCCCTTCCTGTGCCTGACCACCTGCTCAAAAAAAACTTCCTCCCAACATCCTCTCTAAACCTCCCCTGATGCAACTTGAGGACATTTCCTTTTGTCCTGTCATTAGTCATTCACCAGCCTTACCACAACCTCCTTTTAGGTAGTTGTAGAGGCCAATAAGGTCTCACCCTCCTCTCCTTGACTCCCTTCCAACCTCTGTCATCCTGTGAGCTTATGATTGATGTGGTCTTGGGGAAAAAAAAAACAAAAAAGCAAACCAGAAGTCCTTTTAGTAAGAGCTGTGAGTTCCCACTGCATCCAGCCCCTCCAACCCTTACATTTGGGTCACAGGGGTAATGCCAAGCAGCTTCATTCCAGCGGCCAGGACCGAGCGTGCAGCTTGGAAGAGACAGAGCCGTGCCTGGAAAACAAGAGCAAGCTGTCAGCTGCCAGCAGGGACACAGAGCAGGGTGCCCTGACCTCAGGACAGCAGCTGGGAGCAGAGCTGAGAAGGCTCTGGGAGTGCTGTGCTGCCCTGCAGGGCGCTGGCATTCAGGGGGACACACACATCACACATGGCCCAGACAGCAACTGTGTGCTGGGCTGCAGCAAGAGCAGCTGTGGGCAGCAGGGCAAGGGAGGGGACTGTGCCCCTTGGCTCTGCTCTCCTCACACCTGGAGTACTGTGTGCAGCTCTGCAGCCCCTAACACAAGAAGGATATGGAACTGCTGGAGAGAGTCCAGAGGAGGACACCAAGATGATCAGAGGGCTGGAGCAGATCTGCTATGAGGACAGGCTGAGAGAGTTGGGGCTTTTCAGTCTGGAGAAGGCTGCCAGGAGACCTTGGAGTGTCCTTGCAGGATCTGAAGGGGGCTCCAGGAGGGCTGAGGAGGGTCTATTGACAAGGTCTTGTAATGCCAGGATGAGGAGGAATGGGTTTGAAGTGTCAGAGGAGAGACTGAAACTGGATGTTAGGAGGAAGTTGTTTGCAGTGAGGGTAGTGAGACACTGGCACAGGTAGCCCAGGGAGGTTGTGGCTGCTCCCTCCCTGGAGGTGTTCAAGGCCAGCCTGGATGAGGTCTTGAGTGACCTGATCTAGTGGGAGGTGTCCCTGCCTATGGCATTGGGATTGAACCGAGATGGCCTTTAAGATCCCTTCCAACTCAATCCATCCTATGATTCTATGATTCTTCAACACCTCTGAGGATGCTGACTCNCCTAGGGCACAGAGGGGTTGGAACTGGCTGAGCTTTGAGGTCTCTTCCAACCTAAACCATTCTATGATTTTAAGAGACCTCACAGCAACCTTCCAGTATCTGAAGGGACCTACAGGAGGGCTGGGGAGGGACTGTTCACAAGGTCTTGTAATGACAGGATGAGGAGGAATGGGTTCAAACTGGCAGAGGGGAGATTGAAGCTGGATGTTTGGAGGAAGTTCTTAACAGTGAGGGCGGTGAGACACTGGCACAGGTTGCCCAGGGAGGTTGTGGAGCACAGAAGCACCAAATGTGATCAAAGATCTGTGCTCCACAACCTCCCTGGCGGTGTTCAAGGCCAGGCTGGATGAGGCCTTGAGCATCCTGTTCTAGTGGGAGGTGTCCCTGCCTATGGCACAGGGGGGTTGGAACTGGCTGAACTTTGAGGTCTCTTCCAACCTAAACCATTCTATGCCATCAGGGGAGCGCTGCCCGGCACAGCCCTGCTGGCACCACTCAGCCCAGCTCAGTGGCAGCAGAGGGACACTTCCCTCAACAGGGGTGTCCAGCCCAGCCTACTGCCCTTGGTGTGACCAGAGGAGATGCCCAGAGCCAGCAACCTGCCTGCTCTCAGCTCGGGGCTGCTCAGGCTGCAGCCACCCGACCCTGCTGTGCCTTACCTGGGCTAGCTCCGGGGCGCTGCCTCTCACGGGAAGGCTTCTGTGTGCCACAGCTGCCAGATGGCTGAAATTGGAAACACTGAGAGTGAGGAAAGAGGCAGAACAGGCAGGGCCACAACTGCAGCACACCACAGATTGATTTCCAGCAGGCTCTTTCACCTGGCTGAGGGAAGGGGCAGGGTTTTCTGCAGCCTGCCTGCTGTCAGGGTGTGCCATCGGCAACCTCATGCTCACAAAGTAACCTCAAATCTCTCTCCACTGCCTCACCCAAAACAACCCCAAGGCTGGTCCTGGGTAGACCCTTGAGATCCTGCCCTGCCATTCCCAAGGTGCATGAAGTCCTTGTGCAACATTCATTAACTTGTTAGAGCCTTCACCCTCTTACAGAAGCTCCACAGCTTCCTTCAATGTTTAGTCTGGATAGACCCTTGAGATCCTGCCCTGTCATTCCCAAGCTGCATGAGTCCTTATTCAACCTTCCTTAACTTGTTAAAGCCTTTGCCCTACAGAGGCTCCACAGCTTCCTTCAGCAAGCCTGCTCCAGTATTTAGTCTGGATAGACCCTTGAGAGCCTGCCCTGTCATTCCCAAGCTGCATGAGTCCTTATGCAACCTTCCTTAACTTGTTAAAGCCTTTACCCTACAGAGGCTCCACAGCTTCCTCCAGCAAGTCTGCTCCAGTATTTAGTCTGAATAGATTCTTGAGATCCTGCCCTGTCATTGCCAAGCTGCATGAGTCCTTATGCAACCTTCCTTAACTTGTTAAAGCCTTTACCCTACAGAGGCTCCACAGCTTCCTCCAGCAAGTCTGCTCCAGTATTTAGTCTGAATAGATTCTTGAGATCCTGCCCTGTCATTCCCAAGCTGCATGAGTCCTTATGCAACTTTCTCATCCTACAGAGGCTCCACAGCTTTCTTCAATGTTTAGTCTGGATAGATCCTTGAGATCCTGCCCTGCCATTCCCAAGGTGCATGAGTCCTTGTGCAACTTTCTCATCCTACAGAGGCTCCACAGCTTCTTTCAGCAAGTCTCCTCCAGTGTTCAATCAGAGTGCTCTGGATAGATCCTGCCCTGTCATTCCCAAGGTGCATCAGTCCTTATGCAACCTTCCTTAACTTGTTAAAGCCTTCACCCTACAGAGGCTCCACAGCATCCTTCAGCAAGTCTCCTCCAGTGTTCAATCAGACTAGTCTGGATAGACCCCTGAGATCCTGCTCTGCCATTCCCAAGGTGCATGAGACCTTATGCAGCTTTCCTTAACTTGTTAAAGCCTTCATCCAACAGAGGCTCCACAGCTTCCTTCAGCAAGCCTGCTCCAGTATTTAGTCTAAATAGACCCTTGAGATCCTGCCCTGTCATTCCCAAGGTGCATGAGTCCTTGTGCTACTTTCTCATCCAACAGAGGCTCCACAGCTTCCTTCAGCATGCCTGCTCCAGTGTTTAGTCTGAATAGACCCTTGAGATCCTGCTCTGCCATTCCCAAGGTGCATGACTCCTTATTCAACCTTCCTTAACTTGTTAAAGCCTTCACCCTACAGAGGCTCCACAGCATCCTTCAGCAAGTCTCCTCCAGTGTTCAATCAGACTAGTCTGGATAGACCCCTGAGATCCTGCTCTGCCATTCCCAAGGTGCATGAGACCTTATGCAGCTTTCCTTAACTTGTTAAAGCCTTCATCCAACAGAGGCTCCACAGCTTCCTTCAGCAAGCCTGCTCCAGTATTTAGTCTAAATAGACCCTTGAGATCCTGCCCTGTCATTCCCAAGGTGCATGAGTCCTTGTGCTACTTTCTCATCCAACAGAGGCTCCACAGCTTCCTTCAGCATGCCTGCTCCAGTGTTTAGTCTGAATAGACCCTTGAGATCCTGCCCTGCCATTCCATTCCCAAGGTGCATGACTCCTTATTCAACCTTCCTTAACTTGTTAAAGCCTTCACCCTACAGAGGTTCCACAGCTTCCTTCAATGTTTAGTCTGGATAGACCCTTGAGAGCCTGCCCTGTCATTCCCAAGGTGCATGAGTACTTGTGCAGCTTTCTCATCCTCCAGAGGTTCCACAGCTTCCTTCAGCAAGTCTCCTCCAGTGTTTAGTCTGGATAGACCCCTGACATCCTGCCCTGCCATTCCCAAGGTGCAACCTTCCTTAATTTGTTAAAGACTTCATCCTTCAGAGGCTCCACAGCTTCCTTCAGCAAGTATTCAAGGGCCAGGCTGGATGAGGTCTTGAGCAACCTGATCTAGTGGGAGGTGTCCCTGCCTATGGCACAGGGGGGTTGGAACTGGATGATCTTGGAGGTCTCTTCCAACCTAAACCATTCTATGATTCTATGATTCTAAGTCTCCTCCAGTGTTTAATCAGACAGGGCCCTGCAGGGACCCCACTCCTGTGGAGGTCGTGGACACAGTATGACCTAGAGCAATAATATGCTTTGTCCATCTCAACTTTTAAGCTCAGATCAGTTTAAAAAGGATCTGAACAACATTTTATAGCTGAGATTTTTGAAGGTTTGAGAGCTTATTCAGGGTTCAGATCCTGGGTTGCAGCCAAGTGATTCTGGGTTTTTTTTTTTGTCTTCAGAGCAGTTAGTTTCCGTGAAGACTCCTGGCACTAGCCTTGATCTCTACTACTTATTATTCACTGCCTTCCTTTGTACCTTTCCTGCCCCACAAATTTACATCTCCCCTCTTCAAAGCAGTGCAGGTGTGAGGGCTGCAGAGCCAGCTGGGGAAGACCTCTCCTTCCTTACCAGGGAGAGATTTGGCAGCATCAGCAGATCACCTTACCTGAGTGTGAGGAGGTAGCTGACTATGTGCTTGGGTTGCAGATCCTGAGAGGACTGATAGAGCACCTCATCATACCTGTGAAGAAAGGAAAAGGATTGCTTGGTGCTAAAAGTGGCAGGAAGGTGTGCTCAAGTGTAAAATTCATACTTGCCTGAGGCAGAACTGCAGAATTAACAGAAAACAGCTTCCTGAGCCAGCCCCCAGCCATGTAATCAGCACACAGGGGATGATTTCTTCTTAGTTCACTTAATACTGGAGGAGATTGGCCACACCTTGAGTGTTGTGTTCAGTTTTGGGCACCTCAGTGCAAGAGAGAGATGTGGAGGTGCTGGAGCCAGGGCAGAGGAGGGCAAGGAAGGTGGGGAAGGGGCTGGGGAATAAATCTGATGAGGAGAGACTGAAGGAGCTGGGGATGGTTAGTGTGGAACAGAGGAGGCTGAGGGCAGAGCTCATTGCTGTCTGCAGCTACCTGAAAGGAGGTTGTGGAGAGGTTGGTGCTGGGCTCTGCTCACAGGGAATTAGTGATAGAACAAGAGGGAATGGCCCTGGGTAGGTTTAGATTGGACATTAGGAAAAACATTTTCATGGCAAGAGTGGTCAGGGACTGGAATGAGCTGCCCAGGGAGGTGGTGGAGTCAGCCAAGCCTGGATGTGTTTAAAGGTGGTTTGGATGTGGTGCTTGGGGATATATCTTCAGCCTGGAGAAGAGAAGGCTTTGAGGAGACCTTACAGTAGCCTTCCTGTACCCGAAAGGGGTCTACAGGAAGGCAGAGGAGGGACTATTGACAAGGTCTTGTTATGACAGCATGAGAGGTAATGGGTTCAGACTGGCAGTGGGGAGATTGAAACTGGATGTTAGGAGGAAGTTCTTTATAGTGAGGGTGGTGAGACACTGGCAGATGTTGCCCAGGGAGTATTAGACAGCTTAGACCTTGGATGGCAGGAACAGAATAAGTCAGGTTGGAAGAGACCTCCAAGCTCATCCAGTCCAACCTATCCCACAGCCCTAGCCAATGGCACTCAGTGCCCATCCAGGCTTTGCTTGAACACCTCCAGGGATGGGGACTCCACCACGTCCCCACACAGCCCATTCCAATGCCAATCACTCTCTCTGGCAACAACTTCCTACCTCTCCTATGAGGACAGACTGAAAGAGTTGGGGCTGTGCAGGCTGGAGAAGAGGAGGCTCCCAGGTGACCAGAAGAGTTAATACACTCTACAGTGAGCAGTGCAGTAGCTGGGACCTCTGGATAGGAACTGTGAAAGCCTCCATTACTTCCACCTCCAGGGCAGGCTGCACAAGGTGGGACCACTCCCAGCTCTCTGTGTTAATAACACACCCAGGAAATAGTGAAAACAGAAACTGCCCAACTTTTAAGGCTGAATGAACAAAGAACATTGCTGCCACTAAGAGGTATTGTGCATGTTCAGTGTCTCTGAAAGGTGTTGAGCAGTGCATGGACCTCACCCAGGAACCTCACCCAGGAGCACTTCCTCTCCTTTCCCATGCAGCAACACCAAAACAAGAATCATAGAATCAGTCAGGGTTGGAATGGACCACAAGGATCAGCCAGTCCCAACCTTCCTGTCATGGGCAGGGACATCTCACCCTAGATCAGGCTGCCCACAGCCTCTGCCAGCCTGGCTGCAAACACTTCAAGGGATGAGGCTTCCACCACCTCCCTGGGCAACCTGTGCCAGTGTCTCACCACCCTCATGCTGAAGAACTTCTTCCTAACATCCAATGTGAATCTCCCCTCCAGCTTTGTTCCATTTCTCCCACTCCTATCACTACCTGACAGCCTAAAAAGTCCCTCCTCAGCTTTCTTATAGTCCCCTTCTGACACTGGAAGGCTCCTGGGAGCCTTCTCCAGACTGAACAACCCCAACTCTCTCAGCCTGTCCTCATAGGAGAGGAGCTCCAGCCCTCTGAGCATTCTTGTGGCCCTTCCAGGCTCTCACCACCCTCATGCTGAAGAACTTCTTCCTACCATCCAATCTGAATCTCCCCTCCAGCTTTGTTCCATTTCCCCCACTCCTATCACTAACTGACAGCCTAAAAACTCCCACTCCAGCTTTCTTGTAGGCCCCTTTAAGATACTGAAAGGCCACAATAAGGTCTCCTGGGAGCCTTCTCCAGACTGAACAACCCCAACTCTCTCAGCCTGTCCTCATAGGAGAGGAGCTCCAGCTCTTTGATCCTCCTTGTGGCCTTTCCAGGCTCTCACCACCCTCATGCTGAAGAACTTCTTCCTACCATCCAATCTGAATCTCCCCTCCAGCTTTCTTGTAGGCCCCTTTAAGATACTGAAAGGCCACAATAAGGTCTCCTGGGAGCCTTCTCCAGACTGAACAACCCCAACTCACTCAGCCTGTCCTCACAGGAGAGGAGCTCCAGCTCTTTGATCCTCCTTGTGGCCTTTCCAGGCTCTCACCACCCTTATGCTGAAGAACTTCTTCCTAACATCCAGTCTGAATCTCCCCACTTCTAGCCTGGATCCATTCCTCCCGGTCCTGTCACTCCCTGACAGCCTAAAAAGTCCCTCCCCAGCTTTCTTGTAGCCCACTTCAGACACTGGAAGGCCACAATAAGGTCACCTGGGAGCCTTCTCCTCTCCAGACTGAGAGAGCCCAAAGAAACATGCAGCCAATATTTAGAGAGAGCTTAGTGTATTTTTGTGAAGGCAAGAAAAAAATTAAGAGGCTCACGCCCACAGAGTATATTCCACATATTGGGTTTTTTTCCCCCTCATATGGCTTTTAAAGCCCACAGAGATTTCAAATGAAGGCTACTTCTGCAACCTAACAGACAGCAATTGAGCCANGGGCTGCAGCAGCTCTGCTGTGAGCACAGCCTGAAAGAGTTGGGGCTGTGCAGGCTGCAGAAGAGGAGGCTCCCAGGGGACCTTCTGGTGGCCTTCCAGGATCTGAAGGGGGCTACAGAAAAGCTGGGGAGGGACTTTTGAGGGTGTCAGGGAGTGAAAGGACTGGGGGGAATGGAGCAAAGCTGGAGGTGGAGAAATTCAGATTGGATGTGAGGAGGAAGTTGTTGAACATGAGAGTGGTGAGAGGCTGGAATGGGTTGCCCCTGAAGGGAGGGATTTGGGGCCAGATCCCTGGAGGTGTTTTTGTCCAGGCTGGCAGAGGCTGTGGGCAGCCTGCTCTAGGGTAGGGTGTCCCTGGGCATGGCAGGGGGGTTGGAACTGGCTGATCCTTGTGGCCTCTTCCAACCCTGACTGATTCTATGATTCTACTTGCCTGAAAGAGGCTTTTTTTTTTCCCCCCTCTTATGATTGCACAGTCTGTGCCTGCTCAACAGTCTGGCTGCAAATCCATAAGTTTATTCTGAAGGAACTGGTATTTGTGGGGGAAAAAAGAGCCCAAAACCAAGAAAAAAAACCCAACAAACAGACAAACCTGAGAAGATGCTGAAGAACAGAGATGGCATCTGCCTCCTGCAAGCATGCCACGTTGAAGTCAGTCAGCTGCTCATTCCCATGCATCTGTGCTAAACTGAAATGCAAGAATGAGAAACAAATGTTGGAGAAAAACCTCATGAGCAAAGCTGGAGAAGAAAAAAAAACTAAACAAAACAGTAATTTGTGCTTTTAAACAAACAAAAAAAAAGGGTAGGCATAGAACCATAGAATGGGCTGGGTTGGAAGGGACCTCCAAAGGTCATCCAGTTCTGTTCCTATTCTGTTCTGTTCTGCTCTAAGTTAGCACAGAATCATAGAATGGTCTGGGTTGAAGATACCTCCAAAGGTCATCCAGTTCTGTTCCTATTCTGTTCTGTTCAAGTTAGCACAGAATCATAGAATGGTCTGGGTTGGAAGATACCTCCAAAGGTCATCCAGTCCTACTCCTATTCTGTTCCTGTTCTCTTCTATTCTTATTCTTGTTCTATTCCTATTCTTGTTCTATTCCAAGCTAGCACAGAATCATAGAATGGGCTGGGTTGGAAGATACCTCCAAAGGTCATCCAGTTCTATTCCTATTCTGTTCCTATTCTCTTCTATTCCTATTCTTGTTCTATTCCTATTCTGGTTCTATTCCTATTCTGTTCTGTTCTAAGTTAGCACAGAACCATAGAATGGTCTGGGTTGGAAGGGACCTCCAAAAGTCATCCAGTTCTGTTCCTTTTCTTGTTCTATTCCTATTCTGTTCTGTTCCGTTCCTATTCTTGTTCTGTTCCTATTGTTCTATTCCTATTCCTGTTCTGTTCTAAGTTAGCACAGAATCATAAATGGGCTGGGTTGGAAGGGACTTCCAAAGCTCATCCAGTTCTGTTCCTATTCTGTTCTGTTCCAAGTTAGCACAGAATCATAGAATGGTCTGGGTTGGAAGATACCTCCAAAGGTCATCCAGTTCTATTTCTATTCTGTTCTATTCCTAATCTGTTCTGTTCCTATTCTTGTTCTGTTCCAAGTTAGCACAGAATGGTCTGGATTGGAAGGGACTTCCAAAGCTCATCCAGTTCTATTCCTATTCTGTTCTGTTCCTATTCTTGTTCTATTCCTATTCTTGTTCTATTCTAAGTTAGCACAGAATCACAGAATGAGCTGGGTTGGAAGGGATCTCCAAAGCTCATCCAGTCCAAGCTCCTCTGCACTCAGCAGGGATATCTTCATCTAGAGCAGGTTGCTCACAGCCCTCTCCAGCCTCTGTATCCAGCAAATGGTTTTTAGTAGAACAGCAGAAAAGCTTCCATGGTTGATTCTGCAGGAAAACATGAGGGACATCTATGCAAGGTATAGACTGGATGTTAGGAGGAAGTTGTTGGCAGAGAGAGTGATTGGCATTGGAATGGGCTGCCCAGGGAGGTGGTGGAGTCCCCATCCCTGGAGGTGTTGAAGCAAAGCCTGGATGGGCACTGAGTGCCATTGGCTAGGGCTGGGGGATAGGTTGGACTGGATGAGCTTGGAGGTCTCTTCCAACTTGGCTTACTCCTATTCTACTCTACTCTACCCTATTCTATTCTGTTCTGTTCCTATTCTGTTCCGTTCCTATTCTTGTTCTGTCCTATTCCTATTCTTGTTCTCTTCTACTCCTGTTCTGTTCTGTTCTACTCCTATTCTGTTCTGTTCTAAGTTAGCACAGAATCATAGAATGGGCTGGTTTGGAAGGGACCTGCAAAGCTCATCCAGTCCAACCCCCTCTGCATTCAGCAGGGACATCCTCAACTAGAGCAGGTTGTCCACAGCCCTCTCCAGCCTCACCTTCAACATCTCCAGGCACAGGGCCACAACCACCTGTCTGGGCAACTTGTTGCAGTGTTCCACCATCCCTCCTGGTGCAGAATCTGTTCCTCACATCCAATCTCCATCTGCTCTGCTCTAGTTTGCAGCCATTGCCCTTGTCCTGTCCCTGCAGCCCTTTGCAAACAGTCTCTCTGCAGCCTTCTTGCAGCCCCTTCAGGCACTGGCAGGCTGCTGTTAGCTCTGCTCAGAGCTTTCTCTTCTCCTGGCTGCATACCCCCAGCTCCTTCAGCCTGCCTTTGTAGGAGAGGTGTTCCAGCCCCCTGATTAATTTTTGTGTCCCTCCTCTGGACCTGCTCCATCAGCTCCATGTCCTTCCTGCATCTTCTGCTCAATCTGAATAGACACTGAGACAGAGCAGCTGCCTTCAACTCCAGATAAAAAAAAAAAAAAAAAAAAAAAACAGTTTGTGATAGCCACTGAGTATCAATAGGATTAGAGATGCATGGACAAACAGGTCCAGAAGTTGATGCTAAAAGGACCAGGGAGGTAGTTCATACCCCAGAACCATTAATACCCAGATGACAAGGGAGTGTAAGAGCAACAGACTACAAAAAGGGATCAGACTTGCACACCCTCCTGCACAGAATAGAATCACAGAATGGTTTCGGTTGGAAGGGAGCTCAAAGCTCAGCCAGTTCCAACCCCCCTGTGCCACAGGCAGGGACACCTCCCATTAGAACAGGCCTCATCCAACATGGCCTTGAACACCTCCAGACAGGGAACAGCCACAACCTCCCTTGGCAACCTGTGCCAGTGTCTCACCACTCTCACTGAAAAGAACTTCCTCTTAACATCCAGTTTCAATCTCCCCTCTGCCACTTTAAACCCACTCCTCCTCCTCATTCTGTCATAGGATCATGGAGTGGTTTAAGTTGGAAGAGACCTCAAAGATCATCCAGTTCCACCCCCCCACCACAGGCAGGGACACCTCCCACTAGAACAGGTCACTCAAGGCCTCATCCAACCTGGCCTTGAACACCTCCAGTCAGGGAGCAGCCACAACCTCCCTGGGCAACCTGTGCCAGTCTCTCAATCACCACTGTAAAACCATCCTGGGATGCTGTGTTTGACCAGAGCCAGCAGGGATGGATCTGCTTCCTCAGGAAGTGTGGGGATGGCAGAGCAGGCAGTGAGGTGGATTAGGAACTGATTATAAGACAGAGTTCAGAGAGTGGTGAGCAGTGGTGCCAGGTCCAGCTGGAGAGCTGTAACCAGGGGAGCCCCCTAGGGGTCAGTGCGGGCTCCAGGCCTGTACAACATCTTCATCAATGACATTGATGAGGGGACAGAGTCTGCTTAGCAAGTTTGCTGATGACACCAAACTGGGAGGCTTGGCTGATCCAGCTGAAGACTGTGAGGCCATCCAGGGAGACCTGCACAGACAGAGCTGGGCACAGAGGAACCAAATGAGGTTCAACAAGGACAAGTGCAGAGTCCTGCACCTGGGGAGGAAGAATAAACTGCAGCAGGACTGCTGGAGAGCAGCCCCAAGGAGAGGGAGCTGAGAGTGCTGGGGGAGAACATCCATGGCACAGCAATGTGCCCTGGGGGCCAAGAGGGCCAATGGGATCCTGGGGTGTATTATGAAGAATGTCCAGCAGATCAAGGGAAGTTCTCCTCCCCCTCTACTCTGCCTTAGTGAGACCCCATCTTGAGTACTGCCTTCAGTTTGGGGCTTTCCAGTTGCAGAGGGACAGGGATCTGCTGCAGAGAGTCCAAGGGAGGGCTCCGATGGTGCTGAGGGGACTGCAGCACTGCCTGGGGATGAGAGGCTGAGGGACCTGGGGCTGCTTAGTCTGCAGAAGAGAAGACTGAGAGGGGATTGAATCAATGTTTATAAATCTCTGAGGTCTAGGGGTGAGGAGGGGGGGACAGGCTCTGCTTACTGCTCTCTGGGCTAGGCCAAGGAGCAATGGATGGAAGCTGCAGCACAGGAGGTTGCAGCTCAAGACAAGAGGCAACTTCTTGCCTGTGTGGGTCCCAGAGCAGTGGCACAGGCTGCCCAGAGAGGTTGTGGAGACAGGGATCTGCTGGAGAAGGCTATGAGGATGCTGAGGGGACTGGAGCACTGCCTGGGGAGGAGAGGCTGAGGGACCTGGGGCTGCTCAGTCTGGAGAAGAGAAGACTGAGAGCACTCCATTCCATTCCATTCCACTCCATTATCTTCTACTCCATTCTTCTGGGAAGTCTCAGTGATTCCTGCTGCGGACTCACACCTGAGCTGGAGAAGCAAAGGTGTTTAGGGGAAGGAGTCAACCTTCCTGCTTAACAATCCTGGGGGGTTAATAAGGGAAAGGACATCTCAGGCTTTTCCTGTGCAAACAAACAACTCCTCTCACCTCCAGAGCCTGGCATGGGTGTACTGCAGGAAGACTCCTGTGTCTCCACGACTCTGCAGAGCTCGATCCCAGCTGAACTGATAATCAGATGAGAGAAGGCCCCGGAAATCCTGGGAACAAGAAATTCATGTCACCTAGATAGGGCTCTCCATCCCTGGCAGTTTGAAGCCAGTGCCTTGAAGAAGGCCACAAAGTTAGAGACCTCCAGGAGCTGGAGTGTCCACGAGGTGTAACAGAAAGTGTATTTCATCCCCTAAGTCCTGCACCTCATTAACTGCTTGGGAGAGGCCAGTGCAGAGCCATGAAGATGATGAAGGGAATGGAACAGCTCTGTTATGAGGTGACCCTGAGGAAGATGCTTGGAGAGAAGGAGCCTGAGGGGGAACCTCAGCAATGGTTCTAAAGATGTGCAGGTGAGTGGCAGGAGGCTGGAGCCAGGCTCTGCTGGGTGATGCCCAGTGCCAGTTGGGAGTTGGAGCAGAGGAAGTTCCATGGAAACAGAAGGAAAATGTTTTCTCTGTGAGGGTGACAGAAGCCTGGAAGAGGCTGCCCAGGGAGGTGGTGGAGTCTCCTCCTCTGGAGCTATTCAATAGCTGTCTGGATGTGTTCCTGTGTGGAGTCTCCCTCTCTGGAGATATTCAAAAGCTGCCTGGACATGTCCCTGTGTGGAGTGTCCTTTTCTGGAGCTATTCAATAGCTGCCTGGATGTGTTCCTGTGTGATCTGCTCTGGGTGATGCTGCACTGGCAGAGAGGTTGGACTGGCTGAGCTTTGGAGGTCCCTTCCAGCCCCTGACATTCTGTGATTCTGTCAACATTGTGTCCTCACTTCCCACTTCTGCTGCAGCTTGCTCCTTTGAAGGAGGAAGAGCCCTGGGGAAGTTCAGCTTGGCAGTTCAGCCCCTGACATTCTGTGATTCTATGATCCCTATAAAGCTGGCTGCAGAGTAAATTTTCTTCCCTTTTCCTTCCTCTCTCCTCCTGGGAAGGATGAGCAGGTTCTTATCTCCTTAGCTGGGTGAGTAAGGCCTGGTTGATCTTGGCAATGCTGCCAGTTAGGCCTGGAGCTGCCTAGTGGCAGCCTGGCTTTTGTTGGCCTGCTATAGAGGGCAGTCTGTGTGAAGTTTTGGCTTAATGAGCTTCTGTTATAAGCCCAGAGCCTGGATTGCTTTGCATTCTCTATGCTTTGCTATGCTTGCACTATATCACTGCAGCACTGTAGTGAATGGAATAGAATGGAATGGAGTGGACTAGAATGAATAGAAGGGAGGGGAGGGGAATGGGCCAGGTTGGAAGAGACCTCCAAGATCATCCAGTCCAACAGTGCAGGAATTGCCTTTCCATTTCAAGTTACCAATTCTCCAGTCCTATGTGTGAAGCATTCTCCTTTTACCCCTTCTGGAGGTGGTAGAGGAGGAATCTGTCTTGCTCTGAACTAAGCCTCTCCTTCTTTTAACTTTCCACAAGCAGCTTGGGAGGCAGCTGAAACTCACCTGAATTATTAGTGCTGCAAGGCCAACCTTCTCTGCTGTCTCCATAGGGTCTTCCACCTGTTTGGTTGCTGGAGAGAAACAAAGCAAAAGAAACAGTAAGTCTGTAGCCAGCACAATGGTTCCCTTGACAATAAAACAGCATCTTCTGAGGCTCTGAACTTGTAACATGGAATTGTTCAGTAGCAGTAAGTCCAGGATACAGCTGGTGAGACCCCACCTGGAGTACTGCATCCAGTAACAAGAGGGATGTGGAGATGCTGGAGGTGTGCAGAGAAGGGCCCCGAGGATGCTGAGAGGGCTGCAGCAGCTCTGCTGTGAGCACAGCCTGAAAGAGTTGGGGCTGTGCAGGCTGGAGAAGAGGAGGCTCCCAGGGGACCTTCTTGTGGCCTTCCAGGATCTGAAGGGGGCTACAGAAAAGCTGGGGAGGGACTTTTGAGGCTATGAAGGAGTACCAGGACTGGAACAGGTCGCTCAAGGCCTCATCCAACCTGGCCTTGAATACCTCCAGGGAGGTTGTGGATCACAGAATCATAGAAACAAAGAATCACAGAGTCAAAGACTCAGAGAATCATAGAATGGTTTAGGTTGGAAGGGAGCTCAAAGCTCAGCCAGTTCCCAGCCCCCTGTCCCACAGGCAGGGACACCTCCTGCTATAACAGGTCGCTCAACACCTCATTCAACCTGGCCTTCAACACCTCCAGGGAAGGAGCAGCCACAAATTCCCTGGGCAACCTATGCCAGTGTCTCACCACCATAGGAAAGGCAGCACATTTTTGACCAGCACAGTGCATCCAAAGAAACTAAGAAAGACCCTGGAGCAGCTCACTTTTGGCTGAAGCCATGTTCTCTAACACCCTCGCCCGAACTTCATCCAGAACATCCTCCAGGAAAACCACTTCTCCTCTCCGAGTCTTCATCCCTTGAACTAGCCCAAAAGACACATGCTGGCACCTGTGTGGACCAAGAGCAAAGCAACAGGAGCTCAAGATCCATTTTAAAGGGAGGGAAATGCTCTCAGTACTCGTTTAGATCTGGTTTCTTAAGCAGGGAATAGGCGAATAAAGAGCACTCCGAGGTGGGAAGAACTGAGATGCCATCAGCTCACTCTCCTTTCAGCAGCCCAAGCTCCACACTTCTTTAAGTGGAAAAATGGATGATTGGAATGCTGAAAACCTGCTCAACTTGTGTGCCCGTGGGAAACTCTGTGGCTGCTACCTTTAGTGCAGGGAGCTCCGTGCAAACAACTGAGGAGAGGCAGGAGGTGCACAGATGAAATTACCGAGGCAACACAGAGCTGCTGAATCAGAGAATGGTTTAGGTTGGAAGGGAGCTCAAAGCTCAGCCAGTTCCAGTCTGTGCCACAGGCAGGGACACTTCCCACTGGAATAGGTCGCTCAAAGCCTCATCCAACCTGGCCTTGAACACATCCAGGGAGGTTGTGGAGCACAGAATCATAGAAACAAAGAATCATAGAGTCAAAGACACAGAGAATCACAGAATGGTTTAGGTTGGAAGTGAGCTCAAAGCTCAGCCAGTTCCAACTCCCCTGTGCCATAGGCAGGGACACCTCCCACTGGAACAGGTTGCTCAAGGACTCATCCAGCCTGGCCTTGAACACCTCCAGGGAGGGAGCAGCCACAACCTCCCTGGGCAACCTGTGCCAGTGTCTCACCACCCTCACCCCAAACAACTTCCTCCTAACATCCAGCTGTGTGGTGCAGCAGCCAGGCTGGAGGGCAGGGATGGCATCCAGAGGGAGCTGCACAGGCTGCAGAGGTGGCCACAAGCCAACCTCAGGAGGTTCTACAAGGCCAAGCGCAAGGTCCTGCAGCTGGGTGGAGGCAATGGCAAGCACCAATTGG